>VZRR01008463.1:1531796-1601573 GCA_013398015.1 Oreocharis arfaki | reverse complement strand
TTTCTCCCCCCCCCCCCCCCCCCCAATTTTATTTTATTTTTTTAATTTTTTTTTTTTTTCCTGTTCCAAAGACTGCTGGAGGAAAGAGGGAAAAAAGCACCCTTTGTAGCTGTCTTTTTGAATACATTTCACTGATGGAGACAGTTGAGGAGAATTTCAGGCATCATGTTAACTCCTTTTCTTTCACTCTGCGTTTGTGTGTTGCTGACTGAAACATTGTGATTTCGAAATGGTGCAAATTCCCACCACTCACTTCAAAGGGCACAGGTTTTTTTTGTTTGAATGTTTTTGTTTCAGCGAGATATATGCTGCAGTTTTTTTACCCATATGTGCTATGTAATGTGAATCCTTACTTGCCACTTTTGTTGCTGCGTTCTTCGGCATTTTTCGTTTGGTTTTTTGGAGGTTTTTGTGTCTCCTTCCTTTTTTTCCCCCTTTTACAAAAGACTTTGGGATTATATCCTGAATTTTTGTGTGTGTGTGTGAAATCTATCTAGAGGTACACAGAACTGGTCGGTAATCCTGTAGTAGGTGGCTTATCTGGAGTATCCAGAGAACAGCCGTTCTTGTTTCCAGCACACCACAGATTTCTATACTGGACATTGTGTCTCAGCTAAAGCTTGTTGCAACGCTGTGTGTAATCTAAAATGTCATTCCTTTGGATTTTGGATATTGCAATCACAGGCTGTTATAGTTTGAAAATTTGATGTATATATCCCACTTCCTTCCGAGGGAAATTATGATGTGACTACTGCACTTGCAATTCCCACAGCACAGACTTCTTCAAGAAAATGTCATTTTGGATTATCTTTAATGGATGCAGGTGTGCAGAATGTCTGTGTGTCTTTTTTTTTTTTTTTTGAGGGCAGTAATGTTACAATTGCTGCTTTATTTGGTACAACTCCAAAACGGCACATACCTCCTTGAGTAAAATTTTTCCTGTTAGGTATTTGAAATACAGCAATTACACTGCATAGAGGGATAACTTGTGACCTTCTGACAAGGGATCCACAATTACAATTGTGATGCACTTTAGAGATCTCCTTAAGCAGGTCACCAATTTGCAGTGAGTCTTTCTAAGGTCTGTGGAAGGCCTTTCGATTGCAGGAGTGGGAAGCCTTTTTCTGTACAACACCGCTGATTTTCAAAAGGGAGGCTGAAATCACAGAATCACAGGATGGATAAGGTCGGAAGGGACCATAGTGGGTCATGTGATCCAACCTCCCTACTGATGCAGGATCATCCTAGAGCACGTTGTACAGGCCTGCATCCAGGCCATCCTTGAATATCTCCAATCAGGGAGACTCACAGTCTTTCTGGGCAATCTATTCCAATGCTCGGTCACCAAACACAGTAAAAAAAGTTCTTCCTTGTGTTCACGTGGAACTTCCAGTGCTTCAGTTGCTGCCTGTTGTCTCTTCTCCTTTTGCTTGGCACCACTGAGAAGAGCTTGGAAACATCCTCTTGACACCTCCCTTCAGATACTCATAGACATTGATGAGGTCCCTTCTCAGTCGTCTCTTTAAGACAGAACAGGCCCAGCTTTCTTAGCTTGTTACTTATATCTCAGTAAGAGAAACAAAATCATGGAATCTTATAGTGGTTTGGGTTGGAAGGGACCTTAAGGATCATCTTGTTCCTCTCCTGCCATGGGCGGGGATACCTTCCAACTGGACCAACTGGATCAGGTTGCTCAATGCCTCATTCAGTCTGGCCTTGAACACTCACTGCCTGGGCATCCACAACTTCTCTGGGAAACCTGTGCCAGTGCCTCACCACCCTCACAGTAAAGAATTTCTTCTGTAAATCCTCCAGTCCCTTAATGCTCCAGGCCCCTGATCATCCTTCTTGGCCTCCACTGGACTCACTCCAGGAGCTCCATGCCACTTGTCCTGAGGAGCCCAGAACTGGACACAGCACTCCAGGTGAGACCTCACCAAGGTTGAGTAGAGGGGCAGGATCACCTCCCTCGACCTGCTGGCGATGCTCTTCCCAATGCACCCCAGGACGCCACTTGCCTTCTTGGCCACCAGGGCACAGCTCGCTCATGTTGTCCACCGGGGCCTGCAGGTCCTTCTCCATGGAGCTGCTTCCCAGCAGGTCAGCCCCAGCGTGTGCTGGTGCGTGGGGTTATTCTGCCCCAGGTGTAGGACCCTGAATTTGCCTTTTCAAAATCAGATGATTTTTGCTGAAGGACTGCACATCTCTCTGGGGAATCAGCTGCTCCTCCCAGCCTTGTGTCATCAGTGAACCTGCTGAGGAGGCATCTGCCCCTTTGTCCAAGTCACTGATTAACTGGGACCAGTATTGAACTGTCGGGGACAGCACAGTGACAGGCCTCCAGATGAACTCTGTGCAGTGATTGTGACCCTCTGGGACCTGCAGTGCTGTCATTTCTCAATTCACCTCACTGTCCCCTCATCCATTCCACACTTCCTTAGCTTGCCTGTGAGGGTGTTGTGAGAGATGGTGTCTAAAGCCTTGCTGGAGTCGAGGTAAACAATATCCACTGCAACAAGGGAATGATACCTATGTAAGTATCGTTGTTCTGGTGAGAAGTGCAGGCACATATCACTGGGCACATGAGGATATTTCCAACTGATTAGCCCTGTGTTTGCAGTGGAGCTGAGACCCTCTGTGAAACTCGAGATGTTTGAAACACGTAGAAAGATGTTTGCCAATAGACTCAAGCAGTTGCTTATGCCAGCCTAAACTAAGTTGTAATTTTCCTATTTACGGGGAGAATCTGGACCTCCACAGTGTCTGCAGGGATGTTTTTGACAGGGAAAATGGGATATGATGGGGAATATATCTCAGAGCTGCCTCACTGTTTGTCTTAAGATTTGGGAGCAGCAGATGGGGGGTTGTCTTCTCCAATGCCTTTATGCTTGGTTGCTCCCTCATCCTGAGCAAGCAAAGGGCAGCCCAGCATAACCTATGAGCCAGGCTGTAAGGGTGAGGATGCCAGCTTTTGTTTGACCCTTTTCAAGCTGCAGGCTTGAGCACAGCAAGAGTCCACGGTTATCCCAAGTTCACGTAATTTGGGGGCAAAGCCTGTTTCAGCAGTTGTCATTGTGGTAAAACTGATTACTTAAATGCATAAATAAATAATTATTAATCGAGTAATAGGCAAGTTATTGCCTACCAATAACTTTGTTTGTTGCAATAACCAAGTACCAATAACTATTGACTACCTAAGAAGAATACCACTAAAGTCTGGTCTGTTGTAATACAGATGTATTTTGCGGTAGTAGTAATATAGTGCTGGGGTTTTGAGCTGGTTCCTCTTACTACTACAATAAAATAAAGGGCAAAGTGTGTTTTGACCTAAGAGTGCCAAGTCCACTCCCAATTTCTAACTTAAAATAGGTCTGTGCTGTGCTGCAGTAGGAGCTATAGTTAAACACCAAGCAGATAATCACGTTTTGGTTTTTTTTTCACTCTAAATCACTTTTCCTTTTATACCATAGACATTTGTGTGGATGATTCCTTGTTGACCACAAAGATGTGGTTTTTGTTTCTTTCATTTATGTCCTCTATTGAATTAGGGTAGTTACGCAGTTTTGTCTGTTGCACTTGGGTGGGATGCTGCAGTGATTTAATTTAAAATGAAAGAGAGATGTCTCCATTTTAGGAAAAACCATGGCTAAGTGGTGAGAGTAAGCAGGTCTAGCCGTTACCAGAAGCCCTAATTAGAAGAAATCCCATGTACGGTTGACCTTGACTATTGAGACAACCCTCAAAGAAGAAAGAGCACTAAAAATTAGTATGCTGCCAGTGCTGCACTTTTATTATTTGACGTTATTAAGCAAACTTGGTGTGTATTTCTTTTTTGAAGCATTTGATTAAATGTGTGATCTTATCTTGGTGAAATGGCCTGCTGGGCTGCAGACAGTGGTGTTCAGAAATGAAATTTGTTTAGAGCCTCTGAACAGACATTTATTCAATGAGACCTTTCTTGAATAATAGATGTGACAGTGAGACAGCTGTGCAATGTGTTTTGGGGGTTGGGCTTTTTATTTTTTTTTGGTTTAAGGTGTTGCAATGTGATTGGGGTGATAAGATAACCCAAGTGAGTCAGATCTGAGAATAGGATGTGGGGAAATTATCATATGTTGCAGATTCAGGCCCCAGTTCTGACGAGAATTATTTTCAGATCAAGCTTTACACGCTTCAGGACTTCCCTTGGCATATGGTTTGGCATATCAAGTGATGCACATATATATCTAGCTCTGTATCAATAATCTTATGCTTTAGCTAGAGCTTTTAGATGCTTAGATGTTGTAGAAATAAAAAAAACCAAAACCCACAAACACAAATTCCCAAAGAGGGATTTGACTCCTGTGGTCAGTGCTGATGTAGTTGATGGTAGTTGACTCCTGCGATCAGTGGTGATGCCCTTAAGCAGTCCTGTGTTTCATGATAGTTCCAAATCAGTGAGACTAAGGAAGGGAAGGCTTCACCACAGGGTGTTCAACCTCTTGTATTGTGTCCAACAAGGAGAAATTGTGAAATGTAGGTAATTATTCTCATCTTCCTTGTTTTTATCATCAGTGTGCTGGTTTTGGCTGGGCCAGAGTTAATTTTCTTTATAGTAGTTGGTATGGGGCTGTGTTTGGGATTTGTGCTGGAAACTGTCAATAATTCAGGGGTAATTTGGTCACTGTTCAGCAGCTCTTGCACAGTGTCAAGGCCTCTTCTGCCTCTCACCCCATCCCACCAGCGAGGAGGCTAGGGGTGCACAAGGAGCTGGGAGGGGAATGCAGCCAGGACAGCTGATCCCAGCTGACCCAAGGAATATTCCATTCCATATGGCATCATGCTCAGCATAGAGAGCTGGAGGAAGATGAAGGAAGTGGAAGACATTTGTAGTGTCTTTTTTGTCTTCACAAGTAACGACTATGTGTTATGGAGCCTTGCTTACCTGGGCATGGCAGGACATCTGCCCGCTCATGGGAAGCAGTGAATGAATTCCTTGTTTTGCTCTGCTTGCCTGCACAGCTTTTGCTTTACCTATTAAACTGCCCTTACCTCAACCCATGAGTTTTCTCACTTTTACTCTGGTTCTCTCCCTCATTCTGTTGTGGGGAGCGAGTGAGCAGCTCTGTGGGGCTTCGTTGCCCGCTGGGGTTAAACCACGGCAGTTGAAATCACAGTGCTTTCTTATTGGGCACAGCTACTGTGGAACCCTTCACTAGGGAAAACATATTCCAAAGGAGCTTCCAATTTTGAAACATTATTGGATATACAGTGGTATATACCTGTTTTTCCAGCAGAACAGTTGATATCATTAGAGTTTTCCATACAACTCACAGGGATAAAAATTCATTGATCATGTGACCTGCACAGGTTTTTCAGGTGCTGAGACACAACTACATGACTTGCTTTACCCAATATGAAGCTGAGAACCTGAGTACCTGGAAGTATATTATTTTAAACTTTCTTTTTCAGTAGTGGGCTGTGGTGATCTTTGAGGGCTAGGTCTGTGAGTTTTCTGAGCGACTTAGTCTTCTCCTGCAAAAGAAGGGGGAAGTTCACTTTTAAAGGAAAAGAGCCCCAGAGTGCCTCTGCTGCAAAAATGTGCTTTGATCAATCTCCATCTGCCCCACTGCTTCCCTGCATTGTACAGCAGCTGTCTTTACATCAGGTTAGATGGTGATTAGGTGATTCCTCCTTCTAGAGGTAAACCCAAAACCTTTCCTTACAGGAGCTGAGAGAAGATGGGAGCTCCGTGCCTTATATCCTGAAGTGCCAATTTAGGAGGCCTCCAGTACTTGGTACTCCAGCTGCTTGCCTTCCCTGGCCTTTGATTAAGGGGATTATTTACCCAAGGAGCTGGATAGCTCTCAGGACTTTCTAATAACTTAATTGTGCATATATTTTTTCTATCTTAGTGCAGTGCTAATCCCACCAGATGCCAAATGCAGATTTGTGAGGCTGGGTGTAAAGTACAGGAATTCATGTGTCTGTGAGCCCTGCATATTTTGCCATGATGTTTACCTGAGCTGCAGGGATAGTTTCTCCTTGCAAGGTGGTTTATATATGATACATGGAGGAGGAATATGGCCCGTAAACATGTAGCTTCCCATCATATTTTAAGGGGCTCTTCCATACATCTGCAGTTGGATAGGACTTGTCTTTTCAGCAGAGACTGCAAGCCTAGAACCATGGGTCAAAGACCAGCAAACATGATCCTTTTGAGCATCCTATATGGTGTTAGGGCTGGCTTGGTGCCAAGGGTGGTGAAACTGCCTGCCATGAAATCATTATCCTGAGATGGTGGTGGACAAAGAGGAAGGGTAAGGGCAAGGAGAGCTGGGTTTATAACCATGTTACTGGTTGCACGAGGATGACAGGTATTCTTGGCTCTGGCTTGAACTCCATGAGGTGCTCAGACAGGCATTGTTTCATCTGGGTCCCTGCATGGAAGCTAGGTTATAATCCAGCCTTAAAAAAACCCCCCAAACATTCCAAAATGGTCGTTTATGGAGATGAAGTTTACATATGAAAGCACAACCTGCTGGAAAAGTAACGGTCCCATTATGTTCTCCTTAAGGTAGAAGTCAGACAGGAAAAGGAAGATGGAAAATTCACTGGGCTGAAGTCTTCTTGGTATCTGCTCTTCTATAGAACTAACTTGGTCCAAGTACCTCCATATGTATCTGTTCCTGAACTGAGTCTGCTAATTTGTTTCTGAATTGGGAAAGACATCTTGTTATAATATTTAAAATTTTTGTCGTTTTCTTTTTATATAAGTGCTGGAGAGCTATAGCATTTCACCTAATTTTGAACTTCCAGTGGGACTGGAAAATGAGACAAAAAATCCACCACAGATAAATGTCTATGGTGGCATTCTTTACTAGCATTCTGTTGCTCCTAAAGCTAAGCTATTTTTTAAAATTAGGATGAAAGTTGCTTGCCACATGTGCTGGGTGTGCTGGTTGGGTTGATGCACATTGTGAAAGCACCAGTGATGCTTCCATCCTGAGAGATGTAGTGGCCCTTGGCAAGGGTGCATGGGAGCAGAAGGTATTTTAAAGTCTCTTTTCCGTGTCTTGGAAGTCACCTGTGCAGAACTTGAGGACTTTGTACAGTTGTGTGCATTTTGAGGCTGAAGGTCCCACATGTGCCCAGCACTCTCAGTGGCAAAAACTAATGGCAGATGCCACAAGGAAGGGAAAGTTCCTTCTTAGAGCTTAAGGGAACCCCTTTTGCTAGATGTTGCAAAACCTACAAGGAAGAGATAGTGCCCTTGTTGGAGGCAGCACAAGGTGTCCAGCTGCAGTGCATACTAATTATTCCACTTGGCAACATTTCTTGCTTTCTACTCCTGTTGATTTTTTGCCTAATTTTGCCTAACAGGGCTAATTTGTGTTGGGGAGTAAGGGACTAGTGACAGCCATACAGTTAAACTTGTGTGTGTGTGTATGCAGTAATAAGGTTCAAAGGTCGCTGTGTAATTATGTTAAGTTTCCAGCCTCCTTGCTAATTTTCTGTTGATTGAGGGAGAAAGGAGGATCCTTTTGTGTCCTGACAAGTGTCTTCTCTTCCAGCCAGGCAGGGCCTGATTCCTGCTTTTTCCTAGCCAGATGCCGACTCCATTTTCTTTCTTTTCTCCACTTCCATTTCCAGACTCATTATGTCAGGCATCCAGGGTATGTAAAGATGATCAATATGTATCTACTGGTGCTGTTGTAACGTGGAGCAATTATTTAAATTAACCCAGAGGACATCGTTCATGAACAGGATGAGATAAAATAATAGCAGGAGCAGTGCTTTGTTTAATGCAGGTCTGTGGTCTCAGTATCGAGATTTCAGCTGCTGGCAAGACACTTCATCATCGGGGAAGACCTGCTGGGAGCCACAAATAAATCATGTTGTGAAATCTTGATGTTGCCTTGCAACATTTGCACTTTGGTGTTCAGCTCTAGCTGCTGGTGTCACATCATGGCAAAAACGGTATCGGCATGTGCCGGTGGAGGAGGATGAGCAGATAGCCTTGTGGTTGCCTCCATTTTCTGGATGCAGCGAGAGATTGTGGAGGGATGGATGGGGCTTTTTTTTTTTCCCCCTTCCCTTTTGAGTTTTCCCACCACCTTACGGATCAGTTCTCATCTTATTTACATTTTAGGATATCAGACCAATGGAAAGTGTATTTGCTGTTTTTTCATATTGGTATGATTTTATTGTGCTTGTCTCTATACTCTTCTCGTCAGGTGAGGGTTACAGTAAAGAAACAGTTTCTGTTTTTAAACTGAGAAGAAGCTGTCTTTCCTTTATTAGTTTGTCTTTGGTCAATGCACTGAAATCTTCAAAGTGATATGGAAATGTCCCTTAGTTTGCATGCTTGGATGAAGGCCAGATGAGGTTTTCTTGTGTGGGCTCGCTTTGTTTGTTTTCCTCAAAAACTCTGTTGATTCAGGCCAGTTGCTGCTGATAGAGTCTTTGGATATAGTGTTTATAGCTGATTAAAAATAGCCTCTAATTGAGAGCTGAATGTTGTGGACTTGAATTTTCCTGCACATTACTCATGCAAGAGGTTGCTTGGAAAAGTAAAAGGTGAATCTGCTTGAAGAGGCTTGCAAATACCTGCTTCATTCAACGTGGAGATGTTGAATCTAGTGGTGACTCATAATATTGCTAAAATATGAGGGAAATTAAAGCTTCTTTAAAAAGTACAATGTCTTGTCACTTTATTTTACTGATATCTAATAACTTAGAGGTAATTATGCACCTCTTATATATTATATGTATATTATAATGTTATGATTAACAGGACTGTTGCCTGCGGGTCCAGGCAGCAGCAGTATTGAGTTCAGTTGTACAAGTGTGACAGGGTGTAATCCCCTTGTGCCACATGATTCGTCTCCTGAACTTCCTTCAGTCCCCATGCTGACCTTTATGGCTTCATGTCTTTTCTCTTTAGACAGCTCTAAGTGTGTCACTGATTAAAAATATTTGAACACTCCATTGGGAAGTTGCTTGTATACAGCAACTTGACCAAAATCACCAAAGCCTGTGAATTTTGGAGATACCTTAGAAGTTGTTGCTGCTCCAGAAATAATACCTGTTGTACCTTGGATATGAAAGGAATAAAGATATAAAACTTTTCTTTTTTTTTAAATTACTGCTTTATGCAGAAATAGTGGTTGCTGCTTGGATCCTGCTTGTGTATATTTTTATAATGACAAATGCTTAGCTTTTCCTTGCAACTAACCTTGGCTCCAAATTGCTTGAGCTTCTGCTGGCTGCTTTTTGATGAGTATGGCACTCTTGCAACTTTGCCTTTTTCTCTTCCTGAACAAAATTATTTGAGCTGATCAAGTATCTGGAAAAGCATCCCAGTGAGCAGCCTGGCTTGCTCTCCTGGTATCTTCCCAGACACTGAGTTGGGCTGAGCTGCACTGAGTGAGATGGTGCTGCAGCTAGAGAGCATCCACTGGGACACGTTTGGTGGTCGGTCAGCTGGTCACTGCTGTAGGCAGTGGATAAATCTGGTGTGGTTAACAGGCTCATTAGCGGGTTTTTATTGCAGTGTTGAAGTGTGGTGGACAGGAAGCGGGCATTGTTCGGGCTTGTTTGAATAGCTAATTGGTATTTTTGTAATTTTATTCTTTTATTCTGCATCCCGCTTTTGCCATGGGATTAGTGTGTCTGGCTTTTGTGGTCTTGTTTTGATTTTGGGTTTTTAATGAGGGGTGGGCTTTTGTGAGGGTTTGTTTGTTTGGGATTTTTCTTTTTTTCTGGTGGTGTTTGTTTGTTTGTTTGTTGGGTTTTTTTTGTTTTTAATTTTTGGGGGGTTTTTTTAAAAGCAGAAAGATGAGGTAGGTTTTGTTTATCTGGTCCAACTGAGATGTCTGTATGCAGGCTAATCATTTAAACTGACCTTCTGTCTAATGGAAAGAGGCAGGCACTTTGGAGGCATGATTCCTTTCCTTCTCATGTAGACCTTTAAAATATGTCAGATGAATCGCATCCTAAAAGGCTTATTTCTCTTCACTGACTGTAAAGGGAGCCTAAGGTGCCAAACTCAGATAGAGACATTTACATTGCAGATACCTTAAGATGGAGGAGGTGAATCCCACCCCAGGAAATTACTCTCCTTGGCTTGCAGTGCATTTCCAATTTAAATGTGAATCTGCGTGATAAGCTGGTACCTGGCACAGCGAAGCTGATCCATCAGGAGGTGCATGGAGAGGAATTGAAATGGTCTCTGGTCTTCACAGAGCTTATGCCCAGGAGGAGCTCGCACTTCAGCTGGTGTAAGGCATGTACCTTAAATGTCACAAAAATAAGTGCAAGCGTGGTGGCATATGCGTGATCCCTCCTGTTCTCTGCAGTCCTGTATGTTGGATGGGACTCCCATCATGGGCTTTTGTACCTCCATGACTTTTCTTCCTTGAGAACATGGAGTAACGTGCAAACCTGAGCAATTACACCTCTGCTCTCCTCTTTTGTTTCAAGGACTGAAAACGTAAAAGTCTGTGAAGATGCTGAAAAGGCAGATGCTAGGAGATAGGTCTGCCTCGACTCGTGTGGGAAGGCATCCCTTGGGTAGGTGCCCTGGGATGCTGAGCCAGTTGGTGGGAGAGGAGCTTCCCAGAATGCAGCTCTAAGCACGTGGTTCTAGGCAAATTAATGGTTTATGTAACAAAGCTATGTCCTATGAATAAGGTATGTGTAGATCCTGCTAGTCTCTTCAAGACTCAAAAAAAAAGATTTTTTTTTCAACCCTCCTTTCTTGAGTCCCTGAGAACTGCAGTTTGGACAGATGTTCCAGTGCAAGTTTTGACTGCTTCCCCTCCACCCCTAAATCAACCCTCTTCGTTTCCCATCTGTTTCTCTGGCTGTATGGGCAACCAAGCTGGGAAGTGAAGCTCTAATTTTAAAATCTCTGTTGAATTTGTAACTCTTGCTAGGCTGTTTTCACCTGGGATCAGTTTCCTGACTGGTTTACAGCTAATTTTTGTGTAGCTGTGTAGTAGTAGCACAAGCTGTGGGACAGCGCAGAGCTGCTTAAAATGGTTATGATGTTTCCTCTGCGGAGTTGGAGCCTCTGTCAACCTTCGTGTTTCCAGTCTTAGGTGATCTGAAGGTCAGTCCCCAGTGTGTTGGCTGAGCCTCCTGCCCTAGGGAACACTGAGCATCGCATGTATGTGTATTACACAGGAGTATATGTGAGTAGGAAGGTGCACATAGATGCACATGCATGGGTACTTAGTGCCTTCTTTGCCCCAGTCTTCAATAACAAGACCGGTTGTCCTCGGGATACCCAGCTCTCAGAGTTGGAAGCTGGTGATGGAGAGAGGAGTGAAGCCCTCATAATCCATGAGGAAATGATTAATGGCCTGCTGTGCCAATTAGACACTCACAAGCCTATGGGCCCTGATGGGATCCGCTGTCAGGTGTTCAAGAGGTGTCTGGGTCTGCTGCTAGGTGATGATTTAGTGGTTTAGGGCTTACAGTGGTAGTGCTGGGTGGATGGTTGGGCTTGATGATCTTAAAGGTCTCTTCCAACCTTCGCGATTCTATGATTCTCTATATGCGTGTGTGTATATATATGGTAACTTGCTTAGCAAGGCATCTGCTATTCTCTTTCTTCCTGCTGTTTCTAATATACTCCAGTGAAAAATAACACAAATCGAACCTCAGCATCATGCAAATTGATTTTAAAATTGGTACAGAACTTCGGAGGAAGAGAGGTGCGAGAGCAAACTGCATCTTGCATCTCAAAAGCAGAGCTATATATGCATAGCACATGCCTGAATCCATCAATATTGCAGATATGTAGCACTTAAATTCACTCACCCTGTTCCTAATTACTTGGTGCTGGTTTCTTCTCCACACTGTTGGTTTTAATTTTTTAAACAGGTGACTGAATCCTTGAACAGCCCTGACTTTTGAACTGGATGGAAATGGGGATTTTAAGGATTGTGCTGTAGCAGTCTCCCAGTGGTGGCTGAGTTTTTGGTATTTTTTTTTTTTAACAGCTGGTATAATTTCTGTGGTGCCATTGGATGATTTTGTCCTCATTAGAGGACTAAGGGAAGATTTCTTTGTTCTTTAGTTTTGATGTAAAATGGCGTATGTTGCTTTTTCTAAATAGAGGAGTGCTGATCGAAGTATTTAAATACAGAATAACAACTAGTGATGGAGCATTTAAAACTTCTGTTGTTCCAAATAAGTTTTAATGAACAATGAAAACAAGGCAGATGTTGCTGAGTGTTTACTTCAGTGTAGCTTAAAAATAATTTGTACTTTATGGTAATAATTGTCAGATCTAATTAAAAAATTGGAGGAAAGCAATATGAAGTTAGAGCCAATGAATGATTTTGTATGACTTTTTACCTCAAAAAAAAAAAAGGATAATATTGCTTGAAAGTTTTAGCCACTTCAGCTGGAAATGAAAAATTCTGATTCAGGGGATTGAGAATGTTCTATTGAGTGTTACTTAGTAGTCCTTGATCTTGGTTCTTTTGCCTCAAGTCACTGATTATGAATCATATCCATGCCTTCCATATTTTTCTGAAGCTATGTGTGTGTTTCATTTCAGTTTTTTACGATGTGTTTGTGTCTGTTTGTAGAACAGTCCTGTTGTTTTGCTCCAGTTGCTGGGGATTTATCAGTGCATCAAACATCCTTACTTTTAGGTCAGCATTGTACCCTAACTCCAGTGGCCAAGTGAAGTGCTTTTGCACAGACCTCTTTGTGAAATTTTATTGCGGTCACAAAGACATGTGCGTTCATCTTGAATAAAATTAATTAGCATTAAAAAAACCCCAAAAGCTTGGAGCAGTTTGAAGGCTGTAGATCTCCTAAGTGTGAATTCAAAATCTCTGTTACTCTCCCAGGCAACACTTGCTGACAGAGGCAGGGTTCAAGGGCTTTAAACATGATACTTAATGGTACCTTAGTTGAATCTTACTTTTAGAAATTTTCCTAATATTTGCAAATTGGAACTCTGAACAAATCTTCTTTTTACTGGAGAAAGCTACGTTTCTGGCTAGAGCTTGTCGTACACCAGAGGCTCTGCTCAGTACAACTTAGCATCTGCCTCTGTAAGAATTGATCGAGCCTGAGTGGCATTGAGGTGTTGCATTATGAGCAGCCTTTCCTACTGAAGGGCACACTTGAATAGACAAGTCCAAGCACCGGTCCTTTCTGAATACTATTCTGTATTTCTGCGAATCTGCTCGTCTCTTGTTGTGAAAACCTTAAATATTATTTTAACATAGGCTTGTGTTCCCTCTGGTTTTTCAGCAGCTGTTAATATAAACTGTTCATGACGCTGCTCAAGCTTGTGTAGTGTCATGTTAGGTGGGAGGTTTTTATTATTATGTCTTTAAAGATTGACTTTTGTTTGTTTGTTTGTTTTTTAAAGCATGTAAATTTGAAACTCTCTTAGTAAAAATGGGTCGTGGGGATTGGTTGGCATAATGTATATATTAAAGACAGTGTAGCAAAGAAGCAGCTTGTTTACAGAACAATGGAAAGTTAGAGGACGCAGTTCAACAGCTGTATCTGCACTTCAGTAGTTGTATCTTGGCAAGGTATCAGTTTTGATTTCTATGTTGGTAAAGTAGTATTTAGATAGCTTTTTCTACAGGTGGCTTTTTGTAAAGCTGAAATTCTGAGAATGTGCAGTGTCTAAGATTCATCCTGCCTGAATACCTTGGATGTTGTTAATATTTGGCCTTTAGAGCCAAAACTACTGTTCTTGTGAATAGTAACAGTGTCCAGGAATGGCATATATGCTTGCTCTTTTCTTGCACTAATTTATTTTTTATATTTTCACTCCTTTGTTTAAAAACAAAATTTTAAAAGGGGTATGATAATTACCAGTTATTAACCTTCATTTGCCATTAGTCGTGTTGAAAGCTGGCATCACAAATGCTTTGAGTGTTAAGAAATGTTTTAATTAGGTCATTAGATCCTATGTGATTTAGTGATAGCCCAGGGAGAAATGATAACAGGAAGAGGTGTAAACGGGCAGAGCCTTAATTCAACAAAGCATTTATACAGATGCAGTAATAGGGCTTAAAATCCTCTCTTGTAGTTGAGAATTGGCTTTGCTGGGTTTGAGCCTAAAACCAGGTTTTCACCTCAGATGGGGAGGGCTCAGCATCTTGGCAGAAGTTGCTGGTGCTGTGCACCTGGTGGAGTTGGTCAGTTTTGGCTCCACGGGTACCATTTCTGTGTTAGCTGGATGTGATGCCACACTCTGGGCACGTCTGCCTCAGAACTTCTCCTCTGCTGCGATTTCTTCTTTGGGAGAGTTGTTAATCTCTTGGGAGAAAAAAAGGAAAAAAAAAGAAAAAAAAAAAAGGACTCAGTATTAAATTAGTAAATTTTACCTTAAACTGGAAAATGACATCATGGTTCTCATTTTACTACCTTGAGCTTCAATGGATGCTTTTCACTGTGGCAACATAAATGCGTGAATTTTTATCAATATAATTCTCTGTGCTTGGGGGTAAAAATGTTTCCTAAAGTGCCCATTGCCTGCCTGGATTTTTATGTCTTCCCAGTAAATGGCTTATAGCAGGAAATATTGGGTTGATTTCAGAAGTCAAAACAAGAGACATTTAATTAGGGGAATGTTTCTTTAGCCTGCTTTACTAAAAAGGGGAAAAATCCGACAGTAATTTTAAAGAGATGTTTCATAGCCACAAACTGTCATATCCTCTGCAATCGGATTCTAACCTTTTTTTACTTAGAGCACAATCAATAAGATTAATATTTTATCGCATATCCCCTTCCTGCCTTTAAAAGGTGATTTGCCAGGAGAGAAAGCGTATTTAATGGTCGTGCAGGTCAGTGTCCTCTATGCTGTGCCCTGGTAACTTTTGAACCTCCTGCTGAATTTGATTACCAGAGGAGGAGAGGTCTCAAATTATTCTCATTGAATTCTGTGCAGGCTGGTGCCCAGTTTTTCATAACCTCAGGTTTCGTTTTCTTTTTACAAGTGGAGACTAGTGAGACCTGGACCTCAAATGATGTATTGAGGCAGGGCTTATAGCACCTTCAGTGAGGCTGCAGTCTATTTATACCACCAGCAGCCTGGGTTTAATTGATGGGGTTTTGTGCCTTTTTAGGTGAACATAAATTATGTGAACACTTTACGGTCCAAAGTAATAAAAAATCTGAATTGTCACCATTTCTTTCTAATAGTATCACAAGGCAGATTCCCAAGTAAAGTATGCACATAAACTTTTAGCCCATTGAAATATGCATGTATAATTTAATTTGCATACATTAAATTCTTAGTTTCATTAATGATTTAAGATTCTTTTGCAGTCGGAAGTCTCTGTCACATTTTTTCTTGATTGAATTGCCTATTCTATTCAAATAAGACTTGGTAATATTGCTTGTGCATTACAGAATGATACTGGTAACTTTGTTAGACCTTTTATCAACATGATTAATTTATAACTGGCTGCGGTGTATTATTAGCTAAAGATATATTACAGTGTAAGACTTCACTAGAGTGGAAATTTTAAAGTGCAGATAAGATGGCAATTGCAGGGCATGTAGCTGAGAAGGTGAAAGAAGGGAGGAAACCTTGGCATCTTACATCAAAAGAGCATTTTCATATTAATGTTGTTAAAAAGGCAGTAAACTCGATTTGTGGTTTCCTTATAAATACAAATATTAACTGGTGTAAAAAATTCAAAGAGCCTTTTTTTTTTTTTTTTCTGTTGTGCTACAGCAAAATAAATGCAGCCTATTTTAAATAAATTTTGAGCAGCAGTGTGCTAAATGAGTGAAAAGCCTCATTTTGCTGCTTGCCCAGTGCTGCCTTGGAAGCTGCTGTTGCTCATAGGCTTTCTCCTTTACTGTAATTGTTTCTTTCTTTTGGGGGGTTACAGGAGTATTGCCCCAGTAAGACAAGGTAATTTTTTTGTTTGTTTTGAGGTGACTTCCCATTCCTATTTACCAAAAGGCATCCTTCTGGCACTTAGTAAATACGATTTTTAAAAGATTACTCTGTAGGAGACTGCTGTTGTTGGGATGCCATTGGGTTGCACCTTCTCTTCATCTCTTCAAAATGTCCGGTTACTGCCATTTTCTTCTAATTTCCTTGGAAACTGGAGTAGTCTGTCTGGTTCTAATGTCCTCTGTTCTCGTGTCCCCATAATCCTAACTCTGAGCAGAGCTGCTTTGTCCGTGGAGCATCTGTACCATGGTTTCTAAGCACTAAAGAAATTATTCAAGGGAGCAAACCAGCAAACAGGGTGTGGAAAGTAGCAGCTCAGTTCATGGACAGAGTGCAGCTGCCGTGTAGGAGGGCTCTTCCAGGAGGAATGGATGGAGATCCCTTGAAGGAAAAACAGGGACTGGGGACAAGATGTAATGCAGCAGGGGTTGAGGTAGGAATGGGTGAATTGAGGAGCCCTGTGTGTTAGGTCCAGGCATGTATAGACTTTCTGGTGGGGTTTTATGATCTCAGTATTTATTTCATGAGGTGGATGCATCCTGCTTTTTATCCTTTTTCCCTGCCTACTGTGTGTGCTGAAATGGGAAGCAAATCTTTGCTGTCCTCTCCAAGAGGTTGTTGATAGCAAAGTATGTTAATGGGTTGTAATTGTCCGTGACAGCCCTGATCCTGTAGGTCCATGTGTTAGCTGTAGAGGAGAATGGTCCCATGAAGCTTAAGTGAGACGTCTTAGGTATTTGAATGTACCTACGTAGATAATTGTGCTTGCTTTGGTTTGACTGTGGGATGTTGATATGGGATGGTCTTGAGTTTTCTGAGGTGCTCTGGTTATAGAGAAGGGAGGATCAAAGAAAGTATAAGAAAGATAGTGGACAGTTACTGAGAACAGAGAAATCCAACTGCGCTGAAAGTTTTCCTTTTCACTGAACATTAGATATTCTTGAAGAATGTACTGACACTTGCTCTTGAGTACTCCCAGTTTGCACTTTGATATTAGTTGAACCAAGGACTAAAATTCCTGCTTTGTTGATTGATTTTTTTCTTTTAATTTTAAACTGATTAATGTTTTCATTTGAATAGCACTGCTGACTCTGCAGAAGATGTGATCTTTTAATTAGCAGATGTCAGGATTAGCATTAGTGTTGAGCTGTAATTAGCATTTGTACGCATAGTAAAAGACCCAGGCTCAGTTTGGCAGCAAGGAGAATGAAATTATAGGTAGTGGTGTAACTTGGCACTTGCCTGTGTATCTGTAATGGGTTTTTTTGAAAAGTGAAACCCACAAGTATCATGATCAAAGCATGAAGTCTAGCAGATTAATCGCTGATAAAAAAATTACATATAAATTATTGGTATTGTTCTGTTAGCTAAATCACAAGTTTTGTTGGCCTAACAGAATTTAATGTATCTAATTGTCACACACTGATGCTCTTAAATTGAAGGCTGCAAAGTGCTAATGGTTTCTTGGCTAGACTGCAGCAGCAGCAGTGTGCGTGGACATGGATGTCTGTGGGAATGGTATGTGGAGCAGAAGAGACCTAACTGAAGCAGGTGCCATTTGAGGCTCTTGGAGTCCCACTTCAGCTTAATTTGAAGAACTAATGTGCATTTACTTTATGCTCCTGTTTGCAGAAGGGAGGGTTTATGTGGAGGGGTTGCTTGTGAAGGTAGGAGCAAGCAAGACACAGTGCATTTATTACAGGTCAGAAGGACCCTGGTACAGGAAGTTGTGAAGTCTGGATGTCTCCTAGGAAGGCGACTTTTCCTTTCCTGCTGATGAAAACCAAGCATGATTCCAAGTCAGTGAAAAAGGAACATCACTGGCTAATATGTGACTTAAAAACTGATTGTTGATTATTGTGGGGAAATCTGTTCAGTAGCATTTTATCCATGCAGAGGAAAAAATAATCCTTTTTAATTCTGCTGAGGTAATTGAAGACAATGGTGATTTCTGTGACCGTTAGACAAAACTCAGTAGTTCTGCTTTTTGGTACACTAAAGGAAAGTAAAAGCTACTTAATTATAGGTATTACAGAGTTGAGAGTTGGCAGGTCCATGATGCTTGGGGAAAAAAGGAGCCTTCTGTATAGCACATCTGTGGTAATGGTCATAATGTTACGATATAGAATGAGTTTGCAGTCTCCCATGGCTGGGTAGGAGATCAGGGTTCTATTCCTGCCTTGTATGCATGCGTCATTCTTTCTGGTTTTGGTCTCCTTACTGCATCTAAACCTCACTAAAATGTGGTTAATGATTCTGACAACCTTTGTCAAGGTGCTCTGAAATTCACCTCTGACAAGTGCTGTTTTTGAATGATGAGTTATTTCTGCTTGCCACTTCCTTGTAGTTTTAAACTCTATTGGAGATTACCAAGACAAAGTAAAAGATAAATGTTATGCAAGTTAAACTATGAAATGATGTTTTAAAAATGAAAATCTTTTGAGAGGAAACATAGAAATGAGCCTTGTATCCATATTAGTATTTTTTTTTCTCTCCCGCTTTACAGCTGAATGTTTACAGGCAACAAAAAATTCAAATGCTTAAAGCAGATGACAGGCTGCTCTCCTCTTGCATTTTCACCAGGGAGAAGTGAGAAGGATTTAGCTGTCATCTTGCATGTATAAATAATGCTTATAAGCATAACCACCCCCTGTAAACAAACTTTCTCTTGCTTCCAAACCCCTGCTTGGATCTCTGGAAACAGCCATGAATGATCCTAGGCACTTAACATATGCTGGTTTGTTTGGGTTTGTATGGTTGCATTTGAACTTCCCTCCAGTGCTTTATTTCTGAAAGGCAAAAGAAATGCCATCAAAAATGAAGGTTTTTCAAGGTGTGGACCTTTTAAGGGAAGAGCCTGGTGCATGAGTAGCGTTGTAAACCTGCAGTGATCATTCAGTAAAATAATGTTATGAACAATGGTGTGTCTGATTTGTCAAATGAAGAAGTGGCACATCTCACAATCCTGCTGAATAAATACAGCTCATAGTGGAGGGTAGTACTGTCATCATAACATAATTGAAATTATATTATTCCAATGTACAATTCAATAAAACTAACCACAGTAGTGGAGTTATCGATTGAAACTCAGTTAAAAGCAGTTCACATATTCAGTTCAAAATATTTCTGATGAATATCAGCCCTGGTAATATGATTTCCTTCATTCAGTAGCAGAAGTTTTTATCAGCCTAAAAGATCAGATAAAATGTTAAGAAACAATTTGATTTTTGCACCACTGGCCTAAACAAATGGGCTCCTTAACAGCGAGAGCTGCTAATTTTTTTCAGTCTCTGTGGGAATTAACAGCGGGGCAGAAAGCCTGTCTGAATCTGAGTCTGACATTGGTCTCAGCACAGTCCATTTCTACCTGTGAGAAATCTAGTCAAGAGAAGCAAGAAATTCAAAACAATAGAGGGAGTAAACAGCAACAAAGCTGCAGCTGGCATTTTGTTTGGATTCTTGGGATGTCTGTGTTGTAGATAACTAATAATAGTATGGTGTAGTTAAAATAGCCAATGAATCTACTGTAGTAGTTAAGCAACCAATAGACAACTAACACGAATGATAAACATACAAAAGTGTATATATATGGCACTGGCTCTTAGAATAAACGCTTTTTGCCTGCACTTTATGTTAGAATTAGTGTGTGTCACGCGTCTGCCTCAACTGCGACAAGTCTCCACATTTCTGATACATCCTCAGCTTTTAGTGTAATAAAAAAATAGAAAGGATTATTTAATGGCACTTGTTCAGAGGACGGGTCCTGCTTTGCTGGAAGCAGACGCCGCTAGTTGTAGGCGTGATCGTTTGTCATGTAAAGGTATGGCTCCAACCTCTTCTGCACTAGAGGAAAGAGTCTGCAGTAATTACTTGGGTTTTTCTTAGTGTAATTAGTGAGTAATCTGCTGTGACATCTAAGTACAACATATGTAGTCAGCCTGTGAGTAAATATGTTGTTTAGTGAATTGTAAAGCAGTGTCACCCTTTTTTAAGTGGTACTGCAGGAAAGCTTTTTGCAGACACTAGCTCTCAAGGCTATTTGTTCATAGATCTCTCTCTTGTGTCCAAAGAGGAGCAACGGAGCTGGGGAAGGGTCTGGAGCACAAGTCTTAACAGGAGTGTCTGAGGAAACCGGAGTTGTTCCATCTGGACAAAAGGAGGCTCAGGGGAGACTTAGCACTTTCTACAGCTGCCTGACAAGAGAGTGTAGCCAGGTGGGGTTTGGGTCTCTTCTAACAAGTAACAGGTGACAGGACAAGAGGAAATGGCCTGAAGTTGCAGCAGTGGAGGTTTAGATTGGATATTAGGAAAATATTCTTCATTAAAATGATTATCAAGCACTGGAATATGCTGCCCTGAGAAGTAGTGGAGTCATCATCCCTGGAAGTATTTAAAAGCTGTGTAGTTGTGCTTAGGAACATGGTTTGGTAGTGGACTTAACAGTGCTGGGTTGAATTTGATCACAGAGATCTTTTCAAACCTAAATAATTCCATGATTTTGAGAGGTCACTGAATCATAAGGATGCAAAGGCATAAATCATTTCACGGGAGGGGAGGTGAAGATATATAGGATGGGCGTTTGCTCCTTCGTGTGGTAGGATCAATACTTCAGTCCTAAGGCAAACATTGCTCTTTTTTTTCCTTCTCGTTCTCTTCTTCTGTTCCTGTTTTAAATCCACTTTTAAGAGGGCAGCAGAATGGTTAATACTTTGAGAATTTAGATCTTGCAGTAGGTGTAGTGGTTTGTTAGTTGTCTCTTAGGCTTTACTGTCATAATAATTATCAACTGTGTACTATCACTTCTTTTCCTATAGGAGTGAGAGAGTCTTAGAAAAAAATCGTATGTTTCTTTCTCCCCCCTCTGCTTTCAAGAGCTGTGCTCAACCCTTTCCATTCTATATGTAACTTTTGCTGAAAAATACCAACTTGTATACTCTCCTTCTGTGCATACTTGCGCAAACCACAATATTTGTTCTGTGCTTACACACATCTTCCTGTGTTATGGCAAGTGTTTCACAAAACCTTTTGTGGTAGGAGCACGCCAGCTGTATGCAACCTGCTGAGCTGACCTCAGATGCTTGCTTTATCTGAGACTGGATTGTCACTCTAAACCTGAGATGTAAGACATGTTCCATGTTGCTTCTAAATGTGATGGCAAGGAAGTCACTGATACCTGAGAGCATGTGACAAAAACTTTCCTTTTTAGTTAGAGTCCTTGCATTTCACTAAACTTAATTTTCCCTGTTTGGCATGTTCAGAGAGATGCAAACTAGTTTCTTCTATCAGCAGCACATCTAACTGATTTCAGGGTGAGGTAAAAAGTAAAGCTGGAGCTCACAGTGAACGTTATTCCTGCTTGCAGTGTCCTGAATACTTCAGTTTATTACACCATACCAATTAAAAGGAAAGTTGTGGGTGTAAACAAAGAAATGGACAGTGTCTGCACTTGTGTGTTGTTCATTAGGCTACACCTAATTTACTTTCACCTGGCATTGCTTGGGTTGATGGTTCCCCACCTATGCCTATAGAGCTGCTGCCCCACCTCCTTTGCTCTGCATAGGTCAGGTAGTACTGGAGGTGGTTTGAGGAAGAAGAACTCCAACAATGAGATAAAGGGTTGTCCTGGAGATGGATCTTGGCTGGTGATTTGAAGGGGTTTGAGCCCAGAGTCAATATTCATAGCTCATTTGGCTACAAATACAAGTAACCCACAGTTAGGAGTGTAAGCTTGAGTTTATTGTTTAATGGTATTTTTGGTAAGGCCAGAATTTCAAATTTGATACATGGTATTAGAAGTTACTTTTTTTTTTTTCACTTGAGAACTGTTAAAAAAATTAGTAGGAAATTTTTGTGGTACCTGTTGAGGCAAATAAAGCACACATTTATGTTTAAATATATGTTCAGAGTCCTTCCGAAATGCCTGGTTCCACAGGGAGTCTTCGAAGATGCACCACAAGCAGATGCCAAAACTGGCTCCTGCACCAATCCCAAGAGTGTTTGCATGGGCCAGCCCAGCTCTGCTGCCCAGAGGTGTCCCTGAGCTCAGCCCCTGAGGCTTCAGTTCCAGGATGGCTACCAAACAATGCTGAGACTGTTGCTTATCTCATCACTCATGGAAACTTCTCTCCCTTGCAAGAAGTCCTTCTGTCCCTGGCATTCCCGCTTCCGGAGAGTTTAACGCCTTCTTGTCGCTGAACTTCTTGCCCTCTGTGCCAGATCATTTCTCAGTCACAAATTACCACTGCGAGTTGTCACAATTAGAATTTTACACTATGTGACTTCCCCTCACTCCTGACTTGTTACAAAATCAGGAAGAACGTTTTGAACAGCCTCTAGCAATGCTGCTGGTGGTACTTCAGTCATGCAGCATCCTACCAAAATCCCTCGCAACAATTTAGATGATTTGAATGTACATTCATGGCTTTGCTTGAATGTTGCACAGTTGCTGGATTTTGTCAAGCACAGTTCAGTTGTTGTCATGTCATTCAGAACATTAGGAAGATTTATTATTTTGAGTTGAGGATTTTAGAGAGTGCAGCTGATGTGCTTGTGAATCTTGTTGCACGGTTGTGCCATGACCCTGCTTGGTAAAAGCATCAGCAGCTGGGACTCATTGAAACAATAGAAATCAAAATGGAACATTTGAGGTTGCACTGAGGGGAAACACTGCTCCAAAAGTAACAGCACCCCCAGAAACTTTGAGGAGTTATTTCAGTGTCCCATCAATTTCAGTCTTGTTTATTAATGTAGGTATATGGAAGTCAACTTTCCTTGAGTGAAAGAGGGTGGTGAAGGTGCTGGATCTCTCTTGTTTCGGAGGCACCATGTGTCAGGAGTGGAGATCTGGAGGAATGGTATCATGGAATGTCTTCTGTCCTCCTGCAAACCCAGGGATGAAACAGAAGCAACAATGAGCCCTGCAAAAAGAAGCCTGTGGAGTGGTGTGAGAATGGTTTACTCGAGAGATGATCAGCATACAGAGGAATTAGTGTATCTGAGCAGATGAGCTAGGGTTTGGGTCTCTGAGTGGAAGAGAAAAGGCTGCACTTACATAAACTGCATGTGTATAAGCTGTGCTGATTTGGCTGCTTTCACTTCCTGGGGCTCAGTTATTTGAGCAGGTGGGGAGGAGAAGCTCTGCTTGTGGTGTGGGTGCGTGTGGAAATTCATTAGCTTGAGAAAATATCTCCACCCTAGCGGTACCCGCTGGGTTGTTTGAGGAGGAACGCTGACCTTTGCCACGTTTCCATGTGCTGGGCCCTCGCAGGAGCAGGCATCTGGAGGGGTGCTGCTCTGCCCTGCCAGGCGAGGCTGGAGGGCTCTTATCTCCTTCCTTCCGCCTCGATAACAGCACTTGTCATCTCGCCGCGCATGTGGGTTTTACACAGCTCAGCGTGCTTTCCTGCAGACACCAAAATATTAATTATAATGCTGTAAAAATTAATTGAAACACAGCATAATCTCTGTTAAGTAAGGTCACTGAAATAGTCTTAAAATAGACTGCTCAAGGAATAAGATGAAATCTCTCTGCAGAGAAGCTTAGCAGATTTCCTGTGCCAGTCCTCTTGAGATGCTTCTTATTGCCATTGAAGTGCATTCAGTATTGCTGTATTTTCCCTTAGAGTTCCTGCCAGCTTTCCTATCCTGCTCATCTCTGCTAACCTCTTAATAGTGTTTTGGCCACCTTTGCCCAGGTGGTGGTGATGGGGGCCAAGCATTAACTGGTGGTGTCTTTGCCTCATCACTGTCTCCTTGGGAGAACACAAGAGCCTGTGGAAGGTGTGGATGGAGATGCAATCTGATTCCTGTTACAGATCTAATACCTGTGCTGATCCTGAAAGAGCAGAGCTGGCACAAAGCATTTGTTTGTTAGTGCGTGCCTTCAAAGTCAGTTCAGCAAAGTAGGTAGAAGGATGAAATCCCACCAGCTTCCCAGTGGCCCCAGTCCAACTGTTTTATTACGTCTTTTAGGAATGAAAACTGTGTCTTTTTCATCCCATTTGAAGCCAGCTAGTACTAAATGTGGTTAGATTTAGAAATAAAATGCGTGTTTACTCTAGAGATTGTTCTTATTTCATTGAATTGGCTATTGGAAATAGATGGCCCATAACTTCAGTGTGACAGTGGAATTCATGCTGGCGTTTTAGTTAGGGATGCTGCCCATGATGTCGTTGCATCAAGAAATTCAGGCAGCCATGTGGCGCGATAAGCTTTTACTTTCAGAGGCTGCGTGAACAGGAACTCTGACAGTTTGCAATTTCTGGTGACATCTGCTACATTTTATTTTATTTTAAGGTAAACTGCTGTCTGGAAAGGTGAAATTACCACCTGCAGTCAGAGAAGGTCTAACTGGACCAAACAAGCTTCCCGATGTGTAATAGTGTGACCTTTTTTCCAGCTCTGGTTTTCTTTTTTGGTATTGTGAAGTCCTTTTCTCTGACTGCACATCAATGGCCTGCAGAAATAGTAACCTTCAAGTGGTGGGGGAAGAAAAAGGAAGAAAAGAAATAAAGAGCTTCGGGTGAGCAGGATGAGAGCATATGTGGAGGAGCTACTGTGTTGTCTGGATGCTGCGATGTGCTGTGCCTTTCGGCTCTGTGCTCCGAAGACAAGTCCTTCTACAACTGCTTTTTTAAAAATTCTTTCCTGTTGACAAAATCTTGGGGAGGAAATAGGTATAAGTGAATCCAGCTGTCGTAAAGCTGATAGAAAGAGGTTGCTTCGACATCACAGCCGGGTGAGAAGAGAGCCTATGGGGGCTTTGGTGGGCAGAGGAGGGAGCTCAGAGTGGAGGCAGCCTGCACTGCCTTTTTTTACTTGTTTTTGTTTCCCATAAAAATCACATGGTTTTGGAAGGAGCCTCCTGAGGGAGAGAGGATAGCATTACGTGTGAATTTTTAATTCACTTATATCAGGCAGATTTGAGGAGAAAAAAATGGATGGCTTAGCACTGAATGATTTTCTGTGATTTTGGATGATATAAAGATAACTTTATAATAGTGTGAACTTGAGGCTGCCATGGTTTATGAACTCATGCAGCAGCGGGGAAGGGGAATATGTTGCAAACTGCAATGATTAATCCTAGCAGTTTGTTTGTTAGGCTTCGTGCCTTGCCATGTAGAAGTGGATATAAGTCATTGCAGTGGAAATCTGAAAATCAGACAGCAACCTTCTCGTAGGTTTGACTTCACAGGAGGCATCTGAACTGCACTATATCCATATTTTCAAAATTTGTGGCTAAACTTCACAAGAAAAGAGCAATTAGATTTCATGTTGTGATGACAAAAGGTGGATCCACTGTCAGAGTGATTAGAGGCTCAGGCTGTCTGCAGCAGTAGCCATACTGTAAATATTCAGTCCTCCTTACCCTGAAGCCAGCAGCCTATAACCCTTTTAGAGAAGAAAAGCGACGAGGTTGTGAGCCAGCAGACCCATTTGGAAATGTATTCTTCCTGGGCTGTTGGGTGTTACAGCACTAAAAATAAATTAAAAGACACCATCATAGGATATTATTACTAGCTTGTGATACAACTTAACTGCTGATAGACAGTCTATTATACCGATTCCTTCTGGCTGCTGACAGCTCACCAGGTGCTTGGAAATGTCAGCCTCTGCCCCAGGATATATGGAGAGGTTATGGTTTAATTTTCAGGTCTTCCATGCTCTCTGTGGGTGGAGAGTAGCAGGGAGTTGGCCCCAGGAGTCTTGCATCCAGCCTGTGTTTTTCAGTGTTGTTTAGCCTACCTGAACAGTGCTCTTGCAGATCTCTTTGTTCTGTCAGACTTGTGGGTTTTGGTGTGTTATCACCTCCTATGCTGGTAGTCACTTTTTTTTTTTTTTAGCTTTGTTGAAACCATCTCAATTAGTTCGTATTGCTGCCACTTCTTTGGTTTTTTTTTTCCCTGCTTAAGGAGGGACCCACTCAGCCTTCCTGGTATGTTTGGTAACGGTATAATTAGAAAGCTAAAAATAATGTACGGAAAGCAGCAGTTTCACAGGAGGTGTCCCAGTTTGGCAACACTGGGCTCTGAGTCACGCTCGCCTCCCTGAGAGCCGAGCTGGTTGAAGACAGCAGTGAGTATTGGGCACTGCCTTTCTGAGCAGCCAGGGTTTGCCAGTGTGTGGTGCAGCACCGCTGAGGTCTGGCCATCCAGCCCCGGTGCTGATGGTGCCAGTGTGCTGTGGGTGGAGATTTATTGCGCTCTGTGTTTGTTTAGAATGTGTTACGATGCTGACCAAAATCCTGCCCAGCGCTCTTGAGGATCTTGGTGCAAGGAGCAGTGATACAAATCGAAGAGTGAACGTCCCCGTCTTTGTCTGACAGCCAGCAGATTTCAGCTCTATCAGCAGGAATGCTTTTATTCTTAGAGATAGTACTGCAAGCAGTATTAAATTTTCTTTTAATTATTATTTTTTTGCTTCCTTCCATACAGTGACAGGCCATAAATTTTTCTTTCTCTCGTGCTGGCTTTTGTTATTTATTGGTGCTGTGTTAATTCCCAGAATCTGAACTCCAGTCAGGACCCCATTAATGTTGATTCTTTACAGACCCACCATAAGAAAGGAGGTCTCTGGAAGCCTGTTTTACATCCTCTCTTTTTACTTTGCATGCATGCTGTGCTGGGATAAAGTCTGAATGAAGGAATTTGCAAATTATGAAATACTGTTTCATACTATGCTGTTGCACCAGGTGAAAACCTTCTTGTTTCCAGTTTATCATCATTTTTATTGTGTGTCTTCCAGTGTACTCTTTTTTTCATCAGCCCTTTCATTTAGATTTGTGTGGTCCCAGGAGAATCTCAGCATGCTGGCTGCTTCACCTTGTAACTGCCTGGGAAGCTTTTAATTATGACTCTTAAAAATGATGGCACCCAAATACAGGTGGAAAGACTCCCAGACTTCTTGTCTTTAAGCATTAATTACTCTGTGAATCACTCACCTGGTCTTCTGGGGGCTGCTTTGTGACTTTCAAGGTGTGAACACCTGAGATGCCATTGGGGTGGCAGGAAGTCAGGACTGACTGCACAGAAAGCTCATAGGGATTAACTTAGTTATTTATCCCCTTCTTTCTAGCTTTAATCTTATTTTAGTAACCAAATTCAGCAAACTGCAGAGTTGCTTAAAGGTCTGCCTTGTTCTGAGCAGTTTCATTCAAACTTTATTTTGTCTCTTAGGTGAAATAGGGATTAAATTTACAGCATGGTTTGTGAGCCATGCTTAGTTCAAATTACAGTAAATCATTAAATGTGCTGCCATTGGCTCTAGAGGGGAAGCAAATTCAGCCCAGTACTGGGACCATTAAACTTCCAGGAAATGGTGAATACCAAAAATAAATAAAAATGCATGAGAAACAGGTTTTGGCTGAGGAAGTCTAACCTTACACGTTACAAGCACATTACAAGTGCTTTTTAGAACCTCTGAGACTGGTTTGCTGTCTTTGGAAGGAGCATGACTGTGTCTTGTCTTGGCTAAGCTCTGAGGAGGAAAAGGAGGGCTGCTGTGCTAGGTGTAGGTGCCCCAGTGGGCAGGGCTGGGCACTCTGGATCAGGGCACACAGCCAAAAACAGGCATTTCTAGCCCTGTGATGGCTTACCTTCAATAAGTTGTAGGAGTTTGAATTTATTCTCATCTAGTCAGTGAAAGAGGTTATAAAAACCATCTTGGGGAGGGAGGAAAAGGCGTGCATGTAGATTTGTTTATCTGGGTTGCTGTGGGTCATTTATTCATTGCTGGAGCACAGTGTGGCTCTTGCATGTATTTATTTACTTGCTAATGAAAAAGCTGCAGAATTTGGGAGGAAGGGCTGGGAACGCTGATTTGGTATCTGAATGCCTTCCATATTCATGCTGTGTGCAAGCAGATATGTCTTTATATCCCATTTTAAAATTCTAATCTGTGATGCTGTAGATGAGCTGTGGGATGGTGGCTGACATTTCAGCTCATTTCTTATCATTTTAGTTTTAATCAGAAGCTAGTGCTCAACTTTCATACAAACACCAGCAAATCAGATTCACTGGTCTCATTGAGTGGTAATGAGGATTGTGATTTTATTCTTTGTAGCATGACATTTTGACCATGAAATTTTGACACAGGAAACTAATTTCTCAAGAATTCTTATCGAGAGTTGTACAGAGAAGCATTTGTATGTAGCCAGGGTCTTGGCTTCAATTGGCAGGAATCAAATACTTTTGCCACCCAGCTTATAGGTGAGTGACAGACCTCACAGAATTCGGTGAGATCTTTATGAGTGATTTTGCAGTCTGTGGCCTCTGATGTCACCAAGCTCCTTAGAAAAGAGGAGAACTTCAAAAGGAGGGCTGCGCTGTATCGGAGTTCTCATTAAACTGCTGAAACTTGTCCTTCTTACCCTGTTTTCCAGATTGATTTGTAACTGATCTTTCAACAGCACACAAAATCTGCAGGCCACCTGCAAGAAGGGGGACTATTTCCATTTAATAATATTTTCTCAACAGGGATACAAAAGAAATGCCCTGCAGAGTTAATCACAAATATCCATTGAGAATAAACATGCAAAGTGTTACATCAACAGTGTTCCTACGTATGCAGCACTCCAAGCTCTGCTGCTATTAATAATATCTTGAGAAGGCATGGGTGTGTAAAGGAATGAAGATGTTATATGCATATATATTTTTATATATACCCACCAACTGTATAACCTACATGCTAGACTTTACATAGCACTGTATCAGTTTCATCCTACTGCCTGCCTGCAGGACTTCCCTGGACTTAATTACATGCTGGAAGATCTTCACAGCATCAAACGGTAGATACATTATTAAAAAGAAGAGCTTGGCAATGGCACAAGCTACGTTCAGGAGTGCTAACTATAAAATGCTGGATGACGACTTGTTTTTGTCAGGCTTGTTTGTCACACGTGCACCCCAAACCATCCTAGCTGCGGGTGGAAATACAGTTTGGTCATCACTAGGAGGACGGATGTGTAGCCACCTGAAATTTATTTAGATAATAAACGGTTCCAGTACAGAAAATAATCCTTAAAAGCTAAGTCCTGTGGATTTCTTCAGAAGAGAAGTTGCTTTTGCCCCTAGGAGCAAACCAATTTGCTTGAGAGAGCTGGTGAGCAAGCTGCCTGCTGCTGGCTGCGAAAGGAGCAGTGCTGTAAATGACTGCAAAGAGTAGAACCCTGAAAAAAATCACATTTTTACATGTCAAAGCTGGGTTACTTACGTTACTGGGGTTGCCTTTGGCACTGCAGAACTTCTTTGCCCCTTTCTCTCCCTCCTTATTTTATTTTGTATGAAACAAGACTTCTGTCTGTGGAGGAGAGAAGAATCACAGTAATGAAAGCACACCTCTTGGTTCGCACCTGATCTGCTGGGCTTTTTTTGCCCTTCACAGTTTTATGAACAACCATGCAGGAGCTCAGCTTTAGGTGTATCCTATATAGAGCTCTGGGCGTGTCTGCTTTACAGACAGGTGCAGCTCTGGCAGTCTCGTTGGGCTGCAGCCACTCCTCATTTATTTTTGGGTGCTTTTACTGGTGAGATGAATTACCTGTGTTCAACTCCTCTGATGGAGGGAAAAGCTTCACAGTTAAAAACTTTTGATGCTTTGCTGTGCTGGAGAGTCAGCTCAGATCCCAGTGTGGAGTATTGGAGCTGGTGTTTGGCTTCAAGGCAAGAGAGAGGGCTGTTGAAATCACCATTCTGCCTGCCCTGTGCTCTTGGCTGGCCACGTTTTTCCCTTGTTGTTCAGCATTCATCAAAATGCAGTGCTTGGAGAATGGATTTGCTGTGCTCTGCAGGAACCTCCTGCAGTGCTCACTTCAACAGGGAAGAGCAGCAATGTCCCACTCTGGCTCAGCGCTGGGAGGATGCTTGGGCTGGACCTGTCTGGGTGTGAGGGTGGACCTTTACTTGACACCTTAGTGCCTATACTTGATGCAGATTAAATATATATATGTATATATGAGTATTATATACTCGTGTGTGTACTTCTATACTCATATGCATACCTACATATATACAAATATACATACAAATATACTCAAAAGTATAAATATACCTTCCACTTCCTCAGCTTGGAGTGATAAAATTACTCTTTATGTACCTGGGTATGTGCATTGCGTATACATGTTTGCAAAACCAGCAAGAGCGGGACACAGTTCCCTCTTCCAGGGACATTTTCCTTCCTGTAGGAACCCCAAATTTACCTATTTGCTTCGCAGGTCTCAGGGTGCTAACTTAAGATGGTATCACTTTCTGGGCAATTTGAAATGCTAATATTAGTCAGAAATTTGAAGTGCATGCTTCTGGGCAAGAGACAGGATGCCAAAACCAACGTTTATCCATTAAAGTCAATCTTAATTACAACAAAACTGAGTATTCTGATCTGACCACAAGATTTGCTTTGAGTTTCCTTTTTTTATTTATTTTTTGCCAGTTCATGTCTTTATAGTGAACCACAATCATACATACTTACTTTTAAAAAAAAACCCCGATTTCTGGTTTTTTTTTTTTTTTAATGAGGGGGAGGGATTTAGTTTTGCTCAAAATGGAAATGCAGAGTCAATTTTTTTTAAATTTTTTTCTTTCTTTCCTTCTAGATTTGTTTTCAGCTTCTTGCTGCAGTCCTCTCCTCCTCCTCTTTTTTGTCCAGAAATAATATCTTTCTCAGAGCCCTCTGCCTGCTTGAAAAGCTGTATCTACCAGCTTGACCAGATTCCTCATGTAATCAGCACAGATGTCATACATCACCTTTCTCCTCCCTGGGTCTGAGGCTGCGGTGATTTTAATGGGTTTAAAGACAACTTCAGCATTAATAACAGCAACGTTCATTTATTTCTATTGCTTCTGACAGGTTATGCAGATGTTGCAGTTATTGTAACGTTGTGTGCTTCAGATATCAGATGTACTTTGATAATTTTACAAGATGCGTTTTGCCTAATTATTTCATCCCTGTTTAATTCAGGTTGTCCTTGACGTCAGGGCAGTGCCGGGAGCATGTGACATGGATTCTCGGGAAGGGATTTAAATTCCTGGGCTTGCTAGGACTTGGCAGAAATAGCTCCTTCTTGCCTCAGACATCAACCAGTAGCATCTCTGCTGTCTGTGCCCTGGCTGGGTCAGGGGTCTTTGGCTTCTGCTCCACCTCAGCTCTTCCTGGCCTTGGTTGGATGGTGGCTCTGGCTTTCCCTGAAAGCCACGGGTGATCCCAGGCAATGCCGCTCCAGCCCCTTCCTTCTGAGGTGAATCTTCAGCTTGTAATGCTGGAGGATTTCCCTTGAAAGGCCCTGAGGAAGCAAAAATATTGTGGACAGACCAAAAAAGCTCTTCTTAGAGATGTAATGCATTAACTACAGTCAGCAGTCCGGCAGTATTGCTTTTATTCCATTAGATGGGTTTTTCTTATTCTAGCAAGCAGAGTGGGGTTAAAATTAATTAAATTCTTTAATTTCCCTTTCCTTAAATTCCTGGGGCTTTGTTGTTGTTTTTATTTATTTATTTAGTATTTATTATTTGTAGTTGAAATTGGAGCAAAGGATTTATTTAAAAGTGGCTGCAGAAAAAGCAGAGAGTAGAAAATGAAATTAAAATGTGATGGAGGCAGAAGTTAATAAATTAATCAATTTAAATGAAGGAAAAAAATAGGCTTCCATGTTTTGGTTTTTTAAAATTATTATTTTAAGGGCATCGCCTTTTAAGTATTGCAAGTGGAAATTGGCAAAAAGTATTAAAAAAAACCCCAACTCTCTCCTTTTTACTATTGCTGCTGGGTGCACCCAGCTGTGCTCACAGCAAGTTTTTCTGCAGGAGTAAAGTCAGCGTGGAAAGTCTCAACACGGGGCAGCACTGTTTTTGTTGTTCCCCAGCACACCTCCTGCATACAAACAAGACTTGGAGCTCTGTGGTGATTTCAGGGCTGGGGAACAAAGTAATTGCAGCCAGGGAATTATTTTCTAATTGTGCTGTACTGGACTTGCAGAGGAGAGATTATATCCAAGGCAGTTACTCCTACGAGCTTTCTGTAAGCCCGTTTGTGTGTTTGGCACACCTTTTGGGGTAGCATTGCTGCCACAGGGAGGATGAGCCTTTCCAAAGCTCCATCCTGGCATTACTGGCAAGGTTCTTTGACAAAAGAGCACAGAAAATCACTTACACTTCTCACTGGTGCTGATTTTGCCCTGAAAAAGGTGCATGCCTTTGATGCCAAGCAGGCAAGTAATTACATGTGAGGGACTGGAAATTTTGGAAATTTAAGTGTTTTGCTCATTCTGGATAGAAACTATTAATAAAGAGGTGGATGAGGCCCTAGGTTGGTACCCAGCGAATCTTAACAAGGTTTTGGGGAGATTGGTGGCTCGATTGCAAATGAAGTCTGTGCTCCATTGTCTGGTTGGTAGGCTGTGCTCCTTAAGTTGCACTTGAAGTGAAGGAGATGAAGGTGGTTATGTGCAGAAACATCATTTTACAAGGAAGGAAAATTGTCCCAATCATACATATTGAGTTTGTTGCTTTTTTGGTCAACCTGAAGCACCATGTATCTTTTTTAAAAGGCTGAAATTACTCAAAATAACTGGATTTGTAGTTTCGAAAGTCAGTTGTAAAGTAATTTTGTGATCATTTTGCTGACTGAGACAGCAGCATGTTATATTTCTGCTCCTTTTGTCCCTTAAGACCTTCATAAAATGAGATCTTCTACCTCATGAAACCATCAAAATGACTGCATTCTAAAGTAAATATGAAGGCACCAGTGAACATAATTTTCTTTGAGTTCAGTCCTGGTCTAATGGCTTTGACAGAACATCCAGTTAATTTTACTCTAGCCTTCTGCTGCAATCTATCCTAAGGAAATTACTGAGGATGATCAGATTTCTTTGTTTGTGAGAGGTGAATGCTGCTGAGTTGCCTGCTTGCTCCTTGCTGGTGCAGCCACGAGCTGGGGTTGCCTTTCCAGGGAGCATTAGTGGGGATGCACAGATGGAGAGTTCCTCCAGAGGGAGGGAGGGATACCTGATGCCCTTCACCCAGGCTGGCACTGTGGGTGGCTTTAGTAAGGCATGGACTCTCTAAATGTGCATTCACTGGTCTGCAGTAGTGGCAATGCCTCAGAGACCTCCTCGAGTCGTGGGGCTGATCCCTCCTTGCCCTGCCAAAAAGCCTTTTACTCGTCCTTCCTGTTTCCGGCTGACAAGCACAGCACAATGCTTTCCCTGCATTTAAATGCCCCTGGGTGAAAGTAAGGCATTAACCATAAAGCCGCTTGGCCTATCCATAACTACGATCCCAGAGGCTCATGTGTTGCATGGTGGAAAGTCACTTCATTCTGCACACCAGCAGTGCTTTGCATGGGCCAGCAGAGAAGCTGATGTGGAGCTCGTGGCCCAGATTTTGAACACCTCACAGTTAGGTGTTTTGCATATGAATGTTGGTAAATGAATGGCTCAGTTGCCATCTTGTAATTAACCCACATGGTATTGCACCGAGTAGCAATTGCCCGTTCTTGGGTGGTGGTCCAGCTGTTTGAGGTTTACTGTTTCCTTCAGAGGAATGTCTTAGAGCAGAGAAGAAACAGGGAGAAAGCCACTTGTCTTTATAAAGAAAAAAAAACATACCAAAGGTGTGTGGACACAAGAAGCAAGAAAAGTTGAATATCATAGAATCATAGAATGGTTTGGTTTAGAAGGGACATTAAAGATCATCTAGCTCCACTCCCCCTGCCATGGGCAGGGACACTTTCTGGTAGACAAGGTTAATTAAAGCCACATCCCAACCTGGCCTTGAACACTTCCAGGGATGGGCATCTGCCACTTCTCTGGGCAACCTGTGCCAGTGCTTCAGCACCCTCACAGTAAAGAATTTTTTCCTGATGTCTAATCTAAATCTGCCCTCTTTCAGCTTGAAGCCATTCCCGCTTACCCTATCACTACATACCTTTTTAAAAAACAGCTTCATGTAGTGGAAGGGAAACAAGAAATAAAGCAATATCCCTTGCTAACTGGGAGCAAGGCTCTCACAACAAATCCTGACCAAGGCAAATTCTCTTCCTCCTTTTCACTTTAACACAGCAAAACATGCTGCCCTTCCCTCTTCCCAAATTGGTCCTCTTGCAGGAGCCGTGATCTTGCTGAGTACAGAGCATAAATACATAAAAATATTCTGTGTCTGTAGTTTTGAAAACAGTGTGTTTAGAGTCAAAAAGAATATTCTGAACAAATGGGTACAAGGACTGTGATCTGGAACTACTGTACTCTTGCATTCTAAAAGCAGTAATTTTGGACTTCGAGTTTCGATTTACTGTTAAAAGAAAAAGGTTGTTTAACCTTAAAAGGAATAAAGTGGAGCCCAAGTTTACTACCTAGCTTTTAATATCTTTGCAGAAGACATATGTTTTTCAATAATGTCAAGGTTTTTAAGTTTTGTTTTATCATAAAATAGGCTTTTTGAGTAAATTGTTTAATCAGAAATGTTGGCAGTAAAACACAGTTTTCGTTTTCTCCAAAATAGCTTTGGTTGGTTTTTTTTCACGCAGAGTATTTATGGAAAATCTTCCTATTTTTAAGTTTTTTGTGGAGAGAAGTTTATAACTGGTTCAGTAAACTATTTAATGTTTTCACTAGTGGTATCACTGCATTTTAAAATGCTAGGCTTGAAAATCCTTGGAGTCATTCCTTGGAGGAGGTAGTTTTCCATCCTCTCCATTGCACGAAGCCTAACGAGGCCGGGCGGTGCCATTCCAGAGTTTACTCAAGGCTGATGCTCCTGGGTGCTGCTGGCCTGAGCCAGCCGAGCTTTTCTGGGCTGTTGACTTTATTCATCTCCCCACATTCATCCCCCCGCATATCCACAGGGCAAGCATTTAGCCAGGAATGCGCCGCGTTTTAGAGACGGACAAAGCCCTCCACCGCCTACCCCTTCCCCGCCGTATTTACCGCCGCAGTCGGTGATGGTTTGCATCACAATCACCCAACCAGTTTTCCAGGAGCTGAGAGACTTTATCTTACGAGTTACTGAGGTATTCATTTGTCGCTGCGGTTGTTGCAGTTGTTAGGCAGGATTTGCAGACAGTCCCCAAGGTTGGGAAACACTCGGTAGATGCCGGATGCTGATTTCCAGCCCTCTCTGTAGAATCACAGACCGAACCATTTAGGTTGTGCTGCCCCGGCCAGGTATTTAAATCCTTGTAATCAAAGACATTATCTCCCGTTTAAACACTACCTGCTATGGCGAGTTCTTGCATAGGTATCTTCCTTTTTATCTCAAAAAAGCCCCCAACCTCTTCTGAAATCAGTGTTTCCTTTCCTTCTATGAAGTATGTTCCAATGGGAGTACTTTCGTGGTGGGTTTCTGTGTTGATGAGACTGAGTGAGGAAACCTTGGAATATGCCAGTGAAAAAGTTGGCAGAAATTCTAAATTTAGATATTTTGCTCATTGTCTTAGTGAGCTTTCTAAACCTTTCTACTGATTTACCTTTACTTTCTGCTTCCAGATTCTGCACTTTCGTTGTCATTTTGGAAAGTCAGTAAAGCAAAGAAAAGCATTGCTAGAAAAAGAGAAAATGTGGTTTTTCCCTGGGTTTTTTTTTTTCATTATTATTATAATTCTTTTTCCCATTTCTCTGATTTTTTTTCGTTTTTTTTTCCTTATCCGTTAGAGAACAGGAACTGAAACGACCAGTAGTTCATGAATCTTGAAAAATCTCCTTTAAATAGCAGGAAAGTTTAATTGTTCATTGCCCTTGGGGAGTATTTTTGAAGGTCTGTGGCTAATTCTTGTTGATTTCAGGATGAAATAGGAGCCTAAACACCTTTTAAAATTCTTTCTGGTAGCACTTAGGGCACTTTTTTAAGTCAGTGGGATTTCTGTGCTTATGTCAGTGAAGGACTTAGGAAAATCATATTTAGCAGTTTTAGAGGCAGACACAGTGGAAGCTGTGGGAATTTGTTTTCCTAGGTTGCTTAGGTGCTGCTTATAATCTGAAATGATTTCAGGTTTCCTATGTAGAACCTAAAGTCCACTTCCTTTGGCCCAGGATCATTTTTCACTAGCTTTTCTGTTTCATAGTAGAAACTATGGAGGCCCTTCATGTTTCTGAAAGTAAGGCAATACACGAGAAGCTGAATTTCCCTGAAGTGAGAAATCTTAGTTACAAAGACTGAGGAGAAGAAAAGCATTCTGCAGTTAATACAGTGTGTATTATCACTCCTTAGGCAAGCAGGCAGATCAGTTCTTATCTGACTTTCGAAATAAATTCACACTCAGAGTGATCCAAGGCGCTTCGGTGGGGCTGGTTGCATCCTGCTTGCTGGGAAAGGCTGGTCCTGCCTCCAGCTTGGCTACTGCTGACTGCCTGTGTCAAGGTATGTGTCTGTAAAGCCTTGCATGCAGAAAAAACTTTGATTTCAGCTACAGGTGAAGCTGTGATCTTGACACATGTGTTTTCCATCCCTTTATAAAAATATTTTTGGTTCCTGGTGTTTTTTGTTTTGTTTAGTTTTTTTTTTCTTTAGTTTTTAAATTTTTTTATTTGCACAGACCCAGACATTTGGGGCAGGAGCAGCTGTAAATCTTGTAGCAGTGTGTTTGAGAAGGTTTCCTTGGAGAAATGCTGGATGTACTTTCAGAAGGCAGGACGGTGCCTCACAGCAGGAATGTTTTTTGCTGAAAAGTTACATTGGTTGAAAATAACTCTTTCCTCAAACAATCCTCATGTACCCTTTGCTGTCTGCTTTCTGCCAGCTTCCATGGCTGCTGATGGGGTCCAGCCAGAAAAACCATTAAAGATATGGGATGGGAGATGGGTATTTAGAAAATCTTCCTCTAATGTTAGAGCATTAAAAAAAGTACAGCTGAGTACTTGCTTTAAGTAAGTAGTGGTACAGAGCATGACTACTATTTTCCACTTCCATTAATCTACCGTTGGAGTTCATTGGGATAGCTTAAGCCAGGGTTAAAGCTAGGCATGTTCCTACCCTGAATTCCTGCTTTGAATCACAGCCTCAGTGTAAGAACAATTTTAAACTTACTAGAAGGTTCTGAGTGCCTGTAAAAATATTTCTGAAGCACTGCTTTCCTGGGATAGAGGTATATAGATGAGATGCTGCCCTTGGCTTCATGTAGTGCGTCCAGAGGGGGTCTGAAATTTCCTGGTGGTTTGTGATTAAAAGAAATCTATAATAATAAATGCTGGAACAAACTGAAAAAAAAGTGAAAAAAATTCAACCTAGGGAGCCTGTTTTAGTTCTAGGAATATTTAAACAATCATTAGACCTTAAATATTGGAATTAAGGGTTTGTTTTCTCAATACTGCTGCCAGCTAGCATTGCTTTGGGATGCTGTAGAAAAGCTGAGGGATTCACCTGCTAAATTTAGCTCTTCTCCACTCAAAATCTTTTCTTCACTTCTTTCTGAAAGCATTTCCGAGCAGATTTTCCTGCCTTAAAATACGGGGTGGTGTAGAAGATGTAACATAACTCTCCTAAACAAACATACATACTTATCCCCCTCTCTCACCAGCTTTATTTACAGAGATCCTCCAGACCTCTCCAGCCCCTGCACAAGGTTTCTTCAAAGGGGAAAACTTTCAGAGACTTAAATACTTACTTTGAAATGATTGTAAAGATTGCAGCTTCTGGAGCAAAGCCTAGCTTTTGCAGGAGTCTGTTGGCCAGGTGTGAGAATCCATGGGCTGCTGGCCAGTATCAACTCCATATATTAGGTCTGTGGGCCAGTGTAAACCCAGTAAAGCATCTTTGAGGTCTTGCAGCTTTGAAGTTTAGGGAAGAAGTCTTGCCAGCCGCAAAGAAGGGGCTCTGAAGTTGGAAACAACCACGATTACTTTAGGAAGGATTTGCTGGCTTGATGTTTCGCTGTGGGATGCTGCAGACGTCTCTGCAGAAAGGCTGTTTGCTGCTGCACTGATATTCCTGATTTCTCTCCTAGCTATTCCTAAGTCTCAAGTAATTGTTTGATGAACGATTTTTATAGCACTTCTGGTTTCTATTCCTGACTGTCTGGTGGCATCAATCTTGATTTCTACGAAATCTCAATTGATGGTATAAATGTGTTTTTAAGTAGCAAAATGCCGTGGAGTTTAATATGCAAATGAAGCCATATTGGCAGAGGCTAAATTGTATGCTGGATTTAGAAAAGAGAGCGGATGCCTCTTCCGGAGTGAATTGGTCCCAAGCTGGTCTGAATTCCCGAGGGTGGTTATTGCATTTATTGCTAAGGTGGGTGATGAGTTCACATCATCTGTGTTGCCCTGGGAGCCAAGGATAATGTGTCCTTCGGGTACTGGCTTCAGTTCTTACTTTCCTACTGTAAACTCTCCATCTGAGCATGGGCTTGAGATCTTTCCTGAGCTGAGATGGGTATGGTTTTAGCCGAGTTCAGTGTCTTGTCTCAGTATCACCCAGCTTTCTACAGCAGGGAGAATTTTGAACCAATCTGTTAGTTTTGACGTACTGGTACCTTGCCTGTAGCGGCATGAGCTTTATTGAGTGAGGTTGCTTTTGACCTTTCCAAAGATTCTTCTGGTTGTCATTAGTCTGTCTGGGTGAATGGAGGAGTTGGCGGCCTTGGCAGATGCCCAGCTGTGCTTCCTGCTCCGTTTGGAGACAGGGATGCTTGCACCAAAGTGGCTTTTCATTTTTGCTGTTCAACTTTCATGGCACTCTACTCCCCAAGTGCTGATACAGTAAATCTTTGCTTAGGTCTGTAGTTTTCTAAACTTACGTGTGATGCATCATCAGGATGGTACTAAAACAATCTGTAAAAAGATGCTTGCTGTGCAGGTAAGCATTTCTTATTTGTCTCCACCATCAAATGAAGTGCAGTATTTTCATATGTTTTGCGTTTATCCAGCTATCTCGGTGCATAAGTGATGCAATTCAAGTTGTAGTTTTCCTTACTAAGAAGTAATACAGCTCTTCACTTTAAATACAGTCCTCTTTTGTGATTAATTTGAGGATCAGTTGGTCCTGTTCTTATTACTGTCTCGTTTACTGTGAAGAGAGCTGGACGTCTGAATTTTGGCATGTATCAGGTTTAAAGCTGCTTCACTTTCACATAGTAGATGATGATGGTTCTGTCAGACAAACCCTGTTAAAACTTGTTCATTGCTCAAAATGGAAACACGAACAGCTGCTCGTTGCTTGTCTGTGTCTTGGCTAATTTTTAGAGATGGGTTTGTTCTCATTTAGGAGCAGTTGTATGATAGCTGTCTAAATGTCTGATTATTTATAATTTATAATAATAATTATTTATTAATTTTACTTCAGTGTTTAATTCATGTTTCTAAATGTCCTGACATTGCTCATGAAGTGTCAACAGAAAATTTAACTTGCAGCTGATGAGGAAGTGCTATTACTCTGAAATAGAAATTTGAGCATCCCTAGATATAGGAGGAGCCTTTTATTGTCTGCTTGTTTATTTTGACCCTCTTTGCTGTCACAGCTGATCACCCCACAGATTTTTGACATGGAATTCTTCCCGTTCAGCTGTCTTACAGGTGTGGCGCTGGGGCAAGGTGATATGCCAAGTCATGCAGGTGCCCTGGCTCCCTTCCCACTTGGCTGTGCTCCCCCTGAGCCTTGGAAATTGTGTCTGTGGTTGTAACATTAGTGTAAGGTGGTTCTGGTGGTGGAAGGTGTGCTTGCTAAGTGATACAAGAGCCCTGCACAATTAATAGGATAATTGCTTGAGCTGGGTGAGCAGAAATTGAGGGCTCATTCCCCTCCCAAGGCTTGGGGTACTATGAGAAAAAACATGAAGGTAAAAGACTCTCTTGGTCTGCCCTTCCTCAAGGGCTAATAAAACATTTAAAAATGCTGCCACCTTCCTCGCACTGACTTTCAGTCCCCTTGGCTTTCTAGGGAGCTTTTTTCTGGTGCACTGGCCAGAAGGTGATGCTCACATCCCTGAGCTTCTCGTCCTCAAGACACCTAGTCATAGTTGTGTTTGTGTGTAAAGGTTCCTGGAGAATTTTATCTCGCAGTTAAATGTTCTACCTAGTGGATCTAGTGGGTTTTTTCTATTTTTTTTTTTTTTTAAATTCCATTCATTTACTACAACTAAAAGAAAATGTAAGACAGGGGTTTCCTAAAGACATGATGGTTTTTTGTTTGCGTTGCTCATAAAAGTAAGTGAAAAGCCACTTAAGCTGGACTCAAGTCTCCTCGTAGAATAGAAGTCCTATTTGGATCTCTTCACGCAGCCTTGCAGTAAAATAATTTTATGTTTTCCTTTAGATATTTTTGTTCCTACGTGTGGACGAGATGAATAGGTCATTGAGGTTTCAGCAGCCCTCACAGTCCCTGAGAAAAGGAGGAAATTATGGAGGCATAGGAGGGCAAACACTATGACCTGAACCACGCTGAACTGTTGAGCAGAACCTCCCAGTGAAGCTTGTTGATAACCTCCTCCCTTTGCTGGGAAAACAGCTTTGCTGATATTTAGGGAATGCACAAAACTTTATCCCATGATCCAGGAGGAGGATAGGGAGGAGGTGAGAGAAAGCTTGTTCCCTGGGCCAGTCAGCTTAATTGCTGCCTCATGGTGCTGTGTGGGTGAGCAATCTTGGTAAAGGAAGATCAAAGGAACAAGATTTTAAGGTCATTGCTGCTGTACCAGCTCCGAGCAGCAACCTTGGCACTGAGCAAGGACTTCTGTTTTCAGGGCCACCTGGGAAATAGCGCTGTATTTTTTTCCCATCCTAGTGGTGGCAGAGCTAGTGGGTACTGGTGGTGGCTTAAATAAACCCTTCCCTGCTCTGGAGATCAGAAAGCTTGTGGCATTTCTCATTTAAACTGTTATTCAAGCTCATGGTTTGACAGGAGTTTTTGTCTGTTGAACATAATTGTAATTCCCTACATTTTAAGCTCAGATAACTAAGGCTGAGTTATAGAAGTCTGCCTTTTGATATCTTATGCAGGAATAATTTGTATCCAGAGAGAAAATAGTCTAGAAATGGAGGTATTTAGGTGAGATTCAAGTTAAATAATGATTGTACTGTGCTGGGCAGTTTATCTAAATGCTTTTTACCTTGGAGTCCTGTGCATGGACTGGCACCACTGTGGCCTCCAGGCTGACCTTTTTGGTGGGTGCTTGAGATGACATGCAGGAAAGGAATGTTCACTTGATCATTCTGAAATTTTAGAGTCCCATGTGTGCATAGCTGAGGCGTCATTATGATAAGAATCTTGAAAATTTAAGAAGCACTAAGCAATGTATTTGTACGAGATGAGCAACTTAAAACATTCACTTTTTAAGGCAAAATTATTTCCAGAATTTATCTTCTTGACCTGCTGTGTAGCTATAGTTCAAAATATAACATTTTTATAAATGGGCATTCCTGTTGCCAGTAATAGGTCTTAGGCAGTACATTGCCATGACACCTGACTTGATACAAGTACACGTTTTTATTAATGGGCAGATAAAGTTGCTGTTGCATTGCATCTTGTGGTCATTGCCTCCTGGAGTATAAATACACGTAATAATGTTGTTTAATGTGACACATACTGTTTCACCATATTGACATTTCCATTCTAATGCACTATACCTGTCTGGTGAGGCTACCTTTAATGCGCTCCACGAGCATAAAAATGATCAGCAGAAAAGAAAAACAACCCACTTGAAGAAATGATAGCTAATTTAATATTGTATTACTTCTGGGAAAGTTTTATGTGTGAGCAAATGTTGCAGTTTTTCAGAGCGTTCTCCAAACCTCAAAATGTGTTATGCAACCAGCGTAATAAAATGGTGACTGAGCCATGGGAAAGGTGCTGTGTCTCCCAGAGGGAAAATTGCTCCTTCTTACTCATTTAGCCTATGGCTGTTCTAAAGGAGATGCAGTCACAGAGTACAGAAGTTGGATTATGCACAGCCCCCACTTAGCTGACTCTCCATCTTTATTAAATTGAGTGGAATATCTTCAACATGAAATATGGAGGGAGGAGAGGGAAAGTGTCTAGAGATGCCAGGGGAATAGAGCTAGAAAGGACCAGGGGGCTTGGGGAATAGGACTTCCAACACAAGGAAGTGCAGTAGAGTCTGCTGTTTTCATTGGGGAGCAGAGCTCATTTGGTTGCTGTTTTTTATTTTGCTGCAAAATTTGAGAAGAGAGAGTGGAAAAACAGTGAGATTTTCCTTTTTTTAGTGCTCCTGAAGACTACTGGGAGAGTTCAAATTTGCAACACAAAATTTAATAGACTCCTATTGCATAGGGTAAGAACACCATCCTTAGATACCTTGGAGATACAAAATCATATGCCAGGGTATTCCTTCATGCTGAGCATCTCTTTCCCCATCTGCCCTGTGGGCACCATGCTTGTGCACTGCAGTACCAAGATCAACTGGAGCTTCATTTTGCCCAAATCTTCCACATCTTCATGTGAAGCCCCAACAAAATAGATTCATAAGGGTTGGTTTTTTTTTTTTTTTCCGTTTTTTTTTTTTTCTTTTTTGTCCCCAGAGAAGTGGTGCTTGTGCTTTGGCAAGTGTAAATAAGAAGTGACATGGTCGGCAGGAGCAGCTCTGAATCAGCCCTTGTCTCCCATTGTGTCCTTTGCCAGTTAAAGGTCATTCACAGGGCACAGCAGTGGGGACATAGGGGCTAAGCCTATTGTCCACACATTAATGTTCACTGAGATCAGAAGCAGCTGAAAAATTCGGGGGCTAAACCCAGTTTTTGTATGTTGGCAGGGTGGTGCTGGGAAAAGAGGCACATAAGCATTCACTGCTCTCACCAGCACCCAACTCTGCTTGATTTTTCCACAAGCTGCTGCTGGCTTTGTTACCTTCCTCTGTGTCTCGTTGGTGGGATGCTCCTTGGGACAGGCACTCCATATTCTTGTTGGTGTCCCTGTGCAGATGGGATGCTGAAGGTGCTGACATGGTAAGAGCAGACCCACTTTCCAAGAGAGTGTGGCTCCACTGCTTTCTTCCTATGCAACATTTCTGTGGAGGATGTGAGGGCTTTGAAGGCAGTCATGGTTTGAAGGTTGCAACACTTGCTGGATGAGCTTTTAGGGTCTTTGATTTAGACATGGCATAACCAAGTGGAGGGATGTTTTTGCTCTGGTACGTTGAAATCTCTTCTAAATTTTGATAGGTGGCAAGAGGTGGTGTGGAACATGTGATGCCCAGTGCAAAAAATGAGTAATAAATAGAGAATTTTGAGCTGGGAGGAGCAGCTCTGGGGGCATCTTCTCCCGTGTTTTAGTGGTTTACTTTCTGTCAGGTTCTTGTATTTTCAGTATTACAGGTGTGCTTATTTACCATTCTGGCAATTTTTGAAAGCAAATTGTAAAAACTTTGTTTCTCCACTGCCTTTTTGAAGGCTTAATACATTAAGAGCAACAGAAATCAGCAGCTAAAATACAGTCACTGCCACGCCATATATCTTTATCCATAAATTACCATTGGTGAAGGCAAAAGGCTCAAGTGGGGTTGACAGGGAGGGATGATAGATCTGGGACTGGAATTAGACGTTTTCTTAAACAGAAGGGTGTTCAATAACAGGCTTCCCTTTGGGTGTGCAGGATGGGTGAACTTCGACTGTGGTGTTTCCGTGGGTTAATGCCGGGCTCGGGTGTGATCCTTTGAATTTGTAGCCGAGACGGAAGAAGTAATGGTGTAAATGTGCCAAGGCAGCAGGATTAATAACAGGTGTTAAACCGTATTTCAGGAGACGTCACCACTCGGAAAACATACATCTCCAGCCTCTTCAGCCCTGCATTGTTTCGTAGGGGCTTTATTTCATGTTGGGCATGACAATTTGATAGCAGATTTTCTTCACCTTATGTTCTCTAGGCAACTTCTCAATGTGACTGTCGTATCTTGTTATCTTTTTTACCATGAATCACATGGTTTAATTTTTTTTTTTTTTTTAAATTCTGGTGCAGCTCCTGGAATTGGAATATTTAGTGCTAATTTTGTCATTCATTAAAAAAATAATTTTCAGCAATAATACCAAGCACCCAGTGTCGGCAGAGGTACACTGAAGTCTTTCTAAAGATATGCTGATGAATCCCTCTTGTTCTCTGAGTGCTGCCCAGGGGACTGGAGGAGGCCAGGAACTGAAGATGCTCTTTAGCCGTAGGTTTCTGCTGCATTTTTGTTGTTGTTTAATCAGTGTGTCCTCAGAGAGACAAGATGAGCAGATGAGGCACCTGTAGAAATTAGCGTCAAGGAGACTTTTTCTTCCAGGTCTGAGTATTGGCCTGGTTCCTTTGAAAGGATTGCCAAATTCGCATCAACTGGAGGCAGTCAGGGTAGCACACACAGGTTTTATTGCACTGCTTGCAGCTACAGCATTGTAGTGATTGGCAAAGGAGACACCACAGGTACTATTGACTTTGACTACTGCAGTAGGAATTGCATGTTTAATAAAATGAATGCCTAAATGCAAGGAAGGATAACCAGTGTAAACATCCTGGGCAGGAGTCCTTGACGTTATCCCTACAAGTGTGTGTCATGGCCAGGGTTTTGGCGGAGCTCATCCAGTGGGCAGTGGAGCTTGCGGGAGGTTAAACCCTTGCCAGCCGCTCAGCTGATGGTCCCAAGCATGAGGAGGAGGCAGCACAGCTGGATCTGTCCCTCAGTGGGTGTTGGTCCCTCCTTCCGTTGCCCAGGAGTGCCGTACTTCTGATTTATGGTGCCTGCCTTTGGTTTCAGCATCAGCATTGCTCGTGTCTGCTGTCTTAATTTCTCTTGCCTGACAACCTTCACGGGTGAGCTGGCTTTCCACTCCTTGATCCAGAACACTTCTCAGTTTATTGCTCACACAACAGAGTCTTTTAATTGAATTTATATTTGTTTGGATAGCACTTGTCAGTGTGGCATGAATCTTCATCAGGTTCAGTCGTCTTTCACCGAGTTCATACGTAGTCCCCACGGTAAGTGCTCCAAAACTGGAATGCTTGTTCCCCCTCGAGGGGAAAGGAAGCTGCTTTGGAGCATGGCCGTCTTTTTCTGATGCCCATCCAGTGCCTTGCACCATCAAGCTCTTGTCCTACACTGGAGACCAATAATAGGGTTGGGATTACTTTTTTTAAATGCAAATGGAATATTTATTTAAGATAATTGTAACTGTGGTTATTTTTAATGCTGGTGAAGCAGTGAGATATGCCAAGGCATTGTGATAGGAACCCTGAGGGGAAAGGGGTTGTATGGTCAGATGCTTCCCCGTTGCACACTGGAGGACCAAATTCTCCTGTGGAATAAGCAGGTCTCCTTTTGCAGAGTCTGGGTTGAAAGGCCCTAAGACCTTGAGAATTACTGACACAGGAAACACGGTAACAGTACTGGAGGAGGGATAAAAGAAACAGTACCGTAGTAATTCAGTTAACAATATATTCGACAGAACACATTCATAACTCTTCCTACTTGGGGACACAATTTGCTTGCTGTATTATGCCGGTAGAGATAACCCCTAATTCCTTTCGTATCCTGTTTTTGAATCATTTTGTTAAACAAAGGCCTTTGAGTCCTCCTTTGTTGCTGAGAACAAATGGTGAGATTTTGGGGACTGCAGCTACTTTTGTTATTCACAAATTCCAGAGCCTTTCAGAATTCTTCATCATTCACATTCTGGGCTTCACCACACAATCATTCATTATGTCAGCAGCTGCCCGGGGAGTCTCACTTCAGCTCATTCAGCCAAATAATAAGCACTGGGACAACTGCTTCTGCATTAAAATAATAATAAAATAATAAATAGAGGTTCTTGCATGTGCAGAACATTGTGGCTATCTTCTGCTTTTTGGCACATCCCTGTGTCAAAGTCAATGATCGGTTTTGCTCAGCGTCTGTGTTGGAATGAACCAGGCCATTCGGGAAATTATATTTTTGATACGACCAAACACTTCAGTTCTGCCCAATTCTTGGTGCTTTTTAAGCATGTTTTATTTCTCAGATATTTCTTTTGTATTCCATTCATTTAGCAGGAGGATTTGGGATGCTCACCTGCCATGCCTTTGCAGTTGTATGAGCATATATGTGAATTGCTCTGGAGATAACACAGCCCAGCAAGCACAAAGTGGTTATTCGTGGTGGGGAAACAGGATTGCGAATGAGTGACCAGCACAGTGAATGTGTATCTTTCAGTACAACTGTTATTTTTTCAAGGGAGTGCATCCAAGGACCTAATAATAGTATTAGTGTGAGGCTTCATTCTTCCTCTTTAGTTAGGGTAAGGAATGTAGTTTTTGAAGTGAGGCAGGATTATTCCTTCCATCTCCTGTGCGAGCAGGGCGCTAGCTGGCTTCCTGTGCAGCATGCAGATATCAGCGTCCCATCATGCAAGGTATCCATGCTGCAGTCTGCCTGGTGGCAGACTAATCCAAGATGGCTTTATCCAGATGCCATTCCATCCTGAAATCTGAAGTGATACACCCTGCCTGTGCCGTTGCCTCATTCAGCTAAGTGAAATTTGCATGCAGATTCAGCTGAGCAAAGGGAAGCTGCCTTATGGCTTTTCAGGGATGTGTAGCTTTCCATACATCAGGCAACGTGACGTTGCCACCTTTTGCTGAACTCTTGCCGCCTACACACATAGTACCACATGCAACTGAAGCCCACTATTGATTGTGTGGAAGCAGTTCTGTCTGGGAGAGGAAGTAATTTGGATGTTTATGGGAGATGGGTAGAAAAAGAAAACTAGTTAATTTTTATTACTTCTTTTTTTTTTTTTTTTTAAAGTGAGCGTGACAACTCTATGAAAGTGAACAGATGTTCCTGAAGACTGGTGTTAGCCAGTTGTAAGGCTGGGTCTGGGAAGGTTTGGTGAGCATGTCATGGACATGGGTGTCTTGTCCCTGGCCTCACTCCTTTTCCTGCATGCACTGGGCAACAAAAAACAGAAATGGAGAAGAAAAACATTTAAATTGTATTTGTAGCTGTTGTTCTTGGTGAAACACATAGAGCTTGTATTTTCAAATGACATAACTTGTTTTCAAATATTAGTCCAGCAACAGGAGCTCCTTGTACCCTGCCATCTCCTCTGTGCCTTGGAGATAGGGACATTGCTTTTCCAACTTGAAGCTGAGCTTTGATCTGCACAGTCTCCACTGTTGCTCACTACAGCCGTGCTGTGGCTAGTTCATATTTATGGTCAAGCACTTTTTTGTCTATTTATTTTTCTTTTTTTTTTTTCCTGTTTGCTTGGTGGTTTTTGGTTTGGGTTTTTTTTCTTCTGAGTAATGGAAAATGTCCTCAACTGTTGTACCTTTGGTGAAGAGACTGTGTTTTCTTTTCTCCTTGAAGAGCTGCTAGCTCAAGTGAACCCCCTCTTAGCTGGGCATTCTGTGGCAACACAACTGCCAGTTGTTTACATATTGCATGTTTTGTTGGCGTTTCTTTGGAGCTTCCTAACCTCTTGTGCAACTCTAAACCCAAACAACAGGCCTTGTGAGCCACATTCCTAACTTGACATGTAGCAAAGTGCCTTATCCTCCCTCCTTCCACACCCCCTACGCCCCAGTTTGGCTCCCAACCTTATTCTTTCTAGTTCTACACCTCCCTGCATCAATCTCTGCAGAGGATGCTCAGTCTCTGCCTTCACATAGCTGAAAGATCTCAAAAGGGCACGGTTTTGATGACTTTCAGGTGGCCTGTGCCCCAGCCTCCATGTCCAGGAGCTCCAGCCTGATTATTTGTAAAGTAGTTCTTAGTCACTCCATGGCTGCTTCACCTCTTACTCATTTCTCTGCCTGATCATAACTTTTATGAGTGTTTTTCTACTCTCTTTGTGTTCGTGTAGTGCGGTTGGAAAAGCCCCTTTTTTCCCCTGCTGCTTGCCTGGAGGAGGGTTGGAGAGATGGTGTGAGTGATGGCTCTTTTTGGGTGAAGTCAGTGCTGGGCTTCACCAGTGGAGAGAGGCAAAGGGCTCTTCTAGCAGGTCTTTCAGGCAGCATTTGTGAACCTACATAAAAAAATCCCCTCTTATATTTCCGAGAATAACCAAGGTACGTTATAAAGTGAGATGGGCTGCAGTCTTCATGGCCAAATCTAAATGTGCCTTGCACTAGAGCTAGATATGCTCAGTAAAGAAAGAAATTTTTAAAAAAGCCAACAACCTGGCAATGGATTCTGATGGGGAAAATTCCTTTGCAGAATTTGAGTGGCTGGAAAGCTGCCTGGCAGAAAAGGACCAGGACATGCTGGTCATCGGCAGCTGAGCATGAGCCAGCGTGTACCCAGGAGGCCAAGAAGGCCGATGGCATCCTGGCCGGGGTCAGCAACAGTGTGGCCAGCAGGACCAGGGCAGGGATTGTCCCCTTGTGCTCAGCACTGGCCAGGCCGTACCTCAAGTGCTGTGTCCAGTTCTGGGCCCCTCCTTACAAGAAAGACATTGAGGAGCTGGAGCATGTCCAGAGAAGGGCAGCAGAGCTGGGGAAGGGTCTGGGAGCATGAGTCTGATGAGGAGCAGCCGAGGGAGCTGGGAGTGTTTAGTCTGGAGGAGACGGAGAGGGATCTTATTGCACTCTAAAATTACCTGAAAGAAGGTTATGTAAAGGTAGGGGTCTGTCTTTTCTCCCAGGTAACATGACAGGACAAGAGGAAATGGCCAGAGGAGGTTTAGATTGCATATTAGGAAAAATTTGTTTGCTAGAAGGGTGGTCAGTCATTGGAACAGGCTGCCCGGGGAAGCAGTGGAATCTACATCACTGTAAAGAGTTTAAAACTGTGTCTGTGTGGCACTTAGGGACATGGTTTAGTAGTGACTGTGCTGCTTCTGGGTTAATGGTTGGACTCCATGCATTTTAGAGGGCTTTTCCATCCCTCATGATTCTATGATATCCCACTCTTTTAAATTTTTTTTTCCCCAGGTTATTTTGAGATTCCTAGAAAACTGAAGTGATGCCTATCTTCATCTAGGAAGCCATAGCTTCCTAGACCTTTATCCAACACCCTGGTGCAGTTTCAGAGCTCTGCCAGCAGAGCAGAGCCTTGTGTGTACACTGTCTGCAGAGTCTGTATGCTGAGGTGTGTTCCAGCTACATTTTCAAAGTCAGGAATGCTGCCTGGATGTGAAGGGTGAGGTCTGATCCCCTTCATCTGTTTTTTTCAATTTGGCTGCTGGGGCCTTCTTTGGAAAATGAAACAGAAGTCTGAGAGGAAACATAATTACGTCTTTGTGCAATAGCTACACAAGTTATGCAGAGTCTGTGAGGACAAGCATCATTTCTGCTGGCCTGCCCTCTTGGCAAGCAATTTGTTTTTTGTGCATGCTTTTGGACACTTCTGTCTGGGTCAAGATGAATCACTCCCTGAATTCCCCTGACTATATTTACTCAATCTCTGCTGACTATAAAAGGAACCTGGTGAGTATTTAGGCTGCTGATGGCTCCGTTTTAGCCATCAGCCTTTGGGCAGCTGAATCTTTTGTCTAAGACTCATTAGCCCGGAAAATGCTGGGAAATTATGGTCTGAGTGCCAGGAACCCCTGCAGCTGTGCCACCCCAGGAGGTGGAGAGTCAGGTAGGCATGGGGGCTGCAGCCCCTCCTATCCCTCCAGCATTTAACATGCACAGTGGAAAGCTCTTCCTGAAACCTTTACCCCAAAATTTGTGTTTCTCTGGGTAAACCTACCTGTTCATCAGGGCTGTGCCTGCAGGTCAGCTAAGTAGGGTTCTCCATTCACAAACCTTGTGAAGGTCCCTGCTGTGGGGTTCTGGGTAGCTGTTGGTCCTTGGGAGGGTCTGGGGCTACAAAGACGTATTGTGTATGACTGGCAAAATACCAAATTGCAGCAGCTTTCCCATGAATTAAAACTTACTATGAGTGCGGGAGCAAAAAGCTTATCTTCCAGTCTCATTGCTAGAATGAATATGCCATAAGCATTCCAGAAATGCACTCTTTAAAGATATATAAAGAAGACTGTGTAAAAATCCATATCTGTTCAGTTACAGCGTGATGCAAGAGCTATGCTTTGAATTCCAGCAAGCTGAGACCTGCTGGAGAAATGGTTGAACATGGGGCAGGGTGGCAAGGAGCTGTTGGTAGCCCATTCTCTGGTTTTCCTGCACTCCGGCATCCACTTTCCCTGACAAAGGCAGCAGCTGTTGCTGCTGTACACAGATGTGGCAAAGTCCTCCAGGTAGGGAAGAGCTGCCACTCTGTCTGAGGAGCAGCTGCTCTTAAATGGTTATTTTCCTCTGTGATTTCCCCCAGCTCTGAGTCTCACTGATATCTCCTCATATGATGCCTGCCTCTTCCAGCTCTCAGAGTACTTCTTGCATGTCAGGGAGGCATTTCTCCTTTCTTCTCTTTTTGAAGAGGTCAGAGCTGAAGGCCTTGCTCTTATTTTTGGAAGCTTTCATTCAGTGTATCCAGTTTAATTTGTCTGAAGTGTGCTGGGTTACTCATGAAACCAAGTATCCTGCTCTCTTCCCCGGAACTGCTTCTCTGAACACAAACTCTGGGATCTCCAGATCTCCTGTATCTGATGCATTTTGATTATTTCAGGCCATGAGTTTTCATGTTAATCAGGGAAAATTCCTTTTAATCTTGTATTTTGCACTTTACTTGCCCAAATCAAGACTTGTTTTCTCTGTTTCCTGCCTTGGATTTAGATACCAGCAGAGTTAAAGGGTACAGGTTTGACTTTTTAAATTTTGCACTTTAGTCATACGAACTTCGATCCTCTTTTTGCTTTCCTGCATCTGCTTTTACACTGGATTTATATGTGCCTTCTGTGCCTCAGTCATGACTGAGAAACTTCACCATAGTGTAGATGTGGATTGAGCTTGCCCATATTTCTGCTTCTTTGCTCTTAGGAAATCCTTTTATTTAGCACAACTGGTGGTCTTTGCTAACTTGTTTCATTCAGGAAGGAAAGGCACACCTCTGTTAGTGTCTTTGCTAATCAAGCATCTTGGATATAATTTTCTTTTGACTGAGCACTATTTTGAGATACCACCTCCTGTACCACGATCTAGAAGCTGCCTCGCAGGAGTTGTGCTTTCGGGTGGCAACCCTCTACTTTAGTGGGGCCTGCACCTTTGCTATGTTCACTTTCAAATACCTGAGCTCACTCTTTTTATCAGTCTTTTTACAGGTACTGGTCTTTGTTCCAAAATCCTTCACAGATCCTTCTGCTGACCATGAGATTATCTTTTCAGGTGGAAGATTTTTTTTTCAGAGAGGGAGTAATTTTCTGGAGAAAAAGTCCTTATTTTTTAAATGAGAGGTTTGGGGTAAGGATAATTGTTTCACATTCTCTAAAATGTCATCATAGTCTTTCATTGTTGCAGATTCACAAAATACTTTAATGTGCATAATCATCTTTCAGTAATCAAGGAGAAAATGAGTCATTTGGGTTAATGTATTTTAAACACTAAAAAAAACAAGTTTGCCTTTTTTCATCCTGTAGCTCTGTTGGACTCCTGTGCAAGTTTGAGAGCCTGAAGAGATCAACCTTCTTCTTTCACTGTCAACTATTTGCATTACAGCACTTGTTTATTTTTTTAAGCTAAGGACAAAACTGAGCTAAAATCTTGAGCAGACTGCTTTTTTTCTCTGACCTGAGTGTATCAGCTTTGGCCGTAAATCATCAGGAAGGCGTTTTAGTTCAACTTTGTCTCAGCTTTTCTCAACACAGTAATGGATATTTTAGTTTTGTCAGTACTCTTGGTTTGACCACATTCCTGCTGCTTTGTCGATGGTCACCAGTGATCTTTGGATGTCCTCAGACTCAGTGCTGAATGACCCTTTGCTGAGACCTGGCTCCTTAGGCTGCTCTTAACCTGTTGGTTTGAGTTGTTTGCAAAGCTGTGTGTGATCTCTGTGAGCTGCAGGTACCATGAAAAGATGCTGTGTGTCTGTTCTCAAGGACAAAAACCGTTTCTGAAAATGGTCTGCGTGCATTTCGCCAAATGAGAAAATAGCGCTGTGGTGGTGGTCTCAAATCAGGCTAACGAGAGAGGAAGTAACATTTAAACATATAGATTTCAAAGGAGCAAACCCACCCCACGCTTGCAGTCCGGGGCACTTAACATCTTTCCATTTAACCTGCAGACCTGTATGGCCATATTTATTTAATCTGCCGACATCTGGGGACGGATGTACTGACAGGGACTCTGTGATCTTAAGCTTTGCAATCAGTCCTGTCTGTTGCCCTGAGGAGATGATGGAGGAACATCCCCTCTCCTGGTGGCTGCTTGGGTTGTGGGGCTTTGTGGTGTCTCTCAGGCCAAGGAGAAGCTGCCATGTTTTGCCAAATCTGTGCCACCCCCTGCCTCTTGCCACGTTGTCTGATAATGTAGGCCTGATTTTTCCTCCCCCAACCTCAGTGAAGTTGGTTTACTGCTAGTGCAAGGCTCAGTCAGGGCTTCAGCAGCCTCTGGTTTATCATCCGTACTACTTAGGATAATATGACAGCAAGGACAAGGATGAGAGCACTGGAAGAGCCGCAGAATCCAAGTGTGCAGCTGGGTCAGGATGTGACCCTGTCTGTGCTCAGCAGTATGTAGGACACACACCCTGGCTGTCAATAACCAAACTGGTTTTGTGTCCTGCCTTTAATGATACATCTCTCAGAGGGGTGGTTACTCCAAATGCTCCCTGTTGGCCTGCATTCCTAGTGAAGGCTGTCTGAAATCACTCCCTTCCCTTTTAAGCTACTGATGGTCCTTTTACTGCTGATTGCAGCATTAAGCTAGAGTGAAATAATTTTGCAAATCCTGTGCATTGCCGCTAACATGTCTTTAGTATTACCCGGCAAGGTGTATTTTTAGTTGTGATAAGCTTTCTTAATGCAAACAAAGCAAGCAGCAAATTCTTCCTTTCAGCTGTAACAGTATTTTTGTTTGTGTGACTTTGTGTTTGTCAGGAGAAATAGAGTTTCCTTTTCTTCTACTTAACACCACTTGGTGCAGAAAAGATGGGAATACACAGGGTAGTTTAATGCAGATGCCAAAAACTACTACAGAGGAGTAAAGTGGTCACAAAAGAACAATATATGAGGTCTTTAGAAAAGAAGGAGAGCCCAAGCAGCAATGTGTTTGAAAGGAAACCTGCACAGGATGAATTCCTCTGTATAAATCTTTTGTAAGTTACTAACTATTCTTGCAGTTTGTGGCTTCGTTTCATATCAGATTGCCTTCATCTTGTGGGCTCCTGCAACTGGAGTTTATCAGGATTGAGTGACATGAAAGTGTTTGCATATTCATAAATTAGTCTTTTTAAGACATCCCAGTGGGACTTTTAACTATGCTTATCCATTCAAATCCACCGCTACAGTGTTTTAAAACTTGAAATCATAACTGCATCTGAATTTCACCGTGAAATAAAATATCGTAAGTGAGGACACGTGTTAGCAATCAACACAGGGTCTTTCAAATGAACCCTTGTGCTGCAGGACGGGAGGCTGTTTCCAGGGAAGTATTGACAGACCCTTGATCAGTTGAAGCCCGGGGCACTGAAATCCATCAGTAGGCACAGAGGTTAACGCAGAACAGGTTTTGGAGGTGCTCAGCGCTTCTCAGCAATGGACCAGATTGTTTCTGTATCTCAGCCATAGCTGGCTGAGCTTCATCAGGCTAGCTGTAAATCACGTCATGGGGAAGGTGCAGAAGTAACAGCAAGAAGAAGAATCTGCTTAAATTGTGTGTGTGGAGCAATCACAGCTCTTTCGCAATCTCCATGTGCCCCTGAGTGCTGACATTTTGACTGGCAGTAAATTTTTCATGTAGAAACAGGAGTTGTGTTGAATTGTTTGTCTTATCTCAGTCCTTTTTATTTTCATGCAAGCTTTGGCCAGTCTGGGGGATTGCTGATTGAATTAGTTCGATTAACAGAGACTTTCATGTTACAGAAATGAAAATTCTTATTTTTAAAATTTATTGCCAGATAGCTGAAATGGCCAACTGTGCATGAACTTTTCAGAAGATAAGAAACAATTAAAGTTGAGTGTCATGGCTGTGATTTTTCTGCAGACCGGAGATCTTGTGGGTCACACTTATTAGATGTCCAACTTGCTTTTCTTTTTTTTAATATAAGATTTTAATTTTTAAAGGGCAAGTGTGCAGCGTTTAAAAAAGATATTCTGATAGCAAGTTGTTGTGTGCACTGAAAGTAGTTGTTTTTGAAACGAGCAAGTAGATGACTAAAGATGCTTGTTATAGTAAAGAGAAGTAGAAAAATCCAAATGTTTGGTGCGTTACAGTACAAGGGGGAAGCCGTGGGAAAAGTGCTACACCATAACACAAAGCACTGCAGAATGGAGGAGCTGAAAATAAAGGCACAGGAATATTTTCAGAAAAAGCTGGTGTAGTTGGCTGGGGTTAGAAAAGTACAAACACATCCTCTGTTATTTGTGAGGGCAGAGGGCAACTTGTAAAAAGAGCAGGTAAATTTCTCATTTAATATTTTAATGAATTCTGTGATTTGTAAAGCTCTAGTCCATGCTTATATATATATATATGTTTATTAAATTGAAATTATTTCTTCTTCTAAGTCACTGTGAAATTCCTTAATTCATTTGGCATGCCTTGGCCACTACAGTAGCAGAATAATAAGAAAGACCTCTGATCCTGATGTGTGCATGTTATACTCTACTGTATAGCAGCCTGCATTTCCTAGCAGTGTTCTTATCTTCTTCTCCTTTATAGCAATACAATTTAACTTTGCAGGCCTTGTCATCCAGCAGTAATTTTCTGTCACTGCAGGATACCAATCCCCTGTTTGCAGCTCAGATGCATTTTAGCACTTCACCCTGTTAGAACACATCATTGTTTGAGGGCTTATGTAGATGAGGGATCTGTAAGCTGAGTCTGTTAAAACTGAGCTCACTGTCTTGTTTCAAACATTCAGCACTATTTTTTACCGTAGTTACTTTATTTTGGTTCTTGTTTTATATTTGGTTTTTGACAGGTTGAAAAACAGGCAAAAGGAAAAAAAAAACCACCCAAAACCATCTCCTGACATCTCCCTATTTTTAATTCCTGTGGTAGTTTTTTTCTTATAGCTAGGTTTGCATGGGATCATTTAATACAGTTTTTCCTAGACCACTGTTATATTTCTTTACATGACCAAATTAGGTTTGATTTTATGTTTAACTTACTAAGAGGAATAAGGCTGTAGAAAACACAAAAAGGACTCCAGAGCAGTTGAAGTTGAGAAAAGAAAAAAAAAAGTGAAAACAGGAGGGCTTTAATAACTCGAAGAAAATAAGAAGAAAAAATAAAATGAGAGAGTAAAGAGAAACAGTAGGATCTTATGCAGAACGTTGAAATGCTCCATGTGCATAGGCTTCTCTCTTTTACATGTGGGAAGTCAACTTAGTATGGCTGCTGACTTTTGAAGGACTGGAATTTAGCCTGCTCTAGCTGGGAGTTTCTCTTGGTTTATTATTTTCTGTGTTAGGCTTGGGTATAGACTGGTGAAGAAGTTTGGAAATCTGTCCCTCCTTGCTACACCACAGTTTGTTACAACGTAGTGGGGTTCAGTGACTTTGTAAGGAGTTTCATGGTTGCTAAATTCACTCTTCCTGTGATTCGATGTGATTTTTAGATTAACCATTTTCAAATTTCTCTTATTTTTTAAAGGACACATTGTATTACTGTTCTTTGAGCCCTGTGGAAATTGTAAAATAGGTTCCATAAATAATAGACGAGAAAAAAAACCCCTTTGTTAAAAAAAGTCGAGAATTTCTGATCTCTACAAGATTCAGCTCTCTACCCTTGCACACTTCAAAAACCACCGTTAAGAGATACCATAACTTTTCAGTGCAAACAGACCAAGTCCCACACTTGTTCCTCATTCTCCATTTCTCCCCCTGCAAGTAAAACACACGTTTTGTCCAGCTCCAAGCCCCCTGCTTCCAAGCCGGCTTGTCAAGTTCTGTGTTTTCCCAGACATTGCAGATTGTCCCATCCAGAAGGTGCCTCTGGAGATTGGGAGCACCTGTGCAAGGCTCCACATGTGTGTTTTTGCCCATTTCCCTCCTTCCCTTCCCAGTGTCAGTGATGCTGAATCCCAGCGTCCTCCTGTGTGCTGAGGAATGCAACTAGGCACGGGGTGGGGGGGTTGGAGAAGCAAGGGAGAAAACTACTTTTGGGACAGGTTTCCCTACGTGAAAGCTGTTTTCCTGGGAGCTGGTTCTTGGCAGAGAGGCCTATGCAACTGTGTGTTCTGGAATACGCCCTGACCTTCTTTCCTCTGTCATAGAGCTGGATCAAGCCCTGGTTCCTCTTTGAATGCCCTGCAGAACGGGTGATCCTGTAATATACATGACAGTGAGCATAACTGGGAAAGGAATCCCTTCTCAAGTGCCTTTTTCTTTCTTTGACTATTTTTAGGATATGTTGTATTTCCTTACCTCCTATAGATTCTTTCTCTTTTTCTTAAAGGTGTGAAGGGCTAGAAGCGTGCAGCCATGCTTGGCAGCATGGGGTCTTCAGGGAACAAAGCATCACTAGCTGTTCCCTGTTTAGAAAGATGGTGGTGGTGTGGGGCCAGAGCTGCCATGGGTAGACGTGGAAAACATTGTACTGCTGGGGGCTGAGGCACCTGCAGCAGGAAGGGCTGTCATTACCTGGCACAGAGAATTTCTATTAAGGGAAGAAGGGATCAGAGGAAGAGCTGTTTGAGCAAGTTATCTTTTGTTTTTTTTAATGTGAAATCACACTGACTGAAATAAATTTGGGGTGGAGAAACCAAATAGTAATTTTAATGATGCAGCAAAGTGTAATGATGAAATACAGTTCCTTGGGCTCCATTTCATCATAGTGTGTACCTTTAAAGCCATGGGCTTCAGGGGGCAGAGGCTGTAGCATCTATCTGTTCAGGCCTTTATTTGACATGGTTGGGTAGGCTATTGAATTCCTACTCCCTGCCTTTAGCTTAGCTGTGTACTATATGTTCTCCACAATACCTCAAGCTGAAAATTGATCTCTGGTCAATACTGTGTGATGATTCGAACCACTCCCGTAATCAGCACCGCTCGTTGAATGAAATTCGTCGTGGGAGGGCTGATTATTGTCTCCACCAGGACTAACCCTACTGAAAGGGCTATCAGACTGTCTGAATTTGGACACTTTGGACTACTGCCATGAGGAATTATCTGTGCTTCCAGAGAGGGCTAAATTGAGCAGAGATGAAGTGCTGGTGTTTATTGATTTCCTTTTTTTTAAAAAAAAAAAAAAAATTTCTTTTTTTCCTTCACTCCTCCTGACTAGGTAGAGCAGAGGCAGCTTTAGCTACATGTTCTGGGCATTGTGATAGCGTTGATGCGGTGATGATGAATCTTTCTTGACCTCATGTCAAATTGTCTAGAGCACACACTGGAAGATTTCAGGGATTCTTTTTAAGGAAAGACCTTTTGTCAAAAATGCTACATCATGTAAAGCAGCCTCGTGGTCCTCTTGGCTATATGCTGTGGACAAAGTAGAACAAAGAAGTGTCACAGATGAGACTGAGCTCTTAGCAGTTTGTGTATTGGCCTCAATACAGAAGTTCTTGATCTACTGGAACAGGAAAGAGGAACTGCAGCCTTCAAGTAAGTGCCTGGTTAAAGAGGGATTCACCATGCAAAGTGATTTCCATTAGGTCATTTCTTGGTATACCCTCATCTTACATTGTGAAGCTTTCTGGTGCTGTGTAAGTAGAGACATACTGTACTAGCAGGAAGAAGAGCTCAGTAGCAGCTAATAATATTTAAACACTTGATACTTGGTTGCATTATGCCTTTTATTTCTCCTATGCTATGTTCAGGAGTACAGAAGATGGGTCCGATTTTTTTTTCTCCCCTTACTAGTGTGGAAAATTTCAGTAGTGCCGGTGCGGCCTGTATTGGGCGACCCTGTTTCATTCTACAGGAGCACATGCCACTGATCTTCATTAAAATGTGTTTCAAATAGCAGTAATAAATGAAGTGCAAATACCATGACTGCATTTACTTCACAGAATGTTTTTGAAGTTAGTGTGGATTAGGGCATGCCAAGCTTTAATCATGGAAAACCAAAGGGTGAAACTACACCACTGCACACTGTTGCCTGCCTACCCAAAGAGCTTTATGCAGTAGCAGTGCACGGTCCAGGCTTGCTAATAGCACAGTTTGTCTTCCCAGTGACAACTCCTCTGACTCGAGGACCTAGACTGAAATCTTAATCTCACTGCAAAGCTTTCATTGACGTGTATGGACTTTGCTTCAGCTCCGTTTGATGGAGCGCAGTGGAAGCTTTAAAAGCATTCAGGCCCCGAAGTCTCTTCACCAAGGGTGTTGTGCCTGTTTGTCACCAGATAACTCTGTGTCTTTTAATAGAGTTAAAGCTTCATGGGCAGGCTCTGCCCTTGTTTAATGCCATGGCATTGTTCCCATTGGCTTCAAAAGGAGGGGGCACTTAGACTGAGACTCTCAAAGGCCCTTAGGACCCTAAGTCCCATTCATTTCATGATTTCAGTGGGACTTAGAGTTCTAAATCCCTTTGTGAGTCTAAGCCATAATGCTCTACTGTCTAGGCACACGTATTAACAAGAGTTCTCTTTTTATCCTCTTAGCATGGTAAGCCTGGAAAGTGGAGCTCTGTGTTATCTTCCCTGTGCTCCTGAAATAGAGAATATGTGTAGCTGTTTAAATATGGAAGTTATCTTCTTACTTGAGTCTGGATTATCATCTCCTCCAGAACTATAAAAACAAACAAGTCTGGGTGACCAAGCTCCTTTCTGAGCTGGAGCTCTCCAGGATGGGTGTTGGGGTGGAGAATGGTAACCTGAGTGAAGGGGGAGGAGTACATCATTGCTTCAACCCTTTTCTGTCCTTCTCCCAGCCAGCTTGGTTGCTTGGGGTGTGCCTGGGAATCCGCTATGTGACAAACCCTTTACACAGTGGTAACTGTGCTTTGGAAGAACCCTGTGCCATAGTATCCACAGAACCTGTGGGGAAGCTAGGTACTCACTAGTGGGGCCATAAAAAGCAAACCTTCAGTAAGAAACCTTCATAAGAGCCTCTTACTGCCATTCTTTCAATGCCAAATGAGTTTTTTGCATCTGCTTGCTCATTTCCAAATCTATTGATAATGGGCCCAGTGCTCAGCTGATGCAAATTAGCTTAGTGCCACTGAAATGAGGTCACTGGTGCTGTGTTGATTTAACTTGTCTGAGGAGCTGATATAGGCTCTCTGGTTCTTCTGGTGTTAAACAGTTTTCCCCCTGTTGCCATCTTCTCCCATTCAAGAGCAATGTGAGGCTAGAAATGATTTTGAGTAAAAGAAAAAGCTGTACGATGTGTTATGTCAAAAGTAAATAATGTATAGGCTTACAGAGGATCTAATGATTAGTTGTTGGCATATATTCGTGATAGATTAGGAATCCTTATCTCATTAATGGGTCAACTCTTAGCCTCTGTGATGAATAGCTCGGATTGACAGAGAAAGAAAATGATGAGGTATATTCTCTTTGCTATGATGATCCTAAGAAACAAGGAAAAATCCTTTCACCAAAGTATATAAAACACCCAGTTGATCTACAGTTAGTGGAGGGAACTGCTACAGAGGTGCCACTCAAATCCTGCCATTTACGGTAAGCATGTTTGCAGCAAGTAAGGCTTTAACTTAACTGGTTTTGGGTCAATTTTTAAATCCCTGAAATACGAGGACTCACCATCTTCCACTGTTCCAGAGAGGAATGGGGTATTAATAGTTGTGCAAGTTAATGGGAATATAGAACATAGCATGCTCTTGCATTTAGGGCCCAGGGGTAGCAATGCTGCTGGGCTCAATTCTGCTCCTCCCCTAGTGAGCCATCCTGCTGAGCCCAGAATGAGCTTCTCCAAGGAGCACTGCAATGCTGAGTTTCTTTCTCCTTCTGTTGTGGAGCACTGTGGTTTTAGTGGCTTGTGCCACAGTTTTCTCTGCAAATAAGGCCATTCTTGCTTTTAGGTAATTTTGCTATAATTACCTAGTGAGTCCCAAGCGCGGCATGGAGTTTTGTAAGTGGAGAGGTCTCGGTTAGTGAGATTGTCAGAGGATTTTGCATACCTCAAGGGACATGTATTCCTCCACACTTGGTATCTGTTTCACTACCTCTCATACCAGTTGGCTCTGAAGATCCTGAGAGAGGCTCAGAGCACACCTCTGAAACCGCTGGTTTTTCACAGGGTATTCAGAGCCATTTCCATGCTGAATTCCCGACTCGTGGTAGCAGAGAGTGGCATTCCAGGAGGATGCATGAAGTACCTAAGCACAGCCTTAGCAGTGCTGGCCCAGACATCAGAGTGGGGAGGGCTGGCCCTGCAGTGGACTCCAGACTGCAATTCAGGTGACCTGTGCTTGCACGCCATTGATTTTTCATCTGACCTTGCACGAGGTGCATAACCTCCTCCTGCCCTGGTTGGCCATCTGCACCGCAGGGACAGCGCCACTGCCTCTTTCATGGTCTTTGTCCTCAGACTTACTGAATATATATTGTTCAGGGCAGTGGGGGTTTTACTTTACGTGTGTGCAGTACTTAGTGGGCTGGAGCTTAGGACTCCACTGGGACTTTTGGGTACTATGGTAGTAGTAAAATAATGAATGATAGCTCGTGTGCTTCTTTCCTCCCACTTCATCACTATTGCCATCCTGACCCTTTCCTGCCCATAGAGTTCCCGTATTGGCTTTGAAATGGTTTCCGGTGACTGTCAGTCTCTGTAACGATTGATGGGTGATGTGTAACTTTTGTCACCAATGGGCATTTTGCATTTTTACTTCATTACTGGTTGCAGGTACCTTGATTTGGGAACAGTCCCAGTCTGTCATTATTTGCTGAAGCTGTGTTAAAAGTTTAATGGAGTAACAAAAAATCTTACCTGGCACGCCCTTGAGAAGTTCGATGTGTTATTCCACCATCAAGAGCCGTTGTTGAAGCTTCCACATACTTTGTTGCATCCTGGCTTGAACAGATATACTGGAGAAAAATGTCAAAATGTTTGCTTGAAAGTCTGCAATTGGACTTGCTGGGCAATGGTTATAAAACATATTAGACAGAGTGGCTCTTAAATAATCTTTTTTTAAGCAAATTCATCTGGTTCTCCAAATTGCTTTCTCTAAAATTGCCAGTTGCCATGACCAACAAGGCTCCAGTGACTCTCAGGAATGTATAATTGTAAAACGGATTGGAGATTAATTAAACAGTTTCGTCATCTGGTGGAATAGCTAAAATATACATTTGCTTTGTGGGAAGTTGGCAATAAAAGGGATGTACATGTTTCTGGTGGCCAGAGGTGCTGCTGTGCATTGTGGAGGCAGCACGTTGCCCTTTTGACACTTTGGCAACTTCTTCAGCTCTTCCCTTCATGGCTTTGGTGGGTGAGGCAAGAGCAGGGCATGGCTGGGTATTGCCTGGGGCATCAGGGAGCTTCCACTCAGGATAGGAGGAGGGGTCATTGTCCCTTTCAAGAGAAAGCCGAAAATTGTATTCTTATCTTTTGTGGTTTCCATGGGTGGCAGCTGATCTGATAATGAGGGACTCAGAGCTATCTATTTAATCCCAGGGTCTGAAGGATGAGGCTTTTCTTTTCTGAATTTGCATAAAAGAAAAAAAAAAAAGTTGCCTTCTGCATGTCATGTTTGACTTTCGCTGGCAGCTTCTGCTTCTCCAACTGTTGGTTGCTAAAACGTGTGTTTGTTGTGGGTGGAAAGCAGGGTAGTAAACACACGATCCTCTCCAAACATCAAGAAAAATTCGGTGTCTCCCCCACTCCCTATTTTGAATCACAAATTTTTCTTTAACCCCTTGGAAATAATTTGAAAATCCATGTTGTATGCCTGTGAAGGATAAGTGTAACCATAAGATCCTGTGAACTTAAGCTTAAAATCTTCATGTTTCATACTATGAATGGTACTTTACCACATACCTTCCTTAATTTTATTTTTAAAGTAGATATTCTTATTCCACCTTCTCCTGGAATTAACAACATCTTTGTCATTAAAGATCAAGGTAATTCCAATAAGAAAAAAGTCACACGAATTTTTTAATGGTTCCAATTCATGCTTTCTTTCTTCTTCTTTTCAACCTGCCCCATGGAAACTGTTATAAATGTATGAGAAAATGTATGGTTATGCAGGTCAGATTATCCTTCAACAATGATTTTAATGTTTTGGATCTTACGCTAATACCCATCTGTCAGAATTTTGGAGGCTCAGATTTACTGATCCTAATGTCACTTCATTTTCTGGCTACAGGGAGCAACTGTAGCCTTCGAAGGACAGGAGCAGAGAGGGTTTTGTAAGCACAAGACAAACCAGCCAGGATGCTGTGTGCATGTTCAGTGTCCAGAGCACGTGCTGTGACAGGCAAAGGCATGGGATGTAGCTCCACACCAAAAAGCAGCATTCTTGGTGCATCCTTGCTGATACTCCTCCCCTTGGCTGTCCTGTTGCTCCTGGAGCGTGAAGAACCCACGTGTTGCCACGCCTTGTGTTCCGTGCTGTGCCAGCCTCAGCAGCCCTGCTGCTCCCTCGCACTCCTGAGTGCTGGCTGAAGCGCTTCCTTGTGGCACCAGCTGCATCGAGGAGGCTTCTAGCCAGGGGCTGATCATTTCATGGTGTCCCTTCTTGGGCAAGGACATGAGATAGCCAGACACCTTCCAGATCTGTTAGAAATCCTGTAGGAAAAAAGGTAGCAAACCCTTGGTGGAAAGTTGTGTGCTGAAGCAGATGAGCATCGTCCTGGTAATCTCAATTCTCACTGTAACTTCTTTTTATTAAGAACTGAATGCAAAAACCAACTTTGATGGTTATAAGATGTTACTGTGCAGTTTATTTCTCCTAACCTACTAGAGTGTATCCTTGCCCAGGGCAATACAACATGCTGTCAGATTGTCAGAGTGGAGTTGTACCAAACATGAAAAAGAAGGGAAAAAAAAAACCCCTTCATTTTGTTCTGGCCTTAAATGCAGCAACATGGCAAAGAAATCCAGTGTAAACCTTTAGGCAGTTTATGCCTTTATTGCAGCCCTTGAAAATAATCCAGTAAACAAGCAAACAAGCATAATTTGGAGTGAGTGGTGAAATGCTGTGTTTCTCTTTAGTCAGCTCTCTGCAGTCTTCAAAGATAGGTTAAGTGTCTGGTGGAAGGAGGATTTGTATGTAGTCAAAGAGCCATGCTTTATCCTGAAAATGACCTGATTTCCTAATTACTATTTTTTCCCCAACCAGCTGTAGTTGTGAATACCACCTAAATATGGACTGGAAGGGTTGGTATCTGTTTTTACATTGCTCACTTTGTGTTTCCCCTCTGTGCTTCAAAGATTTGCTGTTTGTGGTTTTGTGTTCTCCTCCGGAAGCAAAGAAAAACCCCCAAACCAAATAATTTTGTCAGGGGTATGAAGATCTCAGTGTCTAATTGCAGACCTGGCAGTAGAATATCTAAAATATATTCTGATTTAATTTTGTAGAATGGTACCTGTCAAGTCAACAGTGCATCCTTTGAGGAAAGCATTATGTTTCCTAATCCTAAGATCATTGCATGCCAGTTTTTCTGTACATATATGCATATATATGTGTGTGTATAGATACATATTCACTAGGAAATTTAAGTAAATCAGATATGTAATCGTGTCTCCTCTCCTCTGAAACCATTCACTCTCAGCAAGGTTAACCTGCTCAGTAGCAGAGGGTAAATCCTTTCTAAAACACTTCTGAAAGCTAAGTGCTCAAGAACTTGAAGAAAGGCTGAAATCAGTGGGCTTCGGGCACCTCAACCCTGTCCCTTAGTAATTCCACATTACTATGTAACTTCACATCCTGAGCCCTGTCCCACTGATGTAAGAAGGGACAATGGGTCTATAGTGAGCCCCTTCACAGTATTTTGTATTCCCTTGGCTGTTGGCCTCATATTTTATAACCTGCAAAGTATTGAAATGCTGGAGACACAGTTATTAACGTAATTTTGACCCCTTTGTGCTGTTTCAGATGTGTAGCTGTGCTCCAGAAGCAGTGATGGGTTTGTTTTCTCCTGGCTACTGCAAAATATCTGTCTATCTATCTGTGTATTTACTTGTATTTACTGTGTACTGACTGCAGATGGGGAAGTCAAAGTTGCAGAACTCTGCCTACTGGCTGCAGGTTTGGGGTCAGCCTTGCCCACACAGGGTGTGTGTTGTGCTCTGTTTATTTGAAGCACAAGCTCCCCTGACTTCATTTGTGGTTTTAGGTGCACTAGACTTTTGCAGTGGAAATCCTTGGTTATCACTTCAGATTTCCTTTATCTTTCTGGAAGTTCAACTCTTACTTCTGCTTCTCAGATTTACTCCTGTTGCATGGGGGTATCCAAATGAGAAAAGGGTGCTGCTGGTGACTGGGAAGGCATGAACACTGTAAACACTTCCTGCCTCAAGACAGCTCAGGTCTTCACAGAAAGCTCTTGAAAATGTGTGCATTGAGTAGAAAGGAGCAATGCAGAGGGCCTTTCAGGAGGAAGGAGAAGAGGCATCTGGCAGCATGGGAAATAGCCAGGATCCTTGTTATGGGACCATCCAGTTTAGGAAAGCCAGAGTCAAGAATCAATTCCCTTTGCCAGGGGCTGCAGCAGAGAAGTTGGTAGGTTTCCACTTAAGTGGTCCTGTGCTGGGCCAGGAGTTGGACTTTGATGATCCTTGTGGGTCCCTTCCTACTCAGGATATTCCATGTTGCTGTGATTCTTTGAAGTGCTGCTGTGTGCCTGGTGCCCCCCAGCACTTGCCTGCTCTCATCTCGCTGGGTGCTGCCAGCTCTGCCTGCTGGGCTCTGAGTGCCTCCCAGCCCTGCCATATTCTGCTGAATATGCTTTTTCCTTGCACAGCTGTGTTCATTTTCCTGCAGTGGAGTCCCTTGTGAGGCTCCCTGCCTCAGGAATTCGTTCGTCAGCCTGCAGGATTCAAAAATAGCATCCAGCCTTCTGCAGGGACTCCCTGGCTGGAGTAAACAGAGCAGCCCTGTGCTATGACTCTACACACTTCAGTGGCCAAGCATCTCCTCTGGGCACTGCTCTTATTTACCTGTGGAAAAAAAGTAACTGGCACTTGGGGTTCTTGATTTCTCCAAAGCCTTAAGCTGCCTTTGGCTGACTTCCATCCACAGCAGAGGAAGGAAAGGAAGCCTGGCTGAGCAGTGCCTGCTGACCTTGCCATGGTGATTCTCTTGGGGAAGGAAGGCATCTTTGGTTCCAGATGCAAACTGGCTCCACACAGCTTGCTGGGGCTCTGTTGCTGCCTCCCAGTCGAGTTGAGAAGTTATGTGAGTCCAGTTTCCCCACAGAGGAGTGCAGTGCTGCTGCCTCCCTGTGCCAGTTCTTCCTCCCTGGGAAATGAAATAGCTAAAATGTCTAAAAAGTTCGTGTGGACTCTGGAAGCAAGCCTGTGTTTTGGGGTCCCATTGCTTTCTCTCTTTTATGCCTTACTGATATTTATGGAGATTTTTTTGTTGTGAAGGAATTGGAAAGTCCGCTCAGTCCTCCCTCTTAAATATGTGTTCCCGATGTTGTCTCATTTCCAGGCTAATGTAGCCATCAAAGCCTCCCCCTTGGGCTCACCATGCAGTGTAGCATATTTTTGGCCTTAAGCAAGGGAAACAGATGATAAGCTGAAGCTAGTTATCCTTGTGTTGAAAGTGCCAGAGTGGGGCCAGCAGTCCCTGCTGCTGCGGGTATGGACCTGCTACAGACACCTCACCATCCATTATTCCGTGCCCTGTGCCAGCTGCTTCTTTTCAAGGCACTGCGACATCCTAGGAAGTTACTCTGCAGGGGAAATGATCAGTGCAGTCTTAGTCCTGCCTCCACATGTCCTTGTGAAGGCAAAGTGTTAATTGTCCATTTCTTACAGAGATGAGAGATGGCGTTTTTCTCCCCACTCCTTGTGTGTACACAGTTTCTAGGTTTTCTTCAGTTTAATAGCAGGAAAAGTGCTGGCTGATAGATACAGATCCCCATCCTAGACTTGGCTTTCATATGAGGACCTGTGCTCTTGACTTCAGAAGGTCCTATGCAACCTTGCTAGGTGAGAAGGCATAGGTATGGTGCAGGTCAGGAGAGGAAATAGGAGAAAAAGGAGCATTGCTGTGTAATATCTGCAAATCAATTCTGTTTTCCCTTTTGAAGGTTCAGCCAAAGCGCTTGCCTTCAGCTTCTGTTCCCAAGAAAACACAAAGATGAAACCACTGTGTTAGCCAGAAGGAATGCAGTGGTGGGAGGAGCACCAGGTGCACCCAGCAGCATTGTCGCTTGCACCTCACAATTGCCTGTTGATATTTGGTTTCTGGAAAGCTGTGCTCCTCAGCTACTCCTTGCTGAGGGTTGATACTTGCAGGAAGCATGCAAAATCTTACCCTGACAGCTTTAATGAACACAGGTCATTACTCACAAGGTTTCCTGCCTGCTGTCAGAAATGCCAAACCTCTGGGTTGCCCTCAAAGATCTGGAAGCCTTGAAGCACTTTCAGACTTTCCTGCTGTTGAAGTATTCTGTGCAACAAATATCCTAAAGACAGCTTCAGAGCAGTATGGCTCTGACTGCAGTACAAGAGTATCAAATGGTTTCTCTAACCCTTTGATTATTTTTAATTTTGCCCTTTTGCTGGAAACAGGAGCCTGTGCCTTGCCTGCCCTCCATCCAGTCCCTAGCTCAAGTCCCACGGGAAATACCAGCAGCATTAGTGCTTTCAGAAAAGCAGGAGTGTCCTTTGGCTTGTCAGAGTTCAAGGGAATACAGTTGTCTTTTCTACAGTGACAAGTGGTGGATTTTGTGATCCAGCCTCCTATCTTAACCCCCTGGATTGGGAACCCACTTGGACGTAGGTTTATATGCTACATGTATAGGAAAGACAAATACTTGGCAGATGTCAGAAGCTGTGTTTCCCATGTTGCAGTGATACTGGATTCTCTACCTTTCCTTTTAACGTAGCCTCTGTTTTACTCATTCCTGATGATGTGAGATGTTAGCAGCTCCTTTCTGTGCCATATCCCTTGCTGTATTCCTCTTGGTGTAGTCAGCAATGTACATGACAATTGCGATTATTTACTCTCCAAAGTGCTGTGATTAAAAGAGAAAGCTGACTTGTAAGCATCTTTGAGGATAAATATGTCCTCTGTTATTTGGAGGAAAAAAAGAGGAGCTGCTAAAATGCTCCAAAAGATCTATCTGTAAAATGCTTATTTATTTGCCTTTTTTTATCCCCCCCTTTTCTTTGCTCTTTAGATGGATGGAATAGTATTTTGTGAGCTGTGTTAACTAGATCTTAGCTGAGATGTGAGTCTAAGGTAGGAACTGCTATGAAACAGAGATGAACCGCAGCAGGTTTTTGCTGCTTGATGTCCAGAGCTGCTGCTACTCTGAAACACTTACAGCTTGCCAGTGCTTGGGTGGTGGGTGGCTGTTGGCTCACCAGGGTGCAGGACTGAAGTCAGGCTGAAGGATGGAGATACTCAGGAATTAGAGGGCCACAGACCTGCTGAGCAGGACCACAAATCATGCATTAACTTGCATTTGCACAGTGCTCTGAAGATGATAAATGCTGTCTAAATGTTCACTTGAGCTTCAGCATGAACTAAATCCAATAGAAACATGGTTTGGATTTTATTTTCAAAACATTGCGACTGGACAAAGAGTTTTCATAGTGGTTTTCTGGTTTTGTTCATTTAAATATTTATGAAAAGTATGGGGAAAAGATTTCATTAAGAAAGAAATCTTGCAGTATTCAGCTGAGATGTCTTCATATGTAGTTCTGTGGTGTAACTGCAGCACCACATCCTGCAGATTCCTTTGCTTTTGTGGCTAGAGTAAAATGTGTGTGATGACACTGAGAAGGGCAATCAGATTTAGACGTAGCTCTCCCCTGACCCTTCAAATTCTGCAACAGGAGTTACCACTACTTTCCCCCTTTCTGGAGCAGGGCACAGACTGACCAGCAATGACTGACTTTTCTCACTGTGGTTGGAGCAGAGAGCTGAAATCCTCTGGCTGGTGTTACCCAGAAGTCCAGAGCAGCTGAGCCATCAGTCCTTTCCAGCCTGGAAACGGGAGAAGCTGGGCCAGGATTCAGGGGAACGCTGCCCAAACCTAGGCTTTAAAACACAGCCTTGCAAATTGCAGACCTGCTAAACCCCGGAGGCTTCTGTGGGTGTTGAAAGCTGTCTTGGGAGTCTCGGTCGCTTTATCTGGGTGACTGAAGGCTTTAGGACCGATTTGGGGAACCTCAGGCAGTGTTTCTGGGGCATTTGTTTTCTAGCAGCCCTGACTTGTGTTTTCAGCCACAAAGATGATCGAGGCCTGACATGCAAGGATCTATAAGGTCTTAGCAAATGATAAAAATATATAAGGAAGTTTGTTGGGTTTTTTTTCCCCACTCCCAGTAAGCCTTGCTGAGTAAGACAGTCCCTCTCAGTTTAATGTCTTTGTGCTCTTCATCCTCCTACTGTGCTGTGCAGAATCTCAGCCTTTAACATTTTTCACCTTGCTGGATTCACTGTGTCTATTAGTACAGTGGATGAGTCATCTGGCGTATTTAAGCGCAGACCTTGGGAGAAGATGGCTCTAAAATTGCCTTTTCTCCTGGAAGCTGATAAGCTCATTACGTATGCAAAACAGGATACGTATATCAGGCAAAGCCAATATATGACTTGGGAGCGAAGACCAGTCGGAAATACAAAATATATGTAACGATGAATTTAAACACCCTACTAAATCACAGCTGTGCCGTTTTATTGGACATTCCTTCCTCAACTATGAAAGCTTTAGCTATCTTATAAATCTGTCTCTTAATAGTTAGCAGTTACAGTTCTTTATAATTTATTTATCGGATACTGCTCAGCAAAAATGCACCTTCCTGTCAGCTTCCTTTATATACTACATTTTGTTCAACAGTGCAAGCCCAAGTTTTTTGCTACGCTCTCTCTGCTGGTGTCATGTGAATGACTGAAGTACAGTCTAGAGGTTGTGAAGATAGGTGTTACAAAGAATTCCTTGTGCAGCTGGCACTGAGCAAGGGCTTGAGATGGGCTTCTGCAAGCAGCTTCTCGCATTTATCCTCTGGGGCCACCCACTGCTTTGGATTTGCTTAGCTCTGTGGGCACTGAGACCTCTTAGAGCAGTTCAAAATGGGCATGATAAGTGTGCCTCAGCCATCAGGAGTTGCTGGGATCCCAGTTTAGACCAGTTGCTATCATTTTTATTGCCCTAATGTGATGCTTAGTGGAGTCACTTGTTCCAGATGTGGGAATAGGTGTGAATGTCTCTGATAAGTGTTTGAGGAGATCCCAGCCAGCTAATAAATTGCAATTTGAGGATGTTGAACATGACTTGTGATGCTGGTCAGGTATGTTTACAGACTGCCTTTCAGGGTGGTTCTCACCTCAGCTGTCATGGTCCCCCCCACCCATCTGGTGCGAAGCAGCCGTTGACATCTGGGGGCTGCCATGGATTTGTCCATCCTTCTTTCCTTTTTGTCGTGGTTTGAGCTGGCTACGTGTCAAGCTTTCACGAAATTTGTTATTGCATAAGGGGTATTAATGATATTGAGGGAAACAAAAGTAATCTGCGAGGCAAAACAGGCACGCACTTGGGTACATACAGTGTAAAGAAAGTTTTATTACTAACAGAACTAGAGCTAAAAGAAATTATAGAAATTAAGGCAATAATAACACACTCTCTTTTCTTCTATCTCCCCTCCATTTACCAAACTTGCACAAAGGATGACACAACATGAGATTTTGGTCAGCAATGCAGGTTTTAAAAGTCTCGCTAACATTTTGAGGAAAAAGGAGGTTTTTTTCTTCTGCTTAAACGTGGTTTCTAAACTGGCACTAGCAGACAGACTCGCCCAGAAATCTGCTGCTGTGCAAAACACCTCTCTCATGAAAATTTTGAAATCTCTTTCACACAACATTCATGGGCCACACATG
>VZRR01008463.1:1478053-1531586 GCA_013398015.1 Oreocharis arfaki | reverse complement strand
GGGGTGGAAGGGAAGCCCCCCAGTCTCCAGAAGCCGCGCCGGGTGGTCTCGGCTCTGCTACAGCTCATGGTTGTTTCTCAGCTGCCCGCGGCTCTGGGACGGTTCTCCCGCAGCATCTCCGGGGCCCATGCCCCGGCGCCGGGGGAGGGGAAGGCCCGGGCCCGCGGCAGGAGACGCAGCCTGGGGCCCATTCCTCCCCCCCTTCTCTCACTTCCACAAGGCTTGAACATGCAAATTCGGAAAAGCGCAATTGGCTAAAACTCACGTCAATCAACTCAGTTCCAACCCACGACACTTTTAGGTCTTTAGTGTCTCACCAGCACTTCCAGTCAGTCAAGAGAGTGGTATTCAATCCTAACTCTACCAAATGTTTTTTAATTTTTCTGCCCAGGGTTTGTACTGATAAATCTAATACTGGATGAAAACATACTGCCTGTAAATATTCTGCTAAGTGACTAGCTCTTTTTTTCACTCTTCATACTATTTAAACAATTATAGTCTCCCTTTGTCATTCACTTGACGTTTTTTCAACCAATATTCTTGCTCTGGTATAATGTTTTGGATACTCTGTCTCTGTTTGTACTTCTCCATATCAATGAAGAAGCACCTGCAGGAATGGGATTTCTCTGTGAGGTTCAGAAGAGAGAGATTCAGAAGACACATTTCTTTGTAGCGTTCAGCTGCTGAGGCTTTTTGGCCAAATGACCTCTGTAATGGTTTATGGAAAAAGAAGGGAAATTTAAAGCATTTTTTTGTTCTGATTACTAGAGGTCTGCCTTCTTCATTTCAGGTCAAACCATTAGTAAGATCTCCTCTTCCATGTTAAGGAAATCCTGAACAGTGTTCATCACATTAGGAGTTGATTATTCCTTTCATGTATCTAAACGCAAGCCAACTGTGAATAAAACTGTGGTATCCATTGAGACCTCCATGTGCAGAACTGCTTAAAGGATCACCTGAGAAAAGTGCACTTTTTCTTAATGCCTTTATTTATTTTTTTTAATTCAGAAAGGATTAATAATTTTTGTGGCTTGTGGAAAATGTATCAGCCAAAAACATGCCTAGAAGATAGTCAGGTTTTAAGTATTGGCTTCAACTGAGTGCTCTTTTCTAGAAGTAGAAAGTATCTATAATGTGGGCTTGGAATGGGTAAAAAAAAAAGTCACCCTGTTAATTCGTGCTTTTGTTATCATCACACAAGAGTTTTGATATTCTTGAAACCAGTGTCTCTGTCAGTTCCTGCAATAGGTTTTTCTCACAGCCATCCCATTTAGTATGTCTCTGTGATTTAAATAAGTAATTTAGCTCCTTAAAAAAAAAAAAAAAAAGATTACCTGGAATACTTTCCTGCATTTTTAATTTGCTTTTACTCGTGTCAGACTACTGATGACATTGCAAAATGAAATGAATATTTGATTGCAGAGTTTATAGCAAATGCAGGTCTAATTGCGTAAGCCACTCATGTTTGTATATCTGATGCCATCAAACTTCTTTTGGAAAAACACAGCAAGACCCCCACTCTGGCAAGGGCCCATAACCACATCCTTAATTTTCATCCACACTAGTTTTATGGGAGCTGCTAGGACTTCTCAGTTGTTTGAAGCTGGGAAGGGGGCTGGCTTGTTTTCCTTGAGCCAGGAGTAGTGCTGAGGTTTACACCCTGTGTTAGAGATGGTGTGGCAGCATGAGCTGGTGGGTCCTGGTATCTCAGAGCATATCTAGAATTAAACATATGCCTAAACTGTGCATTTGGTTGCTTTGCTTATAAAAATGCACCCCTCAGCTGAAGGAGAAGTACTGCTCTGTGCATCCATCTTGTCTGAGATTCAAGGAGAGGCCAAGAAAGCGTCGGTTTTGCTGTTTGGTCAGGTGTGGCAAATGCAAGTGGCAGCTTGGCAGCAGTAGGACTCTTCTGTCATGAGTATTTAAGCAAGTTATTAAAAAACTTATTCTCGTCCTTTCTGTGAAAAATTATGGTGAGTAGTTGAGAGATGACTTGTTTATGCTGGCTAGCTGCAAACAGAACTTTATCGTTTACCTTTAAAAAAAAATTAGGATGGAAACAAGCAAAGAAGTTTAGAAAGTAAAAAAACCAAAAAAATTAAGCTGTTGAAAAGCAGTGAACTTCTCAAACACGCACAGAAAACGTGTTAGTGAGAGCTGGTTCTGTGCTACCTCTGGAAAACTAACATCTACAACAATTAAAATACATTCATCTGTTCCAAAGGGAAGCCCAAAATTGGTTTGGTTATTAGTTACCCCTTCTGTATCACAGCACAAAACTTGGGGCATTTGTTCTGAATTCTAGAAGTTGATGTGGAAACAGAGGATTACCCAAACTGCTTGCCTGGAGTTGAGCAGGCAGTGGCAGGGCACGTGCTTTAATTGAGAGCCCTGTGTGGTAGGGTGATGCTTCACCCGCATGACATGGGGTGACATATGTGAAAGCCAGGCTTGGCGGTCTAAACCTTTACTAAAACTGTTGGGGGGGGATGCAGGAGGATGACTGCTGAGAATTTTAATGGGATTGCAGGTGTGTGGCAGATACTGTTTGGGGCACTCCGTTAAAGGTGTGAGCACCCCACACCAGAAAAGTTTCCTGTACACCTAGAGCAGCTCTTGTTCCCCTTTGGCTTGGGATGTATCTGACACTTGATCCTGGAGCTGCCAGGAGCCAGGGTCTGTCTGCTTGTAATCTGTTCCACTTTCTGGTGCAAAGAAGAAAATACTCCTAATGTGAAACCCATTTTAAAACACACATAAAAAAAGAAAAAAAAAAGCCCCTACAGCTGTTTGAAAGCTGTTCGGAAGTATGGCATATTAGAAATAGTCCCAGCTGAAATAGATTAGCAGGCAGAGTTCAAGTGAGGAGGTCAGATTTGTAAACTGAATGCAATTTATCTTGTGGCACTGCAGTTTATCACATGGTTGCAGGAATAAAGAAATGCCACACACATGCACATATTCACACCTAATAATTTAAGAATAACTGGAAAAGGTCTTAAAAGATGTTAAAAGGCTTCTGATGACATCATGCTATCTGAAGTAATAAAAAAAAGATGGTTGAAATCAGTTCCGAAGCAACTGTAGCCAGAGATGTCTTTATATGCCAGTCTTTATATATATTTCATGTCTCAGGAAAATGGTGATTGAATCCTAATATTGCATACTAACTGTGTTAGTATTTAAATTACTTAATTGTAATATTGTTATTATTTAAATTACAAAATTAAGATTTTTCCTTTCATGGACTTCTTCGTGCTACATTTCATTTATTTATTTTACATTTACAGAGATTCTCTAGTGTCTGGATTAGCTGCATTTACAGATCTTTAAAACTTGTGGGGTGGTTTGCCCTGTAGAAAATCAAACGAAAACTTTTTCAAGGTGTGACTGTGTAGTTTCCTTGGAGCCTCCCCTTTTGGGACAGTTTTATTTTCTGCTGTAGAAGGAGCAGGAGCCTTTTTTTCCTTCCTTTTAAAAATCTTTATACTAGCTGGAAGATTTGTAATTGAGTTTGTGTAGCAGATTGTTGGGCAGTTGATTTTATGAGGGTGTCTGCATAGAGACCCTCTCTGCTTTGCTGGTGGCTTCAGATCCTGGTGGTGTGAAATTTCCAAGGCCCATGCTTTGCCAGTGCTGCCATGTTGGTGATCTTCACTGCATGGGGACTGCATGTGATATTTTCCCTGAGAGAATGCAAAGCTCATAGAATGAGCTTGTGGAAGATGCTCTTGAAAATCTGGTGATCTTGGGACTTTTAGATTGGACTGTGTTGTCTTGAGACAATGCAGCCTGTTAGTAACCTTTAGTCTACGTTAGGAGTATCATCTAAGCTTGTGCATGTGTGTTCATGGAGCTCTGATGTGGGAAGGTGTTCTTCTGTCCTTCAGAAGATGTTTATAAATGTCGCCAAAACAGAAAAGGTGACGGGCTTCCTTTTGGAGAGGACTGCGACTGTTACGCCACTTGGAATTAAAAGGTCAGGATAATTCTGCATTTTAGTCACATTTGGTGCTAAGTTTAATGATAAGGACATTTTTTTCAAAGACACTTTAGGTGGTGTAAACTCCAGGGAGAGATGTTAGTGTCACATTAATAATAATTATTTAGAAGTGTGACAAGCTCATCTTGAGCAGCCTCTATTAGACACAATTTCGGAATGAAATTTAAAGTAGAAGGTAATTTCTAGATGCAATTAAAAACTTGTCAAAGTGGAGAAGCAGCCACTTTCTGTCTCATTTTGATGGTAAGCACTGTAATGAAGTGGCTCAGCCTGGCATTTTCCTGCCTGCATCTTGATCGTGGACAATCCTAGTGCAGTATCTGATGCAGCTGCATTTCTAATGCTTTAGGCTCTAAATGTTCTCAGAGGCAAAATACCCCAAACTTGTTTTCTATGATAATTTTCTTTTAAGGATGTTTTTTTAAACAAGTCCCTGAAGCACCAGTATGCCTTATTCCAATTACAGTCATTTCAAGATGTGATCCCTGCAGAAAACTATGGAGTTGGTATGTTTGCAGCTTTTCCTTATCCTCGCATGCCAGTTGCTAGAGGGGTAGGAACTAGAGCATGCAGCCTTCCTTCCAGCCTGCCTTTCTAGGCTGCATATTTCTCAACTCCTCCTCTGCTTTTGCCTGCTTACCTTTTATATTATTAAGGAATTTGATGTGTGCAAAAAAAGCTTCAACCGCAGCCTTGGGGCTTCTTTGGTTTTAGACAAACCCATCATATTTTGCTGTTTATGCATCCCCATTGACCACCTCTAGTTACTCCAATCTACTTCTAGCCCAGACAGCCCCAGTAATTAGGCCATGGATGGACTTTTTAATTTTGACCATCTAGCCCCAAGGATGAATTTCTTTGTTCCCCAGTCTGGCTTTGCCACCTGCATTTCTTAGAGTCTCATTTCAAGTTAACAAACTTTGGTGAACGGCATTAATGAGAGAGACCATGATGGGCCTAAAATAGCCATTGTATGCTAGTGTCCATGTTTTTGTCTTGACGTTTCCCACAAGCAGGACATTTAATAGCCAGTTTACGAGTGCTTTGTCTTAATTTCTCGCAAGGCTGGCCTTTTCAAAGGCACTGGTGGTGACTAAGCAGAGAGAGCTCCATTTAAATCGGAATTATTGAACTTGATGTCCCTCAAACCCTCAGCACCACTAACCATGATGAGATCATGTCTTCGTTCACATATAGTCTGTGTCCCACAGTGAGATCCCTATAGGACCATCCCTTTCTGGTGCATTTCTATGGTTTAGGATGCCCTTTGGGCTGCAAACTGTGGCAGGTCTTCATGAGTGCCTTCCTAACTGTGGCTGACAGCAATACAAAAATCAATTTAGCATGGAAAAAAGATGAAAACCAGTATGTCCTGAGTTTGGATGCTGGTGTCTGGTGGGATTTTTGATTTGTGTGTGTTGTTTTGGTAAAGATTGGAAGAGTTCTAAGTTTGTGCAGTGCTAGGCATTTTATGGCATATGTAAATGTCTATAACATAATTCGCTTTACCATCAGAAGGCATAAATGTCAGCCTATTGACACATTATAAAGACACAAATGGAATGTAGCCTGGCAGACTAGTGCTGGTTTTGAGGTTTAATAGTACATCTGTATCATTTATCCCAGCGGGAAATAACACAGGATGTTGCCTTGTAATTTTTTACTACTGTATAATAAAATGTAACCACAATAAATGGTGTCTAAAGCAAGTAATGCAGCAGATTCTGGATTTTGTCCAGTGTGCCTTTACCACTTAGGTTAGTTTTGCCCCCCTACACGTTTAGGCAAGATGTGATTTTGACTGGATACAAACTGAATGTGGATCTCTTTAATGTGTTACATACACATCTACAGAGATCTTTCTATGCATTCCCCCTCTTAATTGGCTGGTGTTAGCAGTGTGCCGGTTCATTCCTCTCTAAATCGCTCCCATCCTAAGCTGAACTGTCCTTGAAAGGGTCTGTTCTGCATTTCTGCACTTCAAGAATGTCTTTGCAGGTTGATTGCTTTCCCAAATGTCCTCTCTGTGATGCGGTGTTATGTGCAAGTAGGCTTTTGATAAAAACTCGAGCGGCGATATTTCATGGAAGTGTTATCGAACTCATGCAAATGGAGAGCAGGGATTTGGTGTGTATGTGTTGCTTGAATTTAACTTATGGTACATTCACTGCTCAGTGCTAATGGGGCGTCTTGCACACCTTTTAGCATCCTGGAAGGTGCTGTGTCCTGCCTGGTGCCAGTCCTTTCCTAGCGTCAGTGTCTGGGCTGCTGCACTGCTGCAGCCTGGGATTTTTTTTATTTTTTATTAGAGCCATGAGAAGTCTGAGAAAGGAGTCAGCACCCAGCTAGGCACTTCTGCAGGGGCCTGATAATGCAGAAGGGCTCTCTGGTTGCTTTGTAACATCTGTCCCGCAATGTTCCAAGTGAAGAAAAATATGAAAACATTATTCTGTGCATATGAGAGTGCTGCACATTTGTAAAAAGACAATTAACATAGAAATGAGGGAAGCTTTTGATTCATCAAGTAGATTCAACAGACTGTGTCATTTCCTTGATTTTCATTTTAATTAGGATTAATCAGTTTTATCTCCTAAGGTTTTTGCAGAGAATTTACACGAAACAGAAGACTTTGGTCAGCAGTGTGCCAGTGTAATAGCCCCTACTTGAAGAAATCCAGCTGTGGCACGTATAAGCAGGATTAGATTTGGCAGGGCTCCAGGCTCCCCTCTCCTCTCTCATTAAATGCCTTGCCTTTGCAGGGAGCTCTCTGGATCTTCCAATACCAGATCCTGGGTTTCACATAGCTGCTTGGTTGCTTGTTTCAGAAACCACTTGGAACCAGTATATTGCTTGGAAAAAAATATCTCTGGGATGCCAGCTTGAAATAATGGCTGCTCCCTGCTTCAAAGACAGGCTCGAAAAGTCTCGCTTAACCCCAGCACCCGTTGGTCCTGCCAGCTGGGAGCTAGAGCCAGCTGAGACAAAATGAAGCTGACCTTTTTCTCCTCAAACTCAATATATTTAACAGAAGCATTTGGGTTTGGATGGAGTTTCAGATACATTAGAAGTGGAGAGGGAGGGAAAGGAGCCAGGTAGTTCTATAGGAAGGAGAGCAGCAAACCAGTGGCCTCGTAGGGGAAAGCAGCAAGGTTTGAGTGTGTGTTCTGCATCCTGCACAGTAGAAGCAGGACTCCAACATGCCCTAGGTGAGTGTTGTTGTCTTGGTGTTGGGCTGTGTTCTCTTCTTCTTCTTCTTCTTTCTTAGTTTCTTACATACTTTTAGAAGGCTCTTATCCCATGTAGAAAAAAAATAGAATCTTCGAAAACGGTTACAAAACCAAATGAAATCTTTCTGGTTTAGTTGTCAGACGTATTTCTGAGTGGACAAATTTCATCATAGAAATTAGAATAACTTGCAAACACAATGAGCATTGTATTATAATGATTGTTTTTCACTACCTGAAGTAGATGTCTTGCTATGAAAACTTCCGGATTATGTGCAAGTGAAAATTTAGCCTCCAGTTTTTTTTCTTTAGCAGAGAAAACATAATTATTCCAAAATACATGAAATGTAAATGTTTTCCGTATTAATTGTAGGAGAACAATATTTCAACCATGTGGGTCCTACAACAGTAAATACCAAGTGTAGGCTTTAAGCATCTTGTACACTCAACAGATTTGAAAGCCATTAAGCGTATGAACAAGGAGAAAATGGAGACAGAGGGCAAAAAACGCTGAAGGGAAAATCCTACTCAAAGCTCACAAAGCATTTTCAAGCTTACAGAAATGACCTGCTCCGTTCCTGTTACACAGAAGTGTTAAAATGAGAGCAGGCGACCCCTTTCCCCCAAATCATTCATCTGTTATGTCTGCGATGTATTTAGACTGAATCCTTTCCCAGATGCTGCGGATCTGTCGGTTCCAGGGGAAATTAATGGGATTTTACCATTTGCTTTGAGCAAAAGAGGACTGGACTTTCTCCTGCTGTCTTTGGCAGGAAGGAGCAAGGAGCTTTCCTGTCTGCTCTCTTTAAATATTGCGTCTTTTCAAGCTTTTTTTGCCAGATAGCCTAATTTGTGTTAGTGCAATATACCATGTTGGAAAATTACAGAGGTTAATGTACAGCACTGTGATACACAACCATAATGGTAGACTAATGTTTTTTAAATGGTAAACCAAAGGCATTTGTAATACGAGTTGTAGTGAATTGCCTGCACTTCTTGCCAGAGATTAGTTTAGCATTGCTTTTAATATTTTATGCACTGAAGTTGTTTGCAAAGACTAAAAGCTTCACTCGCTTTGCACACTTGTGCTTTGCTCTGTCCCTGTACAAAGCACAACAGAAGCACTCTCTTCCTGATGAATTGTATGTCAAGAAGTTCTGTCAAATTACAGTTATACTGCATTGGAAAGATTTTTCTAGTAATCAGTGAAGACTACATCAGATTCGTGGTGTCATAACTGAGCCAGGGAGTTAGAAATCTAACCTTTCGTAATATCACCGGTTGCATATTAATGTTTTAAATATCTAAACTACACATGAACGATGTAGGAAATTTTTACTTTAAATGTTACTGTAGAGATTTGATGGTACATAATCCCATTAAAACAGAAGAGTGCAAGATGAAATGATCCATTTGCAATTATAATTATGCATATTGAGATTGACCATTCTTTAAAAAATTGGAAGTGCAAGGTTGAGAAGGGTGCTTGAGTAATCACTCTTTGTTGAGAGCATTGATGGAAGAATAAAAAATTTGAGGGGGATTGATTTGTCAGTAATCTGCATGAAAAACTATGGGAAGTGTTTCTTCAGAACATGAAGGGGAGGTAACCCTTTCACTGTCATGGACAGCTCTGCTTGGAGAGCCACCACAAAAAGACATGAACAAAACCAGAACAGCGAGTAACACTGAACTACTTCATCTGCTCTTTACACTTGATAAATAAGGAGTATTATTTGATCAGCTTAATATTGGAGAATCAGCATGGCCTCATGAGAGTATTCCAAAGGAGGTGGGTTTTGTTCTAGCTCTGTCAGGAGCCTGCTTTTTGACCTTGAGCAACAATTTTTTGTCTCCATGCCTTTCTTTCTGCGATTCTTTGATTGCCCTGTCTTCTTGGAGGATGAGCTCTTCAGGAGAGCGATTTCTTTGCATTGTGTTCTGTGAACAATGAAGCCTGAGCCTCGCCAAAGCCTCTAGGGGCTTCTCTTAAAGAAATTATAATTGTTAGCTTTAATCACTTTCATCAAAAGAGCTTGGTAATGGAAGATGGCAGTGTGGGGGATTTGGAGAAATCTGTAGGGTGCCTGTTAATTAAGTCACTGTGGGTGAAAGTTGCTGATTTGGTTTCATTGGGCTGATGCAGAGATGCTGACGCCCGGGAGCAAGGCAGTGCTGCTCTGTATGAGTTTTCATCCCCAAAAGCACGACACGGGGTGCTCCCTCCTCTGCTTCTGCAGAGACAGAAGGGGCGTGCTTGGTACCTTGTAACAAACAAGGCTTTTTCAGAAGCCTCCTACTGAGGTTTTGGTTGCCTAAAACTTGGTGTGCTTTTTTGTGGGTCCCTCTGTTGTTGAGCATTTGCGACAGACATTAGACTGCTTGTCTTTTTGCAGTGAAGACAGCTGCTTGAGGGTGAGCCGTCCCATCTGGATGGATTCTCCTCTCAGCCTTTGCTGTTGCCAAACAAAAAGTGTTTATCATTGCTGTCCTTATTAGCAGTTTCTGGTTTGGGATGGAGGTGCAGCAGCATGCCAGTTTGCAGATTAATTACCCTTCTTGTGGCATCCAGTGATGCAGAACAATGTGCCCTTGTCCTCTTTGGGTGGATGCATTACTTGCATAGCAGGGGATTTAGAAATATGTAGCTGCATGAACACTGGCAGTCATGTTAGGAAAAGTGAGCTATGTTGAAGTATCTCCATTATTCATTTAGCAGTAAACTTGGCAAATAGAGCTCCAGGGTAATATGGGATGAAGCAAGGGAGAGAGGTGATTTCCCCTCTCCTTAGCATCCTGAGTGAAGTCATTTTCCAAATTGTCCAGGCAGAGTATGACCAGGGGAGAACTGGGGAAGCAGCAGCAAATGCTTTCTGGGAAGCACCGTAGGTTTGAGGGCGAGCAGGTTAGTCAGGTGGTGTGGAGAGCAGCAAAAGAGGATAAAAACAAGGTTCCCTTGCATAAAGGGCAGGAGCTGCACTGCTCTAAGTATTAGTAGGAGTCAGAGGTGAAGGGATGCCTCTTTCTTTAGTGTGTTTGTTCTGTCTTTTCGGGCTAATGCCAAATCCTGTAGTTCCTGCAGTGCATGACTGCCAGTCAGCGTCAACTCTGTAACAAGTATTTTGCAAGATCTTTGCTCTTGCAGGAATCCCTGTATAGTTCCCTTCTTATTTTAATAAGAACTAGAATTCCCCAATCTGCTTTTGAAATCTGCATAGAAATAGCATATGGCAGAGGCCAACTCAAGGTTACCCATTTGGCATTTGGGAAGGGAAGGCAAGAAAAATTTACCAGTCAGTGCACTCACATTATGATAAAATAAAGGTGAGCTGGGAGAAGAGCATGTGCTGAATCCTAAAGTGACACAGAAGAGCCATAAACCACAGTATGTTGTGCTATCTCTTGTCCTTTATGCTCCAAGCAGGAGTAAAATGTGGAGTATCATAAGTGAAACAACGATCTTGTTTTCATTTTCTTTTAAAAGCCATTGCAAGGCAGTGGGGTAACAAGCATTAACTTCTTCAAACTAGGCAAACTACAATTTCTCTGCTCTGTACTGCTCCCATCAAATGAGAATTATTCTTCAAAAGCTTCTTGGAACCAGGTAAAGGTTTTGCTATAAAGCATGAGCAGAGTAGTCTAAACAAATGGCATTTTTCCTAGAAATAAAGTATATGGATGCCCTTATGAGGTGTTGCCTGGTCTGCTCTACACTTGTAAAAGTGTTTTTTCCTACTGAAACTGTATATATTTGGTCAAAATCCAAGGTTGAAATGGGTATAGTCTCTAATCTAGAGACTTTTTCATTTGTACAGTGAGGAATAATAACTGGCCTTACCCTGAGTTCGCCTGTAAATTTCTTAGATGATCCAAAGCCTGTTTATTGCTTACAGAGGCAATTTTGCTGACAGGCAAGCTGGAATAGGTCTCTTTTTCTTCCAGAGCATCCATACTTGCCTATTACAGAGAAATCACTCAAAAAGCAGCATGCATGCTGGACTCTCAAGCCTTGTTTTAAGTTTTAATTTACTTGTCTGACTTCCAAGGTTACTGAATGCAAGCAATTGCTTCTTCAGTACATAAATAAGATGAATTATGCGTTAGGGACCGATGCCTCGGCCTCGTTCTTCTCATGCTCTCAGGGGAGGACCTGCTGAGGAGTGCTTAGAGCTGGGGTGCAACTTTCTTTTTTTTGCCATTGAAAGTTAAAGTAAGACCGTTCTGGACTAGCCAAGATGTGAAACTGGAACCCCAGGACCATTTTTTTGTCTGAAACTTCTTGAAGGTGTAGGGTGGTCCAGGGTGTGGAATCATGGGAGCAGGATAAAAGCTGTGCTACTGCCCTGGTTGGGAAAGGGTTGGGGACCTACTGCTGCAATGGGAGCAACTGGCCTCAGTTTAACACTGGATCCTATTTTAATCAGCCTTTGAAGTTTTTTCATTTCAGTACACTTCTTTCAAATGGCATGGCTTGTGTTCTCGACCCTACAGGTTGCAGAAAATGAGCTGGGTTTGTAGTTAATGTTGGAAGCAAAATTCAGGCAGGAGGACTCATTGCTGTTTCCCTTGCATGGGTTTTTAATTATATTTTCTAATTGTTTCACTGGGTTGGGATGAGGTCCTGGGGTCCTGTGCCATCCAGCTTGACGCTGACAAGACTGATTCTCACTGAAGTTTCATCTGTAGCAATCCCAACTGTGAGGAGCAATTTCTCATGTGTAATTAATCCTAATAAAACCAACACTTCCAGGAGGCTGACCTGGATCCATCCATTTCATTGTTTTGTCAATTAATGTTATATTTAGCGTCTAACACTGTAATTAGAAGAAAATACTGAAGATGTAAAGGGACAGAGAAATTCTAAGTTGTAGCTGCTGAGGAAAAGGAATTACTATCCTTGCAATCATAATTTATTTTAACTTCTTTTCTAACTAGATGTTTTTTATTCTGGTGCATCACCCTCTAAAAACCTCTGATAAATTGTCTGGTTGATCACTAGTTTATCCAGATGACACTAGAGTCTGTTGTGGTGAAGAGATACTCATGTACCTGCATTTGTGTTTGATATCTACTTGAATCTGTTAAGGTTTTTTTTAATTTTTGGCAGTGATATTGTCCACTGATCTTTCATCTGACCGTTGTTAGATATGTGTTAGTACTGTCTTACCATGCAGAGATGTGCTTCATAGACATTAAAAATTCTTACAGGCTTTTCAAAATCAGATCTGTTGACCAAAATCAATTTTTCATTGCTGTGTCCTCTGGTAAATGTATAGCAGAAAGTTCCTGAGTGCCTAATAAGTCCTCAGAGGCAAATATAAATGTTTTTTAATTGCTTTCTTTTTCTCTTCGTTTCCAGAAATGTTGAATACAGCACTCCGCAAAAAATAGCGTGTGGATTTCTAGCACCTGAAGAACAAGAAAAGGTAATTACCTGACCATACAGTCTAGCCTCATTTGTTTGCTGTGCTAAAATAGTTAGACCTGATCACATTGCATGAGCCTCCAGCACTGTCTCTACATATGGGTTTTGTGTATTTTCACTTATGCAGGCACAGTTGTTTCTTGAGAATATTCCTTATAGAAAGGGAACAGGGGAACAAAAGCAGCAGAGCATGAAAATGCTGAAGCAAATGGTAGGGAAGAGCATGCCATGAATATTTTCGGTGCATGTAGAAGTGAAAAGGGTAAAAGGAGTGGGGGGGGGCGGGGAAATCAAGGCTTGTATGTGCCAGTGGAAAAAGGACTGCAGGCTTCTCTGTGTTTGCAAGACTGCCTGGTGCAGCCTTGCAGCCTGCTGGGCAAGTGTCAGAGGAGGCTCAGTGTTCATCAGTGTTACAGCAGCCTCCTCGTGTTTCCGTGACCGAGTAACTCGTGGGGTGGTACTCCCTGCTCCAGAGGTTGTGAGCTCCTCTGCTGCCTGCAAGCCTGCCTCTTGCAATCGAGTTTCTTGATCCTCCTGGGTCGTGACATTTTGTTGGGGCGACGCAGCTCGGCAGGGCTGTGGCTCAGTTGCTGGTGTTAAACAAAATGCTGTTCATCAAACTTTCATGAAACACTTTGCCAGGGGCTGCAGCTTGAAAGAGTAGGCTCCAAAAAGCAGTGAGCAGAGCTGTGCTGCTCCGTACTGCTGCCATCTCCTGTATTTTCTTCTACCTTCTTTCCAAGGCTGAGAGGTGAGCACCCCTCCAGCGCCTCGAGTGGTTTTGCTCTCTTTCCTCCCTGGAGGCAAGTGACGTAAAAGCTGGACAAGGAAGGCATGGCCATGTTGAAAAGTAGTGGTCCTGCTTCAGGTGGTGCATCCTTTTAGCTGTATGGTGATCCAGAAGAGAACAGGGATCAGGAACTCTACTCTGCCTTCAAGTCTGTGTAGGGCATCCTTATTACTATGGTTAAGTGAGAGGGATCTACATGAGCTGAGCCTTTCAGTAAGTTTTTGTAGTAATGAATATAATGACTTCAAAGTAAGAAAAGCTGTCGGTAGATACCAGTATGAAGAACAAAATAAATATGTCATGTGAAGGTCTGTAAATTTGGGTATAGCAAAGCAAGCCTTGTGAGGCTTAAAAACGTGGATGTGAAGAGAGAGAGACAGCAGATGTTGCTGGGGTCGGGAAACTTTCTGTATGAACACGTGATGTGTTTTTAAGAGACACTTCATTTCATTGCTTGGGTTTGAAAAATGCATGTGAGTGACATCTTGTGTTCACTACATCTGCAGTGCCATACTGCTGATAATTAGCATGTGCATTTTAGAGGCAGTATGAAGCCAAGATGACAGATAAATCATAGGGTGGGACAATTCTGCTTTCTCCATGTATCAGCATTATCATTTTCTGAAAGTCCATCTTTCTACCCTACAAATGGAAGTGTCATCTCAAGAAGCATGTTGAAAAACACTTTGAGGGCCTAAATTTGCAACTTGTGTGAAATCTTGTGTATTTTTCTTGTGGTGCATTTTTTTCTTGTGTATTTCTCTGCATGCATCAATTTAGTGCAAAATTACAAGAGAGGAAGAGCAGCAGACAGAAGAAGCTCTTGGAGCAAATAAATACTGGATCAAAGTGCGTTAAACTTTTGGAGAACCACATTCTGCTGTGTTTGGGGTCAGAGTGTTTTGAACTACCTTCCACGTGCTAACAAGTGGGATTAATTTTGTTGGATACTTCCATTTGGATTTATGGTGTCATTTAAAACTCTGTCATGCTTTCTGTCACCATCACTAGCTCATTTCTCTGCTGCGGGACTGTCATATTTGGGCACTTGACGTGTATGGGAGAATTAGGGTAACTTTGCTGGGAGTCCGGCAATTCAGTGCTCTGAGTATAAGTCTGTTTATCCATGTCGAAAAGAAAGGTTGAAAAATTGGATTTCTTTAAAATAATGAGTTTTCCAAGGGGAATAATGGAAGGGTGGTGCAGATTACAGTATGGCGTGATATGCTGGCAAAGAGAAAGACTGTGCCATGCTGTTGAGTTTCACTGGTATTTCACTGCTCTTTTATAAGAAGGCGAAATGTTAGTCCAAGTTATCCGTGCAATTTAAAATTATCTCTACAAGTTCAGTCATTTATGTTTATTTATGCTTTTGCTACAGTTGTAAAGAGATTTTTGAAAAAAGCAGTAGTTCTTTTTGCCAGTAAGAGATTAAGAACATGCCCGCATTCATCATGGCTACGTGCTTTTTGAGGCCTTGAAACACAGCTACCCACACTTTTGCAATGCGGCTCAAACGTGGGAATTATTCCCACTGGGTTTCTTAAAAGCTATAGGTGTTGTTTTAAAGTTACACATAAACAATATTGCAAGTAGGTAAGGGTACATATGCAGCAAAAAAATGTCCATTCATGTTGTTATGTTTGATCTCCTGTTCTGTGAGGTCAGGTAGTCACACGCAATTTTTTTTCAGCCTGTGAATGGGATCCCACAGTGTCATTTAGCTCTGTCAGCTGGGTGAGCAGAAAAACCATGAGCTCTTTTATTCCTCCAGACTGCAGCCGTGCCCTTCTATTTGGTGCTGCGTGGCACTGGGTTGCAATGGCCGGGCCAGGGATGTATCAGATGTATTCCATGGCAGTGAAGACACAGCAGCCGCTCTGCGCATGAGCCAGCCCCTAGGAAAGGCTTTGCCCCATCTTACGGAGGCAGTGACCTTGATGGGGATGTTCACCCCCGTGCAATGGGAGCTTTTTGCAGGTGGAGTGGATTTCATGCTGTGCTGCTGGGTCCAAAGCTGCAGAAATTGAGACTGTGCTTTTATTTCCTGCGTGGCCAGGCTGAAGGAAGAAATCCCAAGGCTCAAGGGCATGAGAAGTGCTCTCTTCTTTTGTTCTCTGTGTCTTTTTTTTTTTTTTTTTTTTTTTTTACTGGCTGGCCATGACATTAAGATTTCTAATTAATTTAGAAACCACAGGCAGTTGAAGAGAGTGAGCAATGTAATAACTGGGCCATGGGGCAGAGTAAAAGCACATCAATTATTCAGGCAGTCGCTGCTGCTTATTCCCTTCCCAAAGCTGGGCTGGCTGTCAGCGTGTGTCAGTGATGCTGCTAATGCCCTTCAGAATTTACATGCATAAATAGTGGCCTTTTAAAATCTGCATGAGGATAACTTTAGTATTTCCAGCAATAGCTTCCAGCAGCATGCTCTGTCTAGCGGGTGCCAGGGGCTCTAACCACTATATTGGGTGCCTTGTTCAAAACTGAGATCTTGGCAGGTGCATCCCCCAGAAACCTCTGCTGTGGAGAAGTTGCTCCTCAAAGAGGTTGAGGGGCAGCCTGAGCCACGCAAAGAAACAGTCCTGCTTTAAAATGCAGGTGGTGTCTCAGAGTGTTCTCTCTGGACGAGTGAAGTCCAGCATCTCTTACAATGTGTCATCCCCTCCTTCTGTTTCTGTGATCTCTCTCAAAGCACATGCTGTGAAGATGCCTTAGATGACACTGGGGCTGGACCCAGTGCAGTTGCTGTATAGGGTTGAGGAGCAGAAAGCATCCTTCTCCTCCTCACTGCTCTGGCTACTGCAGGTCCTGCACTTTGAGCAGTGGGAAAGTTTGAAACAGAGGAAGTTTCTCTCACTGCCAAGAACTACATTCACAGGACTGGTGGTGATTGTCTTACATGGGTACTCCTCAAAGTCTCGTGTTTGGGATGCCACAGGGAGCAACACTGATTCCTGCATTGAACCAGCAAGGGGAGTGAAAACTGGGGGACCTGTTGGATTTTTCTGCCATGGACTACAAGCAGATGACAAAGCCTTGTTTTTCTGTCTCGTCAGCATGGTTATCCCTGCTGCTGGAGGCAGCCACCTTGCTTTTTAAAGAGTGAACTAATTTGTGAAGGGAATGAAATAAAATGAGCCTTGCTGAATATGTGTTGTGCTGGTGAAATGACCAGCTTGGGTTTGGAAAACACTGGCTGTAATTAATGGTGAAAGGCTTTTTCTCTCATCTGTGTAGCCATTATGAATCACTTCTTCCTGTGGAAACTTTTAAATCTGTCTCACTGGGGAGCCTGAGGAGGAACAGGTAAAATGGATTTGCCTTAATAGCTGCAGTTGTAACTTAAACACTTGAAATGATATTAAGCATCTTTCTCCATTAACATTTCTTGTTGATCCTGATGATATACCAGCCAAGGCTAAGACAGGATCAACGTTCGTTAAATGGAAGAAACTAAACTCTGTAGACAAATGCTTTGGCTAAATGGGGCCTTCACTGCACTGAGAACAAGAATGCAATTATCTGAAATGTTTGTTTACAAAATCTAATTCCTGGGGAGTATCTTCTCAGATTGCTGCTTACATCTCTTGGGCTGGTTTTGTTGCCAAGGCTTGCAGGTTGGCAGATTTTGCAGAGCTTGGTTGTAGTATGTATATAACAGATGTTTCAAACTTTGCATGGTAAAGCTGAACCCAAGTGAAGAGCAGGGGCTAAGCTGCAGGTGTGCCAGAGTTTATTTGTGCACTCCTCACGTTTATTTTACAGTTTGCAGTTAAGTGCAATTAATAATAATTATTAGATGTTCCAGATACTAAACAGCGTAGGCTGAAGAGAAGCTGGAAACTGTGCAGCATTGAATGCTGTTACTGCTGTCCTCCTATCCCCCACCTGGAGCCTAGCCCAGGGGAATCACCGATGGGTTCCAGCTGGGTGAGGATGCGTCTCTGCCAGGATAACTCCATGAAGAGCCTTGTCCTGGTTGGTTGACAAACATGGACACCCTCAGAAGGGTGATTTCACCCATCTGCAGTGCAAATCATGCTCTGGAAATGCTGCTTCTCTTTGGGTTACAGAAACAGCCAGTGGGAAACATAACTACTGCCATCCAGGTATGAGAGTAGATTTTGTCACTGTATAGGGTTTGTGAAGTGGGAAGGATCAGGCATTTTGAGCCTGTGCTGATACCAACAAAACAGCATCATGCTAATTGTAAGCGTGCAATTAAAACGTTGCACTGCATGCTCGGATATGGTGTGGCAGTATTTGTTAGCTTTTGTTTTTTAGTCTGGTGGCTTTGCTTTCCTTGCAGTTTTTTCTTGTGTCTTCCCTGCAACTGAATAGTGTCTGCACTTACCCATGGGTGATACTGGGCAAGTAAGCATTTCCTGGACACATTGACCCCCATGTATCTGGTGGCAAACATGAAATAGTTACCAGAATAATACATTTTCTTCCCCATTTGCTGAATACGGGATATTAATAAAACAGTCAGTGTAATCTGTTTGGCGATGGCTTATAGACATGTTAAATGATGGGGAACAGACTAATGAAGACCATCTTATTGATGGATAAAGGCTACAATTTACCAAGTCTGCAGTAATTGAAGTAAAACAAAGTTGCTTTTGGCTAATGTGTACAGTGGTGGGTGATGCCCAGGTATGTCTGTGTATGTTGTACTGAGTACAGCAACAGAGTGAGCGGGTGAGCTCTGGACCTCTGTGGGAGTTCAGGATGGGATGGGGCTGCTGCAGAGGCTCCTTACATGGTTGCAAGAGGTAAAGTCTCCAAGTCTTTCAGATGTCTTAGCTGTGAGTTGTCAAGAAGCTCGTTGGCAGTGTTGTGGGTCTTGCTGCCTCCTCCTGTGCAAAGGATGCTCCCCGGCAGCACTTCTCCTTCAGGAAGCAAAAAGGGAATGGCAGGAACCGATGCAGGGGCTTGCTCCTTGAGAGGCACTGCTCAGGAGATCCCTTGGGAGCCTATGCTAATACAGCATTTAAAACACTGCTTTTTCGGTGTCAGCACTGGAAATGACAAATGCTTCCCTTAATTTGAGAGAAGTGTGCCTGATATTACATGGTTATATATGCCTGAGAGTCTATTCTCAAGACAGTACATGGGCCTATCTCCTATGAAAGCTAATTGCACTATTAGGAGAAGATATCCTGCTAACTTAATAAGATACATTTATTTGTGTCTTAGAGGATTTTTTTCTGAGGTGGAGGAAATCCTGAATGGTGCCAAATTTTATTTGAAGCTTATTGTTCTTCGCTGTCCCTTCCTCTCTCCCCATGTCAAAACTGCTCTGGAAATTGAAAATATTTTATAAGTTCAAGGCACACCAATGTAATTGAAGGCAGGCAGCACTTAAGAGAGCTGAATGGGAATTCATTGTGCAGATGACTTGAGGCTGATTTTTTTTCCTGTGGGATAGTCGGTAGGAAGCATCACTGCCGACGGGGCTGTATACATTAAAGGAATAGAAAACTCAGGTGAACAGAAAGAGCCATGGCCAAGGTGTCTCCCTTAGCCCCTGCTCTCATGTGACTTTAGCACTCCCACAGATGCTGTCAAGAATCTGGGGCAGATGGAGAGTTTTGTTGCCTGGGCCTGCCTTGGGGTGGAGGACAGGGCTTGGGCCCTGGGTGACTGCACCTACCCCCTCCCCAGGAACCCCCTCCTCCTGGCATCCCACTATGCAGTTCATCTTTGTCTTCTCTGCATTCCACAGGCAGTTAAAGTATTAGGAGCTGGGCATTGAGATTTTGTACCAGCATGATTTGAACTTAAGTCTGATTCAGACAAAAGTTTCAAGAGCTCTCTCCCCTCTCTCTCATGCAAAATACACTGGAGAGTCTAAATGCACTGTATCTGGCTTGGAGACATTTCCCTGTGGTTTATTGCTCTGCTTTTATTGATGGGCTGTGTTTGCTTTCACACAAACTGATTCATTTGGACACAATGATTTGTTTCGCAGAAGTTGTTTGCTTAGGGATGAAGGCTGAATTAAGGGGGTTTTATGGGGTAGAAACTTTATTTCCACAGACTTCTTCAGATCTCAGTTCCACTCCCTGCAAAGTTTGTACAGACTCAGATAAAGTGGCCCTTGGCCAAGCTGGGAAGGTGCAATGTGCCAAGTAGCTGTAGGGAGAGCAGGAGGATATGTTAAATTACAGAGAGCTTTTGAAAATTTTAGAATGTCCTGCAGGAGCTAAACGATGGACCTTGTAAAAAAATGCAAGATGATCTGATTCTGCTTTTCAATTTCCAAAAATAAGAGCAAAATTGGAACAATCAATCCAATTTTATTAAAATATGAAGATATGCTAAGTACAGCATTAGATATGTATTTTTTCACTATAAATACACCCCCAAGGAATCATTCTATTTTTAAGATGAACTTGGTATTATGATAATGTAAAAGAAGTCTATAATTTATAATTCCAGTTGGAGGTGAAGAAATTTAACATGTCAGCTTCTCTATTCATTACTCCAGCAGTCAAGACTAACAGACTGTTCCTTCACCTTTGCTGTCAATCATCTAGATAGACCAATTATGGATTCGGTGAAAAAATATATATATCAAAAGAGAAAATGCAGCAGAAGAAGGTTCAAGATACTAATCTTAAAAAACCCCGACTCATCTGTAGGAGTACATTTAGTCCTACACTGTATGAGCTTCATGGCCAAAACTCCTCAACTATTACTCTGGGCTTTCTGAAGGTGCCATATGGACTAAGTTGAGAAGTGGCTCTCCAGTGTTTTTGTGCTGAAGAAAAGCTGGTGACAGCTGACAGTCACTTCTTGTACTATTTAGAAACACTCACTGCCTGGCAATTCTTTGGGGGAAAAAAAAAAAAAAGGAGGTGAAAGATAAAGTCCTGCATTGGTATTTAGGTCTTCATTGTGCAGAGCTACTCATGTATGCTGAAAAAAAAAGTGCATTCTGGCTGGGTTGAGATCTTTATTAATTTTAAGCATTAGTTTTGGAGTTTTGAGCCTTAAGGTCTCAGTGCAGTGCTTCTTTAGCACTCAATTTAGAGGGGACATAATTGCATTGACCTCTGTTCTGCAAGTACTAAATATTCAGTGGACTCCAAAATAATTCCACAGACCTGAAACTGGAAAATCAGATTCCTTATTGAAATAAATAAATATAGTTGCAGGTCTTGTAATCTTGTTTTAAAGCATCAGCATTTCTTTGGGGTAAGTTTATTATGACAAAATATACATGGCCAAACTTAAATATAGTTAACCTAATATGATCAGACTGATTTGGAGCAGAGGTAGGTCAACACTAAGTGCTTTTGAAAATCTCGTCCCAACTCTCTAGAGATTAGGACTACAAGTGCAGAGCCTCAGCCTAAGTCATGCTGAAGAGGCAGAAGGATTGTTTCTCAGTGGAGAGAGGCTTCATGTGGACAGCAGAAGCATGAAGCAGACTGGGATAAGCAAGATCTGCAACCAGATGGAATAATACCCAGCTATGCCCAAGGCACAAGGCTTGGAAGTTAACCCACTTGGTTGTGTCTGTGACTCTGCTACTGGCAAAGTATGCTTATGGGCAGCCTCCCTGTTGTCGGGTGGGTAGGGGCATCCTCTCCTCTCATGTTTTGATCAGTACTGCTGCACCAAGGGAATACAGATGTAAAACTTGAGGCTGCTGGGCACAGTTTTTTTTCTCTTTGGTTTTACATTTTTTTTTTTTAAAAAAATCCCACATTCTTACAAAGGTAGCATCCTTGGGATTTGTAGCACTCACTGGAATCTCACAGCATGGAAGCTTATATGGAAGCTTTTTGGTGTAATAATTTAATTTAAATACCTAAAAGCCCAGTGCTGTTTTAGGCATTTGAGTGAGTAGAGTCTTGCTGTTGCATGTGGGAAGAGGCTTGAGGACTCACCTCTTTATCTCTGAATTGTGCATGTGACTGATTTATTGAACGAGTCAAAAATACAAGGTCTGCTGAGGCCACGGAAGGAGTATCTGCACCCTTTGCATGCATGGCTTCCCACTGAAATAAGTGGAGTTGTGTTTTGTGAAGTGGGCCTGAGTTTTGCTCCTAGACCACGTGGCTATGATAAGAGATTTGACCAGTTTCCAGCCACGCAGTACTGGTCTCTCTGCAATCAGTGACATGACTCACTCTGATACCTCATCCTCAGATATTACTCATTGCTGGTGCTTCATCCTGCACGTGTCCAGCTGATGGAGGGGCTTCTCCCATCAGCCGCGGTGTCCCGACAGCAGACAGTGCAGTCTGCAGGTGCCTCCTCTTCTCTCTTTCTCTTTTTTCCTGGACCTCATATCTACAATTTTAAGAGCAATTTCTGCTGTTAAGAAAAAAGTAATAATATAGCATAAGCAGTAAGTTTAGCCTTTGAACTGCAGCAGCACAGTGCCTTTTGTAAAAAGCACACAGCTGCTTTATGTATAACGTGCGTGACTTAAACCTCATGGGTTTCTTTCCATGATCAACCATTTTATACAGGAACACACTGAGTAAGTGGGTCTAAACCTATTGAGGCAAACCCTTTGAGACTGACTTTTGCGTGTCCTTATTGCATGGAGCCTGCAAAAGACTGGAAAGACATTCTGTCAGTGTATCCCTGGGCTAGGCCTGACACCAAATAAAAGAAAGAAAAACCTGCAAATGCTCCAGGCAGAGGATAGGAAAGAAGCAGCAGGTTGAGTAAACAGATGGGGCGGGCCGACATTAAGAGCAGCATGGTTATGGTAAGTGTAATGTGCAGAAGTCACAGTACATCAGCTGGCTAATCAGTGCTGAATGATTTGTGGGCATCTCAGCAGAGGTGAGTTTTAAGGAGGTTTGAAGGAGAACAGTGTCGTGGCTCTGCAGATTTGTACTCTTCTCCTGCAGAAAGAGGGACTCTGCAAAAGGCATGAAGGTTATAACTTCAGTGCTGCTTTTCTGCATATGTTCTTCCTTTTCTACATTCTTTTTCTTTTTTTTTCCAATTCTTTTTTTTCCTCCACATTTGCTACAGAATCTCTCTAATGAGCCGGGGTGGTTGTCGGCCCAGATGCTGCACTGCAAATGCTATTTTTTAAACCAGCTGAGAATCTGGTCTGATATTTAGCAGTCGCTTAGTACTTTCATCTTCAAAGTACTGTGCAAACATTAATTAATTCTGCTGGGGAGCGTACGAGAAGGTGCTGCTGGAATAGTTATGCAAACTGCAGAGCCACAAGAGATGGCAAGGACAGTGTTGCTGGGCTTGGGAGGTCTATGCTTACATACATAATTCAGCAGAGCACAGCACAACAGGTGCTTTCATGGCAGAGAAATTGCTTTTAGGTACCTGCTTTTTCGATTGAGTGGGTGCTTGGTTGTTTTCAGTGGAAGAATGTTGCTGCTGCCCTGCTTGGGTAGATGGGCAGCCTGGGATTTCTGTTTCCACATCTACCCCTGCAGATGGGTTCAAGCTTGCAGAGACAGTAACTGAGCAGCCAGGCAAATGCTCTGTGGATGCTCAGTGCTGAGGCAGGGAGGCTGTGCAGAAGTCAGGGCTGCAGCTGCATGCTTTTCACTTGGACAACAAATAAACCACTTGCAGCACATGCAGATTTGGAGGTGCACAGTGCTCTGCTCTACACTGGCGGCTCTTTGCATGTGAAAAACCATTTTGCCCATGCAGATGTTGGCTTGGGCAGGAGTGAAAAAGCTCAGCAGAGCTACAGAAACGACTGGGGGAAAGTCTTCCATCTTCTCTTAAGGGCAGCATCACCAGCCTTTGGCATGGGCTGCAGTAACCTGCCCTGGAGAGGATGAGAAGTACTCACCCATCCACTGCTGCTGGCTCTGCACAGGCAGGGCAGCAGCAGCTACGGAGCAGCAGCAGCATTTAAAGCTGGCACAATCACCAGCATCTCCCAGCTGCACACCTAACATGCTCTGGCACGAGGCAATCAACACTGCCTGTGCTTTGAGACTTGCTTGGAGCACTGCTTCTGAGTGAAAACACAACTCCAGACACTGAATCCACTCAACCAGTCATTATATTAAAAGGAGCTTTTAAAAGATCATGCCTACTGATGCCAAATTATTAGCAGAGAACCACATGAGCCTTATATGACTTGACTAATGCTGTATCAATCCATTCCAGGTTGATATAGGCATCTAGGGGTGAGAAGATGTGCAATTTTTTGGTATGATGGGGGTAAGTCGGAGTGGGAGCACTGATGGAACAGAAGGGGAAGGCAGAGGGATGCTTGATGCCAGAAAATAACGTGGCTGGAAAGAGATTTTGCTCATTGGATGTCTGTCAGGGATTGGGTGTGAATCTGTGCTTTGGTCTGAAAGCTGAAGGCAAGAGGTGTCTTCATATTGAGTGGAAACAGGTCTTTAAGCAAAAGACAGCTTCAGGTTGATAGGAGGGGAGCTGGGTTTTCACTAGATTTTGCTGACCTTGCTTAGATGAGCAGGTGGTGGTGAAGCTTTAAACTTCTCGTTTAATAGCGCTTATCGCCACGGCAATTTTTGGAAGCTGTGCAAGTGTATTTAGAAAAAGTGTATTTCTTTTAGCTTTGCCAGAATGGGTAGATAAAACGTTCCTGATGGCAGGTTTGCATTCTCTGAGAACCTTCTGATAGTTTTCTGAATTTATTGTTCAAGTTGGTGAGTTAAGGAGCCAAGGAAAGAGAGATCACAACTGAGACAGTTGCTTTTCCAGTGTGCATGGTCTAGGCATTTGAGATACTAAAATTATATCTAGAACTGCACAGTTTTAATTTCCCGCTCTTCCTAAGATTTCAATAGATTAGCACGCTCAGAAATATTTCCTTTTAATCTCAACATATTACCATGCCTCGGTTTGCATGAAAGGCAAGGCTGGATGTCTTGAGGCTTGAAAGCTGTAATCAAAGATGTTTATATGAAATTTTAGTGTTCCATCATCTCTTACCGTCTTGGGAGTGAAAAAATAAACTTAATGAACCTAGATCAGACAGATTTGTGATGAAGTCCCAAAGAAGAGAGAGAGTTTGCAAGTAGCTGTGATTTGCTGTGTGATTTTAATTTTATGGGCCCCTGTTGTTCAACGTTTTCTTCAGAGTAACTAAGAGTTGCATTAAATATTAAACAAACGGTGTGATGATTCATAAAGAGGGTCATGAGCTCCATATGTGAGTTAGAAATTTAATCTCCAGCTGGTTTCACTATAATCCATGTCATATGTTTAGGATCAGAGAACTCCAGTGTCTTCGAATAATTAGTTAGTGATCAAAACAGAAAAAAAAAATCCATTGAAACAATTTTCTCTTAGAAAAAGCTGTTTCTTCAAAACAAAATTGCTTGTTAAAGCTCATTAATTTTAATGGGGTTTTCTTTTGAGTGGAAGTAAGACAAAAATAATTTGGAAGATGTCAGAATGTCTTCTTGATAGTTGCAGAATTGATAATATTTTTTTGTGTTCTATGTCTTGCATTTAAGGTTGTAGCTCTTACTCTGTTTTAATAGCAAAAGAGGAAAATGAGACTTTCTCTTTTCATCAAATGTAACTTATTTTAATTAACCTAAAATAACTTTCTTTCTAGAATGCTGTTTCACCAGAAAGGAAAACTTGATTAGCTTTTTTCTGATATGTGTATATAATTTTAAGACTAGTTCAGGTATGGAAAAAAGAATTAAAACCTCCAAGTCTTTTATTTGGATTAGGAAATTAATTTTTTTCCCTGCTTCCCCCTGGAGCCCTGGAAAAATACCTGTCAGCCTTTCATTGCAGAGACAAATATGCTGAGGTTTTCCCCGGGCCTTGCAGAGGTTGCATCCTTCTTTGCACGACAATTATGAGGGGATGGTGGGGGATACCAAATGAGTGAGGAACTTGCTCATCCTTTAGAGCAGCTGTGCACACACACACAGACACACACACACACAAGACCAGTGCTCATCCAGTTTCCCAAGAGGTTTTCCTATGCTCCAGCTTTCAGCCTGCACACAGATGCATGCATAGAGTTTACGTATTGTCTCCGCTGCATCTTACCTTTGCGCTACAAAAGGTGGTTTTTTGGGGAAATTTGGAGGTTAAATACTGCACCTTTGAGCTATAAAGGGTGGTTTTTGGGGGGAATTTGGAGGTTAGATATTGCAGCTACACTCAAGAAATACCATGGAGGCAGTGGAAGTGCAGGCCCTGTTGCTGTGGGGTGGGTTGCTGCACGCGTGGTACTGCACGTTGCGTGGCTCTAAGGGCTGTCGCTGTTGCATTTATTTGCTCAGCTCATGAAGTCAGTCACAGCACATGCTTGAGTTTAAAAGCAGGCATATGGATGCACACAGAAGTGGAGTTTTAATGCCTATAGTGTCTGTAGACCTCTGAAAATACTACTGAGTCTCCTAGAGAAGAGGGCTGTCTTTCTTGGTGTGTGGCTTGGGTCTTACCTCTTTGTTCTGAAAGAAGTAGAGTATGCTGTTTCCTTCCCTGTGCCAGTATGGTAGGATCTGCAAGTTATGGGAAAGCTGATGGGATGGGATCTGCAGAGTTACTGGTCCAGTCTCCCACTCAGGGCAGGCCGATTGTCTGCATGAGACCAGCTTGGTGGTGACTTTGTACAGCTGTTATCTTAAAAACCTCCAAGGCTGGAGGTAGCTCTGTTTCTCTTATGACCTGCCAATACCATGGAATGCTTATTTTTTAGTCCTTTTCTCCTTTTATTATGAAAAATGCGTAGACATGAACAAATTTAAGGTAAGAAAAAATAAGCTAGATTTAAAAAATAAAAAAATGACATCTACTTAACTGTGTTAAAAACATGTAGTAGGGAAGCATGCAAATGGTTACGCAAGCAGGAGTTTGGGATCTAATTGTAAATTAGATAGACAGCTGCAGGGTATCAATAGACATATGGCAGGAATGTAAATAGTTTGCTCGCACTTTAGTGACATCCTGGAAGGCTGTGTGTAAACTTTCTGAAGCGAAGAGAGAAAAGACGATTTCCTGAAAAAGAGGGTTTTCGAGGAAAATAATTGCTAATAAATAATCTGTGTCCCTCTGGAAGGCGAAAGTTTTATTTTGGCACTTGCTGAAAAAGCAGCCTCTAATCAGACTGCATTTTCCCGTTTGGCTGGCAAGCACCAAGCAGGCCGAGGAAGGTGCCAGTTGCATTGTGTGGTTGGAACCATCATAGATCAGAGCAGCTCCTCCATGGGACCTGCCGGCTGATTTCAGCGTGACCTCCTGGCAGATGCTCTGTGTCTGCCAGGGTTTAGGGAAGATGACAAAGAGGAGGGTAAACAGTTGAGTGTTTCAAGAGGGGGTGTCAGATTCCAGAATGTAAATTCGTATGTCAGCGGCCAACACTTCTAGGTCTTCCACCAACAGAATATAAGACTTACCTGTATCCCAGCTGTAGGGGTTGCTGCTGCTTATAGTCACCTTTAAAATAATATCCTAGTGGAGTGCAATGCTGTAAGACACTAATTTTGGCTTGTTTTACAAGCCAGCAAAGCCGTCTAAACATTTAATGCTGTTTTGTTAATCATATGTTTTGCTTTATATTAGGTGATACTATCGAGGCCATAAAAATTCCCAATCTAATTAATGATAGCTAAGGTTGGTTCTCATATTATCTAAAAGATAGAGCAAGAGTAAACCTTGAATAGTTTGCTTGATTTCTGGATGAGTGTCCAGTGACTTCTTAAATAATTCTTGTCAAGTTTGCAGTGGGCCAAACTCTGGTGCTTTTGAGGTCAACAGTAGCTATTCCAGTTTACTTTGTTGGGTTCGTGCATCTGCCTTAGGGACGGATATCAGTCCCATAGCTTGTTAATTGTAATTTTAGTCAAAGGGCCAGACTGACTTAGGAACTTTATTTAAAGACAATTTCTGAAGGATGCAAAGAAGCTTTTATGGAGTGGAAGCAGTGAAAGGAGAGTGAGGAAAATCAAAGAAATTCAGACATCAGTAATGTTTCAAAAGTACATTTCACAAGGGAGTTTTCCTTAACTATCCTTCAAAGATGACATGACAGAAAATTTGGTTATTAATCAATGGTGCTATCTCTCTGATGGGTTCAAGAATGCTTTTTAGAAATGAAGATTAACATCTGGTTTAGTCTACAAAGAATTTTTAGAATTGTAAAACTTTAAGTAATCATAAATTACTTAGAGTGCGTGGAGGCTGAATATGAGAAAAAAACACTTCCAAGCATTGTTCTTTAAGAGGTGAGCTTATCCTGTGTAGTCTTAAGAGTTATGTCATTGGTATATCCTTACCAAATAATTGCAAACATATAGCACAAGTCAGTCGCTGGAATCAGTGGACACACAAATACACTATAGGGAGTTTCATTACAGCAGAGCTTGAAGATTGCAAAACCAATTTTCCACAGAAAAACTGCTTTCATATGATCTGAGTGCCATGATTTGGTTTATTTGAAACACTGTAAGTCAAGCTGTTCACTGGTGTTCCTAGCAGGCCTCTGTAATTCTGCATTTATTTACAAAGGTCTAATTTAGAATAGAAATTATTCCCACTGTTTGTAAATAAGAAACTGGAATATTTCTTGCGTGTGTGTGTGTGTGTGTGTATTTAGGTGGATAGTTTTCCACTCAGGATGTAGGAAGGTGTAGCTCTTAGCAACAGCCATTGCTTTCCAAAAGTTACTCTGAAACGTGAGATGCGAGTTCTGTTCTTCTCCTTCATTGCAGCACATTTCTGATTTGGTTTGCAGCAAGCAGAGGACCTCACAGTCAGCCCGTGGCCATAATGCTGTGGATGTTTTCTTCCCATTACCGGACTTTGGTATTTCAGTAGCCTCCAACTGTGTTCTCAAAGCACTTCTGTATTCACTTAAAAATAACAGTAAGTTATGCCTCTGTTAGCTATGGTGGGATTTTGGCATTTTAATGGCAGGTCATTGGCATTTTAATGACTCTGCAAGGTCAGTTCTGCTCCAGATGAGTCTAGAGAACAACATGATGAAGGCCTTTTCACATCCATGTTGGAAGTAATTTGCTATGAAGAGCTGCCTAGTAGCTTATTTTAGTGCTGAATGCTGAGAGCTGAGTAGGCCAGGATTGTAAGTGGGTAAAATGTCATTTCTTCTTCTGGAAAGACTGGTCAGTGTTTTTGTTGGTGGGTTTCTGTGGAAAGGCTAGGTTGAACTACCTACAGGTAAAAGAAACTTGATGATTTCTTTCAGTCTTAGGAAGCCGTAAGTAACTTCTTTTCCAGTGTGTGGTTTTGCACTTACATGGCTAAATCGAGTGCAGCGGGTGCTGAATCAGGCCCTCAAAGAATGCTTAGGAGTGAATTCCTAAAATACTTAAACCTATTTTTCACCAGCTACAGATGGATAGAGCATTAATTCCTTGTATCCTCCATGGGCTTCCCTGTAGTGAGACCTGCCTGTTTTCCCAGTCTCTTGTTTTCCATCAGTGTGGATATTTGGGTCACTGTCTCCTCTCTTCTCATCTCCCATCCCTAGCTTCCTTCTCTTCAAATCTGCCTCCTCCTTAGTCCCAGGTGTGACTGATGGCAGCTCTGTGAAAAAATGAAGGTTCAGTTTGAGCAAAAGTGTTGCTGATGATTGCTTTCCTCTTTTAAAGCCCTATTAGGTGTTTTTCAGTGCTTCAGCAAACATGTGGTCATTATATTATTCTTCTGGCTTTCTCTTTCTCTGCCTTTCTAGTCTGAGTCCATTTCAGCCATGCCTAAGGGCACTGTGCCACCCCAGGAGCCCGTAGGTCCCATGTTCCAGTGGGAGGATTCCGTGGCCCCAGTAAGGGAGGTGCTCACTGATGGTGGGGTGAGATCTCTCTGCTGGGAGATGCCCATTTCTGCCACAGCTCCAGCCATGTCCCATTGGGGCTGCTGTGAGGCGTGTGAGCTGAACCTGTTTTCCAGTAGTGAAAAGGTAGAAAGGGAAGAGGATTTGGCTGCTGCAGAAAATGCCAACTTTTTTTAGGGGAGAATGGGAAAAATTGAAAAAGGAAGGGCACGTCTAGTACAGATCATGCAGAAGAATTTAACACTGTTAAAACCTGCAAGTTTGGCTCACTCATCCTGAGCTGGGTGGTCCTTCCCAAGTGCTGCATGACTTTCCCACAGCTGACTGAGCTCCTTGCCTGACTGCTTCCTCTGGGTGCTTTACAGCTGTGTGACCACCACATTACCCCCTGGTAGATGAGCAAAGAGGTGTTTTATCAAGAGAAAATGGACTAGAGGAGAAAATTGAACATTTCAATGCTGCCAGAAGGACTGTAGTGGAACAACTAATGGAAAAATGTTTCCGAGATAGTTTTGACTTTTCACTGTCTTTGAAAAAAATTTAGGTTTCCGGCGGGGAATTTTGTTTTTGTGTAACACTTTATCTTCTTGGAGTTTTGATGAAATGTCAAAATGTGTGGAGCTTTTCCAGCTAGCTCAGTTTTGCCCTTCTGGAAAAAAAAACTCTAGAGAGAAAAGCAAAGTCAGAAGTTTTGCCTTGCCTTTTTGAAGATGGGAGGCATCATTTCTAGCGAGAATTAAGAGTGTAAAACCTTTTCATATGACTTTAGAATTCAGAGCCTCCTGTTATTCCTGCTGTCTTGGGTAATGCACTAACCTGCTGAGAGAGAGAGAGAAAAAAAAGTAGAAAATACCTCCATTAACACCCCAATATACAACTCTCTGCAGTGCCAGCTCCTGCTGTCTGGTTGTCTTGATTAACATTTTCTGGATTGGCATAACTGAAGTTTGCATATAAATTGCATGTTTACTAATGTACATTTTTATTTTCCATTGTCTTGACAGAGGCTTCACCCTCTGGGCTTGCTGTGTTTCACTCTCTGACATACTGAGGGAAGCTCAAAAGTCTTTCCCATACTCGTTCTCCATTTTTGAACCTAAACATTACACCCTGAAGTTGAGCAGCTCAGACTTCTTTAATGCAATATGCAGTTTGCACTCAGATCACGTGCTCCTGATATAATTTATACATGAATCATGAATTATGTTTGGATTCTCAGGAAGCAAAAATAAATTGAGTAGAGCCACATCCAATTATGTAATGAATTCCTCACGGTAAAATTTACGGCGGGGATGTTGCAAAGTGGAACACTGATAAAAGATTTTCAAAAGATTTGCTGCAGTATCTCCTGATTAAAAAAAAAAACAACTCTGTCCATTTTAGGCATAGTAGAGCCATTTTGATTCAAACAATGGAATATTTAAAGTTTCATGGGATTGTTTTTCATTGTAGCTTAAGTGCCAGCGCATAGAACAAGGAAGAAAAAAAGTACTTGGTGCAGTCTCACCAAGAAAAAGTTCCTTCCCAACATATTGTAAAGAACCTTCTTCATAACTCTTTTTTATGTCTCTAAAAGCACTTTCTGTGCTGCATCTAACAGATTATATTTTGTGGAGCTATTTCCTGACCCTCGACTTGACTTTTTTTAAACTCACTGCTGAACCCTGCCTTACCGGGCAAAATACAGCTCACGAGCTTTTGTAAGGTGAGCAAACAACCAGTGGCACTGGGAGAAGCATTGGTTATTTCACCTCTGTTTGTGGCATTGATTTCTTTTAATGGCTTTTTGTTTGTATTTCCTTCCATGTGTTTCTCACTGTGCCTTGACCTGTTGCTTTTGATTCATTTTTCACTAAATTCTCAAGTAGCCCAGGCTTGGGTCATGTTGTGCATGTGTTTTTCTGAGCAGCACTTCTTCACTCTTTCCAGTGAGATGTTCTTCTTCAAAACCTATGCCATGGCTCCTAGAAGCTGCATATCCATCTCAGCTGAAGGGTGAACAGGTGGATACATCCATGGTGTTTGTATTAAATAAATCTCCTTCTGATGCTGCCGCTCAAATTAGACAATTTTCCTGGCAGTGGCTAAATACCTGCACCATGTAGACATCAAGAGCTATTAAGGCAACATTTTCCTTTCTTTGCTTTGAGTTTCCTGTCTCAGCAAATCTCCATGCTACTTTGCACCAAACCCCCTCTCCTCCTCCCATCTTTGTAGTGGGGAGCTGGCTTTTGTGTGGAAATCAGGATAGTCACCATCCAAGAGCTTTGCAAGTAGAACATCTTAGCAACTCCCAAGGCTTAATACCATTTAATTGATAAATGTATCTATTGGATTGAATATGTGAAGTGTTGAAGCACACCTTCAACAAGGGAGGAGCTTGGAGCTTGGGCTTCTCGTTCCTGCTCGTTTTTATGGTTCCCTGTGGTGGCTTTAATTTTCCGAAAGTTTTAAGGGTACTGTCTTGGCCCACTCTCAGGCTGATGACGGGAGGTTTGCCATCATCTTCAACAGGCTGAGGTTTTCCCCAAATAGGATTAGAGGGGATGTGTGGCCTGATAGAGTTCAAGGTGAGAGAGAAAGAAAATGCTCTGTTTTTACACCAAGTCTGCCTTAACCTCTCTTTTCTGCTGCCCACATGGCTGTATAGGAAGGTGTAGGAGACACGGCTGGGGCAGCCTCAGAGGGGGTTTCTAACCAGAGCGCGTGGTGTAAGCAGTCATTTAGGTGACCACAGTTTGTGGTTTGCATCAAGGGCTGTGTAGTGGGAGCACTGCCAAACCAAAAGGCATGTCTTCTGATGGGCTCTTCCAAAACCCAGACTGAATTATTCCATTCCCTTGGTGATGAGACAAGTCCAGTGTTTTCCCCTGTGATCGAAGTGATGTTTGGCAGCGCTGCTCTTCAATATATACTCAGTGCTAATCATACTGAATTTTGTACCAAGTGGATTCCAGCTGTGCAGGTCACAGTGGAGCTGGCAGGAGTTGGATGCTTGTGCTCACAGCTCTGCCCCAACTATAAGCTTGGGGAAGGTGTCCCAAGTCAATGCTTTTGTGGGCGTCAAAAGCCGTAACGAAGTCAAGATGGACTAAAAAGTTCCTGAGAGTTTACAGCTTTCCTTATAGTCTTAGCTAAGCAAAACTTGATTTCTTTTTCTTCCAAGTGCAAATTCAAGCTGAGACAATAATTAGCATCCTGTTTGTTTGTTTGTCACCTTGAAGGAAGAAAGGTCAAATATAGTCAGCCTGAGAACTACTTTGCCTTTCCCCCTTGAAGCATTTAATTAGATTTCTCATGTAATGTAAAAAAAGAGATAGTAGAGAGCTTGCTGAAATGACTTATCCACTTAAGACTTCTATTTTCCCCGACTCTTTTAATTTCTTGCTGTCTTCATAGACCAATTTATAATTTTTCTGAAGAAGTGACAGGTTTAAACACTTAACCCTTCTTGCAGAGAATAGGCGGGGTTGGTTTTTTTTTGTTTGTTTTTAGAAGGCAGGGTTGTAAATCAACACAATTGACAAATAAAACTACTTTTGTATAAGGCAGTAAGAGGCAGTTTAGAAAATGCCCAGAATGAATGTCCTACAACTTGTGCCTCTTTTTTTTTTTCCCCTGGAATACATACATAAATGCTGTATGCATAACTATTTGAAAACAGACTAATTATTCCTTGGGTTTTTTCCCAGTATTTTTTCATCTGTCTCTCCTGGTTGTGTTAGGTTTTTCTTTTTCCTTTTTTTCTCTTCCCTGAGGACAGGATTGCTAGATAACTGGAACTGTCCATGTTAGGTTGTGAACTTGGTTCAGTGGTTTTCATGATGGGATGCAATTGCAGGGAGGAGAGAGGCTGTGTGGATTGCTGGGTTACAGTTCAGGATTGCTGCGTGTTAAAACAGCTGAAAAACCCTAAACATTTTTTTTTTCCCTTCAGTCATGTCCTGATTCATTGGAGTTACAGCTGGGAGGATACTTCTCTTATTCTGTCTCCTGCAGTACAGTGTTCTCTCATGCCTGCACAGAGACAGCCACTGATTTTCTTTAAAATCCCAATATAACTCCTTTCTGTGCCCACCCATAGGACTGAGCTACCCTGTGGGTATTTTTTACCTGCGCAGATACTCATTCACTGTTTAAGGTGTGCATTAAAGTGTAGATATAACCCTCCCCCCAAAAAGAAGTCGAAACAGCAGAGTGGATTTGCAGTATTACCTGTGTCATGGTATTAAAACTGGAATTTTTCTGAAACTTCTTTCCCCTGTGTGCTGTCCCATCCATTTTATCTCCCAGAAAGCTGAAGTTTGTAACCACTTCTAATCCAGGTCTTTTTGCTGTCATAACTTTTACTAGTAATGCAAAGCCCCAGAGGGGATTAGCCAACCTGAACATTTCAAATTTTAAACTTCAGTAAGTCTTGAGTTATAAGTAGGGAGAAAATGCCTTTCTCAGTCATTTTCAAATCAACTTACTATCTGCCCCACCATACCTTTCTCTCTGGCTCCTGCAGTAAAACTGCTTTTTTTTTGGTGGATGTAGAATGAAAACCCTTAAAGGGAAAAATCGTGCTCATCCTTTCTCAGCATAGAGAGATGGTAGAGCCTGGAAAATGCCAGAACACAAGGATAATTTTTCAGTCTCTCCTATGTGGAGAAACGCTCCTGTGACCCCCTGCCCCTAGCCTACATCTTGCAGGCACTAATTGCACCTGTCTTTTACATTGGACACCTCAACCTGCTGACTATAAAGAGGGAAGAGCTGAAGGTCTCAAGTTTTAAATCGCAGAAACCACTCTCCAAAGGGGATGCCTTTTTTACAGAAGTATCAGGAGCCAGCAGATCTCCCTGTTTGTAGCAAGAGCTGCTTGGTGGCAAGTCAGTAAAACAAACAAGAAAAATTTTATGATGTTTTCATTTCAATTTGAGTACCTGTGTCCGTGAGGATGCAGAAACATGCAGAACTGCTTGACTCTTTCCCAAAACCTTCCTCAAAAATGCAGCAGTACTTAGTGTCAGAAATTAAGACACATACCTCAGCAAATGCCCATAGGCTGGAGTCTGTAAAAATGAAGAGAGAATGACAGATTTACTGTCACACCTGGAAGGAAAAGAAAAAGTCTTAGAAAGTGAAGAAGACAATTACAGGATTACTGCAGTCAAAATAGTCTCATGCAGTGTTTTTTGGTTTTTTTGGTTTTTTGTGGTTTTTTTTTTGGTTTTTTTTTTTTTTTTTGGTTGGTTTGTTTTTTAGTGGTGGAAATATATACATTTATTTCTGCATAACACATTTGTATTCATGCTGCTTAGACATGCCATTAAAATATCAATTCAAAAGTCAGTATTGTATTTAAATGTCAGACAATTGAGATTTCAGTTATTTCGTAGCAAAAGGGCTCCAACTGAGAACATACCAGCCCATTTCTTGTCAGTGGAAATAGCCTGTAATGGACAATTGTGAACCAAATAGTCAGAGCTATATGGTGCTTATTTTATTTAGGTTTTTTTTCAGAATTATTCCATATTTCGAAAATGACAACAAAAAAGCCATTAATGGGTAACTGATTTCTAGAAGCATTTTGTGTTTGGTACGTTAATTAGTTGTGATTTTGTAAAAGGTGGCTCTGGCTGGTTATGCTTTTATTTTCAGTGAACTTCAGTAACTCATCAGGTTGATGATGAGAAAAAGTCTGTCTGGATAGGGTAAAGAGTAGGCAAGGGAAGATCTGGGTGATGAGGTCTCATTGACTTGGTTGTGCAATAAAGCATGTGTGTTTGTTACAGCAGCCCTTCATCTGGCTTTATTGCAGGTTTGCTTCTATTCCATCTTGTTCCAAGTAAAGGGAAATAAATATTTTAGTAAACAGGTCTCTATTTCTTTAGAAGGAGTTTTGCATATTCAGGAGGAATTTTATTTTTTCTGGAGAAAAACAGGGTGTCGAGCAGTTTCTTAACTGTCAGAAAAGGGGGGCAGAGAGGGTGAGAAGCAGTCTTACGCCATCCTCTGTTGTCAGTTCAGATTAAAATGTGGAGATTAACAGTGGAAACTAAGAGCCAGATTCAGATGTGGCATATTGTTAGAGGCACAGCCATAATTTGCTTATGATATATTAAAAAACAGAAACACCTCAAGCTGAATTAGGTAGCGTTGATTGCCAGTTCTCTCCTGCATAAATGCCATTAGATGCCTAAAGTTACAAATTGCTTTAATAACTTTCACAACTGATTGGTAATCACCCTGCAGTTAATGAAATAGGGAAAACACCTCTTGCTAAATTCATTGTCTTCATTTCCTCCTGCATAATTTCCAAGGTGTAGAGATCATTTTCCACAGATCCCAAGCTAGAAAGGTCATCTGTTAAGTTTTACTTATGGTCACATTTGTATCTTCCTTTTTCAGTGTATACAGCTATATATCTAAGCCAGCTTTCCCGTGCCCTGTTGTTCAGTGCAGCTTTGTGCAGTACACTCCAGCATCTGGCTGCCTGTTACTCCCAAGGGGATCTCTGCATCTCAGTGGAAGTGGTGCTGAAGGCAAGTTTACCAAGGTTGTTCTTGCTGTGTGTCCGTCCAGGCAGTTAGAGAATCACGCTGTAAACCCCCACAGCAGCGCACTTAAAGCCTTATAAAACCATGTGAGCTGGAGAATTGCAGTTCAGGATAGACTGGTTTGATGCAGTTGAGGGTTTTTTTGTGTCCTCCCAAAGTGGTAAGAGTTACAATAATTGGTCTCTGGAAAAGTCCCATAAAATTGTGTTGTCGTTTAAGGATAAAATTAGTGGCTGCCAGTTAATGATGCAGGAATTATATACATGGCACTGAGCTGAGTGCAGCATTTTACCTCTTGCTAGATTTCAGAGGCATTAATGTCCCTTAACAAACATCTGAAGGTAATTTCAGAAGGTGGGGGTGGTTACAGAAAGGAGCACAGCGGTGTTTTATAGTTGAGATTGCCTATGTATTAGACAGCTCTGACAGAGTGTGTAATTAATTTTTTAAGTGTTTATATTAAAGAATAAATAACTAGTAATACATATGGCACATTATAAATGTTTCAAATGTGCTGTAGTTGGGCTAGATGTTAAGTTATGGCTTTGTTGTGGTTTTCAGCAGAATCAGCATAGGTAAAATTGGCCACTTAGGGTCAGGTTTTCTCAAGTGCATTTAGCACACACCTAAGAATATAAGTACGGTGGCCTTGTTTTGGAAAAGTCTTCACATGCAGGCTGTGTATCAGCAAAATTCAAGAGCATGGTGGTGGTTTCTGCCATCCTTGCTGTCCTCAAAGAAATGTCAGCTGATTTTTCCAGCAGTCTCTGCTGACAGTATCTAAACGTGTGCTGAGTGTTTTTGAAACTCTGGTCCTTAGCTTTTTATATGATCTATAATTTTATATACAATGCATCTAAAGAAGAATATGTATGATTCATATACACGTACAGGAACAACACAGAGGGATCATTTTAATATAAATCCCAGTGCTGTTTGTTGTGTTCTGAAATATTGCGTAGAACAATTCAAATATTTATGGATGGTAGTTCAGCTTGTGCTTTGCTTGCAGCATTTGCCTTTTTTCATGTCTCAGTTGAACCGTTCTTCCTTCCTTCCTTTGCAATGTAAACATTGCCCATGCCCAGCACTGTCCTTCTGCTCCTTCCTCTGGAAACTCAAATGTGACAAACACCCCTCAGATTCTGGATCCTATTTTCTGCCCTGGTCACTGGGGCTGTACCAAGGAGCAGGGCTCCATTTATTTGCCACATGCTCCGTAAGGATTGGAGGACTTTGCTCTGTTTTCTGTGGAGTGTGTCCTTTTGGGGCTCCTAAGGCAGAGCAGTTTTTGTAACAGCTCCTTGTGTATAGAGTAAGTTATGACTGTGCTAGATGTGAAGTGATGATTAGAATGGTATTAACATCTGCATTTTTGTGCCGACCACACACAATGTCGTGGCCTGGCAGTCCCATCCTGGAGGGTTCCTTCTAAGCAGCTTCTTTGCACTGTTAAAAAAAGGGTTTTTTTCCTTACCAGGAAAGTCCCAAGGTGCTCCAAGAACCCCCTAGGTTTGAGATGCTCCTGGAAGGAAGGTTTGATATAATTACCCATACAGATTTTCATCTGTCATCAGCAGCAGAGGGTAATTAATCTGAATGTACAAAGTTGCCTGTTTAGGAAGTTGCACATTTTGCATGTTTCTCCTTTTGCTCTTGCGTTAATTCTTCACAGCCTGGCTGGGAGACAGAGAAGCAGTAAAGTGTCAACATTGAGAAGTGTGGTATAATATTAAAATGCTCTAGTTTCCATTGAACAGATGATGGTAAGAAGTTATTTTAATGGGTTTGTTGAGAATTGTGCTTTCAAAGACTCTTTAAATTATTGCAGACTGTGCTGCTGGGATATGTATGGGAAACAGCCATTTTAATTAGGAAGATACACTTGGAAATGAAAAGTCATTTTTTAAATGTAATTTCCTTTGTGAGTGTTTTACTGACCACTTGAATTTATTTACCACACAGACCTTGTGATAAAATAGGTATTTATGGGTTGTTTTTTAATTAGAAATAATGGTTGGTAGAACTGAAGTGATTAATCATCTTATGCATATAGGCTGTGGTAGTTCTAGTGAAAGACAGTTGTATTGACAATTTAGAGAGTGATATAATGTCATGTTTTGTCCTTAAACAGCACCACCAACAACGCTGTCACCTTTTGGCGTAAAAGAGGAGAAACCACGCTATCCTGCTTTAGTGAACCTCACATGGGGATGGCTAAAAAAATACTTGACAAAGCTGGGGTTTTGGCCTTCTGGGTGTCACTGACATCCAAATAGGAGTAATTAAGAGAGTAATCCAGTGACGTGGCTTTATTTCTCCATGCAAATGGCGCTTGGAGGGAGTGGACCAGGGATGACAGATTTATGGAGAGTGTGCTCACGACAGCGGGCTTGCTGCTGAAACACTTGGGCAGATGCAAGTGAGTATTGCTTCAGGAAAGATCAGAGATTTTTAATCAGCCTTTTCTTCCTTGTTTGAGAAGCGTGGGGACAGAAATTACAAGAAACCCAACTTAACAGCTTTAATGGCCTCAGCAGAAAGAGGGTAAGAGTTTGGGGAGCGTAGCACAAGGAGAATTTTGCATGTAATGCCAGTTAGCTTTATTGAGTCATACATTTCCTTTACCCTCTCTGCCCAAGGAGGTTCCTACTCCATATTTCAAAATGCAGTGTGTAAGAAACAAGAGCCAGCGTGGGGCGCGGTATATATTTTAGCATGTAAGAAAAGACAGCCAGTGCGTATAATTTTCTGGAAAGTAATGAAGTGTCATGGGAAGTGCATGAAATAGATGTGTTTTTATGTACTCATTTTAGAAATCAAGTTAGGGATAAGATTCGCATTTTATTTAAAGGTCTTTGCAGAAGTCTGCATCTATGTGTGAGCTGTGCGACTGCTGCTAATGGCTCTACCTATTTTTTCGCTCTGAAGTTATGCTAATTATCTTTGCCAGAATCAAGGCACTTTCTCCCTTTTCAGTATCCATAGGAACCCATTGGGGATGAAAAAGCCTGACATTTTGATTCCCAGCTTTTGTTTCCCTAATCAAAAATAAAGGTATAATGGACAAGAAGAAGCAATTTCATTTAGTCTTCTCATCACAGCAGGTTTTATTATTCGCTTGAATCTCACTGCATTTTATTAAATTATACTTCTGTTTGAGTTTGCAGCATTTCTTTTCAAGGAGAGCTCACTGCAGCCCGTTGTGTAATAATATGTGTTTTCTTATAAGCTTAGTGTTCACTCAGTGAACTTGAAATTTCTCCCTGGCCTGCCTAATTTCTTAGTTCGGTGCAGAAACCAAATCACTGCCTGCCTGTTTGTTGCCCCCTGCCCCATCCTGCAGATTGGAGCCTGTCCTTGCTCATATAGGCAAAACAGAGGCAAGGCTTCATCATATTGCTGGTTGATTTTCTTAGCAAAACAGGCTTTGCAAAAGCTGCTTAAATTCAATTTGCATTTGTAAAATAAAAACACAGCACAGCGTGGTCCACTGGGAGATTTTTCATGCTATGCAGGTATATTTTCAGAAGTGGTAATCAAATATTCTGGTGCCGTACACACATGGTTTCTGGTTTAGCTGTGGTCCTTTTGTTTTGTTTGGGATGAAAGTGGATGACTGTTGTTGCTTTCCCATTGAAGAAATCCATTCACAGGACAACAGAAATGTAAGCTGCTCTGAAAGTGCTGTTTATAGACTTGAAAACCGGTTGAAAGGCAGTTCTGTCATCCTCCAAACCTTCTCATGGTGCTTCATGTGTGTGGCCAAAGCCCCTTCATCTCTGAGGGAGACCTGTGGTAGCTGATGCCGAGCCCAAGCGTGTGTGAGAGAGCTGCACCATCGCTGGTGAGATGAAAAGACATTTACTTTGTGTTTCTCCTTTTACTGCCTGCTCATCAGAGCAGACCTGCTTTGTGAATAGCAGAAGTTCCAGGCATTGGGGGAACACACAAAAACTGGTGGGATAATTCAGTAGATGTTAAAAAAAGTCTCTGGGTCCATCTAGGGTACAAATTGATGCCAATGATGTTGGTAAGGTATTATATATTAAGGCATACAGGGTTTCTCCTCTCCTTCCTGAACCCAGTGTGGAGGTGGTCACTGATTTGTGTGGGGGTGAAGGGCAGGTTTTGGTGTCTCCTAACTGCTCATGAGGCCACATAGGAGTGAGTGGCCTCACAAGCCATTTTCTTTTCAGAGGTCTTTAAAAAAAACTGCAAGCAAGACTTAATTTATGCATTAGACAGGGACCCTGTTTGATAGTTTACAGCCAGTGTGTATGAAGTAAGTATGGCTTTCATTAAAAAGGAGACATGTATTTTAGCTCAGCTGAGGAATGGGGAAACGTGGGCCATAAAGACAATATTGTAATAGAGTCTCCCTTTTTAATACCAAGCTGTGTGCTGCACTTCTGAAAAGCCTGGAGTTCTGGGGGCTGAGCTGATCAGAGCTCAGCATGCTTTTTTTTCCTTGCCTTATAACCCTTGTTAACTTTTCAACTTGTCAAGTACATGGTGGTTTATGAAATTTTAAAGCTAACAGTATGCTGCGTGGGGATGTCAGCGATACGCTAGACTTTTGAGTGCATCCTGAGATGAATAAATCATGAAGTCACAGAAAGTTGCAATTAAAGAACCCAAACCTGGATGCTTGAAATATTAGACGTGGGTTCGTGTGACTTTAAACAACAATCACGGCTGGAAGTGGTCCACACTTGAATTGTAGATGAGCAATAGGAAAAAGGAAAAAGAAAAAAGGTATCTCTGAAATACGTGTCTCTTCCAGGGCATCGGACTGATATTTACTGACCTTAAGCAGAATTATTATTGAAGGAGTCAATTCCCTTCAGCTCAAACGGGTAGATATGATCCCACCTCAGTGGAGATGGAAATTGCCTGGCCTGGTTTCCTCCTGGTCCTGCTTCTTTATAAATGAAGATAATCCTTCGTTTGATGTTTACTTAGTTGGTGACCTTCCTGATTTTGCCAAGTCTCTGTAAAGATGCTGCAGGTTATATTAATTTTTGCTAGAATCCACTATGGCTTTAGCTACTACACTGTGACTGTGGGTCAGGCAAGGGTTGCACTAACATTTCATCCCATCCCCAGCTCCCCAGTCGCCTTTGAGATATTTCTGATTTTCCACAGACTTGAGATGAGCATCCGATGTGTCTCATGCTTGCATCACTTCTTGTTTTAGCTTTCCCCTCGAAAAAATGTAGGGAAAAAAAAAAAATCACCTTTATTGCTGTGTGTTTCAAGAAGGTCTCTGTGGGAATTGTGCCTTGTCCGTCAGTAGGGACACCCGGTGAGTCACGGCTTTGGCTTCACGTCTATGAGTAATCTCCTTGACTTCAACAGGATTACCCAGGTGTTTAAAATAAAACTGTGCTGTAGAGGTCTGTGGGATTATAGGACCAGAAAGATTGGTTGTGTGACTAGTCACCGAGATTTTCTTTTATTTTCTCATTTTATGAGTTTGAAAAGTCAATAAAAAATAATGCAGAACACATGCATGATTAAGGCAGGGGCTTAGCTGCTGCTGTGCCGGGAAGTTCACAGTTAGGGTTTCTGGAGGAGCCCTCTCATGGTTTTTCTTCCTTATGTGTTTTCACTATAAAAAATGTGTATTGTGTATCCACATGTATGGACTGATAGCACCCCAGTTAAGGTAATTTTTAACTAAAAGCAAATCTGTTTGATCAGTCTGACTGGGTCAGGTGGACACACCGCTTGGCCTTGGTTTCGTGTGGTTTTGTTTTTCTCTCCTCAGTTGTTTCTTGGTATCACCCTTATTGCTGCAATTTCCAAATAGCTTCCAGCAGTGCACATCTGTACGTGCTCTTTCATCTGCTCCCCAGGGAAAGACGGATGTGGAGTCGAGTGTTTTGGTTGTGGAGGTTTATATAACCATGCACATGCTTAGGCGGGTAATGTATATGTATGTGCTCCATTAGAAAAGAGAAGTAAGTGCAAAATTACCCTTACACCCCAAGCCAAAGGTTTGTCCACCCTGAGCAGCTGCCAACAAACCCCTGCCCCCTCTGTGAGCAAACCTGACCTAAATGCAAATTTACATGCCCCCACCTCTCACCTGGGTGATCTCTATGGCCATGAGGGCATTGAGGGCCTCTGCAGTAACAGCAAACTTCATGAGCTTGACTGGAACATTTTTTTAATTTTTTGCAGGTTAAAAGAGGTTAAAAATCACCATGTGACCTGCATGTATATAGAGTCCCAAATTTATTCGTCCTGAAGTTCTCCCTCCTTCCAGGTTGTCCTCTGCTCCTGGCTGCTTTGTGCTGCTGTGAATGTCCTCCCCCATCCCTCCCTTTCAGAGGCTAATGGGGTCCATTTGTAAGAGTTTGCATGGGAAACATTAATATTGGGAAAAGGTAGTTGGAAACAAAACCACTAAGTGTATTAAGATTTAATCCTAATTTCTAAAAATTGATTTTAGATTTTATTTTCCCTCCTGTGAAACATTTTTCAAATTATAGGAATATTAACTTGCTAGCAGAACTTAGTTATTTCATTAAAAATGGTACTTTTCTCATGGCTGGAAGCTTACGCAGCTGCAAGATGATGTAGAACTCACTCATATCTAATTTTTGATTTAAAAAAGAAAAGCTGTGCAAACCAGTTGTTAAGATTTGAGGATGCTGGTGACATAAGATGTATGTATGTCTTAAATAGATGTCAGCTGGAAAGAAAGAAGAAACATTTGGTTTTTATTGGTTCCTATCAACAGTGCAGTGGCAAACATGAAGTCCTCGGTAGGGTTGTAGGAATAGTTCTCTTACACATACAGCACATGTAGGAAAGGGAGTGGGGGGCCTAGATTCACATCTCCTCTTCCGTGGTGTTTTACTTCCGTTAATAGTGTGCCTGAGCTGGTTTCACTGAGATGTTCCTTAAAGTGAAATAATTTGAGCCTGCAGTCGTTCTGCCTGTCTCCCCCTCCCCTCCCTGGCTCTTCAGTAATTGCATCCTGGTTCACATTCATTTGGCACACTAATTGTTAGAGTTAAGAAATAAGAGGCTTGCCGAGATGCAGAAGAATTAAAGTGATTGCCCTTTTGTCTGCAGAAGCAGTGGAAGCTAATAATTATTACTCATATATTTTTGTTGTGAAAACTTCTCTCTCCTGCTCTCAGTTTCCCAGACCTGTTTTTCCTCTGACAAAAAGCGATCTGATTTGATGTACATAGGCAGTACTTCAGAATCCATCAGTCACAGCCACAGCCTTCCCAGCCTACTGTATATTAACAAGCAGATGTGTCATCCTGCAGACTGCTCAATAATAGATCTTTTTAAGAACTGCGTTTCCTCTGTGTAGTTCAGGTACTCCAGAAGTAGAATTTAAGCACTGCTTTCATTTTATATAGAGATATCAGGCGATACTCAGCTTAATGTAGAGTTGTATATTTGCATTTGCCAAACATTTTGTCTTCCTTTATTCTCTTTGCAGACACAAGGTTTGGAATGCCAAATAGCTCATCAAGATATACAGTGTGCAGAGAGAAAATAATCTTAATGTCTAACTGTGGGGTTTCTTTTTCCTTTTTTTTCCCCCAAAACTACTTCCTTACATTGCTTTTAAAGGAGTCTGAGGAACTCAGAAGTACATAAAACCAGTTTTCCTCTCCCTGGGATGCTTGCTCCCTGAGGATGCAGGGATGCTGCCCTTGCTGAAGCAGCGCTTCAGTCTCATGGGCTTACTCCTTCAAACATCCCTGTGACTTTGCTTTGCTGTCCTGCAAACCCTTTGTCAAGTGGTTTCTCCTGTCCATGCTGGTCAGAACTCTGTGGATTTTGATGAAAACCAGAAACCTCTCTGTTTTCTATTAATTTGGGCTCCTCCTGCCTTCTGCTGAAAATAAACAGGGCAGGAGGTGAGCCAGCTGGGAGAGAGCAAGGATATAAAACTGTGTTGGAGGAGAGCTGCTAGGAATGCCAGCCAGCTCTCACCTCAAGTTTTTCCTCTGGATTCTCAATGATTTTAGGGGAATTCAAGCTTCCTAAGACTCTTGCTAGACTTCTATGTAGAGATAGCAAGGAGCAAATTGAAGTAACACATAAGGCATGCTGACGACCACAAAGGTGCCGTAAAACAAACAGCAGGGCATGTTATTATTATTATTCAAATATTATCCAGTTCCTGTAACATCTGGGAAGCCCAGACATGGATCGGAACCAGATGTGCTCTGTGCTTTATGGTTGCAGAGCAGAGAGGGACACCTGCCTCAGAGCCCTGTCATTGTAAGGTGTCATAGATGGGGTGCAGGGTGGCTGTGAGACAGTGATCTGCATCAGTGATCTACATGTCAGCCTCAGCATGCCAGAAAGCAGGCTCTATTTAAAAATCCACCAAATAAATGCAAGTGGAGATGTGTGTGTTGATTTTAGTGACACTTACAAGGCCAGGAGTGGTTTTTTAGACCCTCTGAAAACAGATGTGGGGTCTATCCTTGGCATTGCAGCAAGAAGAGGGGTTTAGGGAAGGACCAGAGGGAGTTTTCTAGCAATGAGAAAACATGTTTGTTTGGTTTTCAGATAGACAAATTCAGGGGAAAAGGTGCCATGGCAGAGTAGAAGTACGTCTTGGTAGCAGGAGAGGCGATGTTCAAGTTGGAGGTAAGCCATGAAAAAAAACTGGAGCTAAAAGCACAGTGTTTATTCTGGATGTGTGAAGCAGAGGTAACCACAAAAGAAAAACATGGAAGTGGGATGTGGTCAAAGCAACAAGGTGCAGAAAGGATCTTCACGGCAGCGTTTTGAAAGAAAACAAATGCGTCAGGATGATTTTCTGCAAGGCCACAGGAGAAGATGTTGCAGTAACCAAAACGTGAGTCCTTGGAAAGGAAGGGCTCAAACATTTTACGGAGCTGTGAGCTCCATAAAAAACCCCTTCTTGGGTACAGCAAGGAAAATGTGCGTATGGAAAGCACAGCCTTAGGATTCCAGGTGCACCCTGGCTTTTGGTGAGCTTAAATAACCTGCTGGGACCACGCTCAAAGCTGAATCACAGCAGAGTGTAAGCAGGATCACTACTCACCTCCGCAGTGAGGAGGCCAGTAGTGTCCGTGGGGAGTGGAAGGGGAAAGATAAAACGGGAACTGGAAGAAGCAGGGAGGGGAAGAAAATGTCCTCTCGTTGCTTCTTGTATATTGGTAAATGTTTTTGTAATAAAACCTTCCTGGAAGGAGGGAGGGCTGCATGGCCAGGCTCCCCAGCACAGAACAGCATCCCTTGGAGCTGCAGGGAGCCTGGTTTTTCTGAGTTGGGTTATGGCACTCAAGCTGATTTTAACATGAGACCTTGTGTGCAGTGTGTCATGGTTCCTGTTCTGTTTAACCCTGTTGTTTTCATTTTCTGGTGAAACATTAGCTTTTAATTTTTTTCACTTGCTTCTACTAATTAGTCACCCAACCACTTTCAAGTTGTGTCTAACAGCTGAATTTTCCCTGCTTTTCCCTAGGCAGCAGTCTGATTGGCACCTCTTCCTCTGTCCAGCTGCCAGTGTCCACAAATCATAAAAAACCCCAATTTATCTTTTTTCCCTTCTTTCATATAAGATTGAAAAGAGCCTGTGGGTTCAGAGGTACAGGAGAGAGAATGAAGGCAAATTAAAAGAGACCCAAAAAAGGGTGGTTGCATTGCTCTCGCTTCCTTAGGAAACAAGCAAACAAAGTTTGCATTGCAAAATCTAGGGGAGAGAAAAACTGCTTTTCATTTTGAACATTTCACTATTGCTGTGGGGTGTGTTTTGTTGTTTTTTGTGGGTTTTCTTTTGGGACGGTTGTTTTTTTTTTCCCACAAATTTGATTTAAATTTGATGAAACTTCTGGTGGACCTTCAAGGTAATGAATTTGCTTATGCAGTCATTACATTTGTAATTTGATGGATTTTAAAGCCAAAGGAGTGCTGCCTGCCTTCTGCAAGTCGAAGGAAGTTTGCTTGCAGTTACAAGGGAGGCGTGCGAAGCACCTGGCTTGGTGCAGAGCTTTGGCGGTGGAAAGACTCTTCTTAAAAATTCCTAATTGATTCTAAAAGTTAAGCCATTATGTAAATGTTTGTAATTCTGGGCTGCTCTGAGAAGCTTCATTAGTAGGAATACGAGAGCAGGAATTAATTTTACTTATCTGTAATGAGGAGTGGATGGGTCCTGAGGAAAGGCTGCATAGAGAAGGAGGGAAAGGGATGCTTGTTCCCCCTTTACCAGCTCTGTTCATGGACTGCCATTTCACAGGGATTAGCTTCCTGTTTGGTTTTATTTTACAGGGGGGCATATCTGTGGATATATGGCATGAGATTACACTTTTATTGTCTGCCATGAATCCCTCGTAAGGGTAGGACAGTGCCACCAATTTTGCATTATAGGGATGCATTAGGGGTCTCTGTCTCCACCAGTAATGACCAATTAATGACCACTGAGATAAGCAAATGAGAAGTCAGGGCTACTGAGGGCTTTAACTTGCTATTTCCTGACCACCCATGGACAAAGAGGCCATTATTAGTATACTTTTATTTAATGAGTATTTCAGGTGAGTCCGGGACTCACTTCACACTCTGGCGGGGGAGCTGCCTGGACATTTTGTTTCCAGCTTGTGTGATACCTTTATGAAATGATGTAACTGGAAGAAGATTCCGGATCACTGTGGTGGCTGAAAGAAGTTTGTTCAGTTGCTGCTCAGCTGGGATAGCCTAGTAGGATTTCCAGGAGGACTTGGCACAAGCTTTGATGTTGATGCACTTCAGCTTGATGAAAGTGATATTTCAGGTGTACTTCTTGTGCCAAATTTGCTGTGTAAAATCAGGCACAGAACATCATGTCTGCACTCTCACAGAGTGGAGTTCACCACTGTAAACCTCCAGGGGTTTTGCTAAGGGGCCAACGCAGTGAGAAAAACAAAGAAATAGAGAAGGTGGTGACAGAGGAGGTGTACCATCACATCTGTTGGACATCAGATTTTCAAAACAATAGTGAAATAACAAATGCTAATTTATTTGAATAATTAAACTGAGAATCAGGGACTTCAGGTAGAATCTTGGTTCCACTTGAAGGTGGGGGCACATCATCCTTTAATGTCCCTAAGACATACATTGTATTCCCTACATTGAGTTTTATTTCACCGGGTACGCGGTCTTGTTTCAGAGCTGGATGTTTAATGATTGGTACTAATAGAAGTTATTGACCAATCAGGATGGCAGAGAAGGCTTGGAATGAGAAAAGGAGGCAGAGAAATCTCAAAAGAGTGAAGATGACTGGATGGGATTGGACAGGCAATGCCATTAGCAGCAGAGGGAGAAGAGTGGAGAACTCCACATACAACGCCGCTGAAACCAGTTGCCTTGTCCAATAGTAATAAATGCCCCAAGCTACACTTGAGGCTGGGACCTTCAGCAGCAGAAGCACAAGTCAGGGGGAATATGCAGCACCTGAGAATGCTCTTTTGGCTGCTGGAACTGGTCTGTTGACACCCCAGATACAGAAGCTGTACTACCAGGCATATTTCCCAACTTGCTGCTCTTTTACCTCTGTCGACGACAATGGAGGCTGCCACTGGGAGCCATCAGCATCCTCAAGCACAATGTGTCCTTTGTTTTGAAAAAAAATAAAATTCCTGCTTTCATTGCTTCATCCTGCACAGCCTCACACAATGTGACAGTGTGATCCCTCCAGGTTTTATATTATGGGCTCCCTTTGCCAGGGCTTGAGGGGAGAATGGTGTTACTAATGAGCTCTTCTGTGTAGCTGCTGGGCAGAGGGGTAGGAAAGAATAGGGAAATGTCCTTTTGTCTTGCCCAGGCATCAAATACGAATGCTTTGTAATAACAGAAAGGAACAGGCAGGGGAGCCCTTGTAAATACATTTAGAAGAGGCTATGGAGGTGATACAGAAGCAGGTTTATATCTGTGGCTTTCGGAGGGAAGGACAGTTAGGTGTTTCCATGCATGCCCCTCAGTGCTGCTTTCCGTCCTGCACCCTGGAAGCCTTGCTGGGTCTCTAAGCACCCCTCGAACCCACACAGCACATGAGTCCTCAAAAAAAGAAGGAAAAGGACAGGGACCAAGAAGTTGTTTTGCTTTGGTGCCACAGCTTCAGGGTGATAGTGGGGAAGTTTCACTACCCATCAATGTTGAATTGGGGCCCCCAGCCCTGCCTCATTCCTGGGGAATGAGGCATTATGGCTTTCAGCTGTGGCCTCAGCTCTGCCTAGGGAGGAGGTATTTAGCTCTTCTCCTCTCAGGTGGTTCTCATGGTGGGCATGCTGGAGGGGATCCTGCTTTCCAACAGCTTGTTGGGGTGCTCCTGCTTGATCACGCTGAGAGGAGGCTGATGGTACGTGAGTCGGGGGTTTAGTGATTGATAATTCTTATCAGCAAAAAGATGAATGGGCTTTTTCAGGGCTGGTTTTGTGAGGTTCTTTGAGGCTTTCTTGATCAACAGAAGTGGGATTTGGGTCAAATTAAACTGATATGTTTGCAATAAGGCACTTAGTCCATGTCCATTGGCTGCATCTCTTGAGTAGTGTGTAGTGGTCCTCTCTGATCATCTCCACTTCTTGATGCTGTCACTGCTCTTCTTTTTGCCTAAAGACACAGGTAATGCCTTACATGGTATTACAGAGGCTTAATGTTTGTCATAGGTATTCAACTCAAAACTAGGCTATGCTCAAACTTCAAATGTTACTAAATGTGAATTAATAGCTCTTAAAATGAGTCTTCCTGGTAGTGGCAGCGTTTCTCAGCCCAGAAGTGGACAGGAGAAATGAAAGATGAGGACTGTGTTATTTGAAGCCGCATATTATTGCACTTTGGAAGGGTTTATGGTGCTCTGGTTGCTCAGGGAAAAGCAGAGGCAGGACACAAACAGGCTGCGGGGAGCTTCGTGTGTCTCTGAAGCCCTGCCTTCATTATTATGCAGCGCAAGTGGCTGTTGGCACAAGAACAAATTCCACTGTAAATTATGTGTGATTTACATGAGAAGCTCATTAATTCTCTAACACCGGATTTAGATGGTTTCATTTGTAAAGGGTGTCATTTTAAACACTGCTCAAACATATTTCCTTCTATCTGCTGACTCGGAGTGTGTGCTGAGAGATGATAAACAATAAAGTGTGTATGTGTTCATAAATACATGCACACAGACACACATTAGAAAATGGAATCAATTAGAAGGTATGCTTTGTGTTTAGCAGTGCTGCCTGTGATGCACAGATTGGCTGCCTGTGTTATAATTTTGCCTCCCTTAATGCTTGTGGAATGTGGACCTTGCAGGGCTTTTTTGTGTTGCATTTGCTGGTGCAGAGGTAAGCCCTTTTCATTTTGATGTTTAGTATTAAACTTGTATCATAATGCTTATTCTGTGCTGCGGTGGCCCTCATTTTAAGGGCTTCCCCTTCCTGGACAAGCCTCTGCTATGGCTTCGGGAGCAGCAAGACTCAGCATGAATGAGCAGTACAGCTCTGTGGCATAAGCAATAAGCAGATTCTTATTTTCTTTTTTGTCATATATTCCTGTATTTTCCTGACACTACCATAACTCAGAAGCTTGGCAAAAATAATAGGAGGGGAAAAAAAATCACTCAGTGAAAATACTTTTTATTGGGGGCTCTACCTCTTGCTCCAGGATAGATACAGCTGATAGGAACACCAGAAGTGGCTGTGGTTGCAGCTCGTATGTTGAGGCAATGTAGTCCGTAGTTTCATTTAATGTTGCTTTTGCATTGAGCAGCATGACCCTTCTGCATTAGCTGAAAGAATTATATGCTCATTTTCAGCTTGTACTTATTGTTTTAATCCAGCATCTGGAGCTATGTGTTCTCTGATATAGGGCTGATGTCGAAATTTGGACGATGGTGTAAGTGTTTTATCATACGTTCATGTGCTGTTCGGGTTTAAGTTGCAGCTTATAATTATTTTAAATGGGCAGTTGCTCTTTAGAAAATCTTAAGCTTGACGCAAACAATAAATGCAGGACAAGCTGCCAGACTCACCTTTGAAGTCTCTCTGGCCTAAGGAAACTGTTCCTTGACATCTCATTACTTTCCTTCTCTTATTAGAAACAAATGTGGATTTCCTACACGTAGATTAAATATGGCATGAATTAAGAAAGCTGAGTTAGGCAGCAGCAAAAGAGGAGAAATTATGCCATGCTCTGCTGCGGTTTTGTTTATCAGGACATAAGTCTGAATTTATTATTTTTTATGACTTGTAAGTTAGTGCAAGGAAAGAAAAAGGAGCAGTAATTTTTTTCCTACGACAATCAATCTACTGTTTCATATGCATTTAAACAATTTTGCCACAGGGAAAAGAAAAACATGCCTGTCTTAAGTAACCCAAACATCCATGGTGGTTGTTCTGCACGTAGCAGGGCTTTCCTTGCTCAGGGTGAAATTTTTTCTGTTATGTGGAGAAAGTGATTTTGACTCACAAGGTATGGGAAAATGTAGGCAGGGTTTCAGTGGAGGAGGAGGGAAATCCTGTAGCTCTTGTGCTTGTGAACAGCACGTATCAGACTTTCCTTGACCTTTTTTTTTTGGGCCTCAAGCTGAAGTTCTATGTCATGACCTGTCTGCACTACTTGCTTGGGGTGGGTGGATAAATATGTTTTTGAAAATAAGAATACTGACAATTTTTTTTCTTCCTCCAACAAAACTGCTTGCATAGAAGTTCCTTATCTAATTTATTAGAGACAAAATTCTCGGTGGGGGGGTGGGGGAACAAACCGAAAAACATTGTGCTATTTTCATTTGTGTTCAACAGCTTCTCACAGAATAGCACAGGAACCACATTTTGTTTAATGTCACAAGAGTTGCAAAAGTGGTGACTGTGCTTTGCCCCTCTCCCCACATTCACTCTGTCTTGAGCTGGAGATGTGTTGGGAAGGAGATGGGATGGGATACACGTGGTTATGTGTTGCAAACTGACAGAAATCCTATAGCCAAAGCCAGGACATGGCAGGATGGGTCACTCTTCAGGTGGTGCCACCCTGCATACTCTCTATGTATAAAGCCACTGTGTGTAAAGCCTGTGTTGGCTTGATTTTTTTTTTTTTTTTTTCCTCTTGTGCTTCNTTTTTTTTTTTTTTTCTCTAGTGCTTCTCTTTTGAAAACCCTTCTGCAGGCATAGGATAGGTTCTTCCTAGCTTGGTGTTGCTTTAGCTCGGCTAAACTTTAGGTCTGGAAAAGTGTTTTGAAATTATTTCATGTTTTTTTTTCTGGGGGAACATGTTTAGGTCAGTTTTGTTTGAACTCTCCTAAAATGTTTTACCCTCAGAGGGCATCTGTGATTTCAGCCAGCTGTTCCCTTATAGACTGAGAAGGAGGCCTGTGCCTGGTGCGAATCTGTGCAAGTATTATTGGGGGGAAAAAAAATTTATAGGAACAGTGCCAGATGACACCAGCTGTTAATGGCACTCATTAAGCATCATGTTCTAACACAATGTTATTTTCCAGTGTAGACAAGCCCTCAATGAACTCTCCCCTTCCTTTACTCAAACTCATCATGCAATATACTGCATTTAGTGGAATATTTTAATTCTTTGTAAATTTTCATTAAAAAGTTTTTTTGTAGTTTGAAATGCAAGCAGAGCACATAGTGCTTATTTATGGATGTGGTAGAAGGTGAGAGCCTCTTGATTATAAACAGTTTCCATCTTGAAAAATATACAGCTTTAGGTATGCAAGATGGACAAAAGGTGGGAGAAAAGAATTATCCTTATTTGACAGGTCTACTGAGGCAGAAAGGGAAAACAAAGATCCCTAGTTTTGTAGACTTACAAGTCTACAGTGTAATCCCATTTGGAGAAACACAGTGGAATACAGGAGTGAAACTTACCTTATTTCTCTAAGGGAAAGCTCCAAGAACATTTTTTAGCTTATGTTCCTGGTACACAAAAGGCCAGGCCAAGTATTTCCAAAAATAAAATGAAACACTCTGCCAGCAAACTGCTCTCTATCTGTGTATATATTCATACACACACATGTATATATATACTAAAATAAGAAAAGTCTTAGCGCTTCTCTTCTATATGAGGATGTTTGGGTTTGGTTTCTGCATGGTACTGTTCATACCAAACATGTATGTAGGTCATTTTGTTTCCAACCAAAGCACTGAAGAAAATCAGCAGTTAATGCTATGCAAAGTGGAATGAGGCAAGCATGTCACCTGTAATATGACAAGGTATTAACTTCTTAAGTCGGAGAAATTTAGCTGGACAGGCTGGAGTTTTAATCTGACTCCTGACTGCTGTGTCAAATAAATTTCAGCTAAGTGAGGCAAATGTTTATAATTAATTTCAGAGTAGCTTAATTTTTACACATTAAGCAAATTGGTATCTCGTTTTAGGCTCTGAAATAGGGAGGCAACTCAGCATGAGTCTGTGTGTGATTTATTTGACGAGAGACCAGCTTAGGGACTGTGAAGTCATGCTTGGAGTTGAGCTGGTGCTCAGCATTCATGCACTGTGGCATTATCTCCCTCACATGGCAGCTTCATGGTGAGGCAAACTCAGAAATTCACAGATGAAACTCAAAGTTTGTGTGCCTGTCTCTTTTCTTTTTGTGGTGTTTTGGTGTTGGCATAACCCTAATGACATCAGGCACTTAAAGAGTGACACTGCTGTAATAAAGACCTGGAGACTAATGGTGTTTGCCATAGCATTTCTCATCCAGTCTTTGTCTGCTGCTAAAAGCTCCCTGGTTGACTTTGCTCACCCTTCCCACAGTTGAACATACTTTAGTTGACCAGCAACAGTTTCTGCCTTTAGTGCTCAGGATCCCTATTTATCCTTCCACCTAAGCAGGAGCCAAACCTAGGTCGGCTCAGTTTCTGAGGTCAGACAAAATCTGGTTTATGGCCATGGGCAGGAGCTCTAACAGTGGTAATGTTAATTCACAAAATGAAAGATCATTTGCTTTAAAGGCCAGGGGAAGCTTAATGCAGCACAAGACAGGTGGTGGTGTCCTTTTGGTGGTGCTGTGTGCAGTTCTGTATAGCTTATGCTGTTCCTTGCCTTACCTTCTCTGAACTGTGGCCACTGAAGGTGCCACGTTCTTCCTGGACCCTCTCCTGCAGTTGATGTCTGGTCTGCCCACGCAGAACAGGTTAATGTTTTATTTCTGAGTTAATGTGTATCTTTCATATTGTTTCTCTTAGGGGCTTTCCCAGTGAATTATAAGTAACCTGTGTTTGTCTTTAAAGTCTAGTCCCCCTGAAGTTGAGAGAATGATTGTGGAGCAAACATGCTGGTTCTTAAAATGCTACAAATAGCATTTCGTCCCATCCCTCCCTTCCTCCCATGCCTTAAAATCTTTAAGGATCCCCAAATAGGCATTTGGGGATAGACTTTCATCCCATCCCTCCCTTCCTCCCATGCCTTAAAATCTTTAAGGATCCCCAAATAGGCACTTTTTAAATCAAAGCATTAAGAAGCAAAAGTGTGGTGCAGAATCATGAGCCAGATGTTGATCCTGGTAACTCAGGTATGCCATTCCCTCACACTCACTCAGCTTTCCTTGTGGCATTTCCCCAAAGAGGACCCTGGGGCTGGATGCAAGCTGGGATCAATCCCCAGCCTGTGGCATTTGTTTGCTGAGGGTTGGAGCCGCTTACTGAGTTGAAGTTGTGTGAACTGAGAAACGGAGACAACGTGATGTTGGGAGTGAGCCTGGATTTTGGGAACACATTGCTTAAGTGACCAGAAACTAAGCTGCTGACTGTGTGCCAAACCAAAGTTAAAAGCCATGTGGGTTTCAGAACTTTCTTTTTTTTTTTTTTTTTTTT
>VZRR01008463.1:1393230-1478041 GCA_013398015.1 Oreocharis arfaki | reverse complement strand
TTTTTTTTTTTTTGAGAAAACACTTGTTAAAGAATAAGCTGCATTCAGTGATTGATTACTTGTTGCTCTTGCCCGGCTATTTGTACTCTCAGCTTTGACTTATACCATACACCTGAGGCCTTGCATTATAGGGAGCGCAATGTGCACAGCAGAGAGCTGAAAATTTGGCCAAAATATTGATGTCTTGAAGGGCTGAATTGAGGGATATTTCTGGAGGAAGTAGTGCTGCTCTGCTTTGTTGGATCAGGCTAAAAAAGGGAGCAGGGATTTTTCTCGTAGCAGTTCTTCCCCTTAGCTTTTTCAAAGTTTTGCTTGGGACTCTGTCTGGGGTTGCTTTGAATGTTGCATTAAGCATTTTAGTTCTCAATGGCAGGTAGGTGCTGTTCCATGTCTGTACCTTGTACAGAGGAAAAAGTAAGAAATGAAGGAAAAAAATTGAATTTTTTTACTGATCTGGTGGTGGTAGAGCGTAGAAGGGGAAGGCTTTCCATGTGGAGCAGAGGAGGAAGATACTGGGTGTGGAAGAGTGCTGTGCTTTTATTTTTATATTCTCAAGACTCCAACTTACTTTCTGTGCAAAGAAAGAGAGAGGATGGGGAGGGGGGCAAGCATAGTTCTGGGACATCTGGCCCCAGTGAAGCTCTTGCTGGTGATTAGGTCCATCTTGAGATCAGCCTTTCTAGCTAACACATAATTACTGGGGTTTTGTTCCTACTTTGAATGGTTAACATATGATTCGTCTATACATTGTTTTTCTTGCAGCTCGTTTTTTCCCCTCTAGTGTGATTTGCGGGATTTACACACTTGGTTTGTGCTGATGGTGCCTCTCCTGACAGTTCTTTGTATAGAAAGGTTAAGGCAGCTCGTGGGCTTGTGAAGACAGGAGTATTATGCTTGAGCCCGGCGTTAGTCATGCTTAGCTGCTCGCATACTAATTTGGCACTAAATCATGACTTCTTTTGTTAACTAGATGCCACCATTTTAGGCAACTCTACTTGTGCGACTTGCGGTCAGGCTGATGAGCCAGTCGAAAATGATGGCACTGCACGGCTTCTCCCTTCCACATATGCCCGTTCTCCAAATGTGGTAGGAGGACTGGAAAATACAGCCAAGTGAACAGAAAATGCAAATTGGCTTCATATTGTTACTGGAGCAAGTGGCTTTCTATAGGAAGAAGTCTGAAAATTCTGGAATATGCTAGTAAAGTTTGCATGAAGAGTTCTGCATCTCCTCGGAAGAGGTGAAGTTGTGCTCTCCCGGTAAAGGTGATTGTGCAGTGTTATGTTGCAGTTGGATTTCTGTTGATACTGAAACTGGATTAAAAAGGTAATAAATGTTACCACACTCACTTTCTCCTTTTATCTTTGGAAGATGATTAGGCAGTGCAGAAGACAGCATCAGAACTAAAGGAGGTTTTAGCTGGCTCAAGCCTTCTTCAGGGAGAAAGTTGTTCATCATTGTACAGAGGTGGGATCATTGGCTTCCTCATCTGCAGATGCCTTAGTACTATCTCATACCTAAGGGGGTTGCTGGATTTTTTTTTTCTCGTGGATGTATTATTTTGTCGTGAGTGTGGCTCTCTGAATTTGGTGGAGCTGAAATCCACTGACAGGGCAAACAGTGAGCAAACATTTGGGGCATCTCATGGCCGACAGCCTGATGGAAGAAGTGGGCAGGACTGTATTTATGAGCCATTACCCCTTAGCTATTTTCATGAGCCTAATAAAAGGTTTCTTTGATTTTTTTGTTTTTGCCTTTGCTGCTTGTTAGACTAAGGAGCCCTATCAAGTACAAGAAAAAAATCACTTATCAGAATCTGCTACTACAGCTAAGAAGCTGTCAATTTGCTGTGTGGTTTTCTTCAGTGTTTCTCTTTTTTACCCTTTCCATAGTTCAACCTTATATGCATATGACTATGATACCCCTAGTCAGTTTATGGTATTCAGAAGAACAGCATGTTACTTACGAGGTTTTTTTAATAAGATTAGTTAAAGATATGAGTACAGCAAATAACACAGTCTGATTTATGACCATCTTGGGATATCCTTTCCCCTTCTCAGCTTTTCTACAGTGACAGATGGAAGAAAATATCTTTCCAGTTTTAAGAGTTAGTTATAACTGTGCACAAGCACAGGCACCACGTGGACCTCAGTGGGAAGTAGTTTTGGTTTCTTAAACATGGATCATGCCCCACTCAGCTTCAGAAGAGAGAGACCCCCTGATTGATATTTTTAATGAGCTAGGGGAGAGTGTTAAAACTGCCTGCCTATCTACCTACAAACCCTCAGGGTAGAGAGCTAAATCACTGTGAAGCATTAGAAGAGGTTATCTAACTAGGCATTTTCTCTGGAGTAAATGGTATTCATGCATGTGCATATCTCTTTTTTTCTTTTTAATTTCTCTGTTTTCTTATAAAGCTGCATAAATGACTGTGCTCCCATCAGCAACCTTGTTTAACTCTTGTCTAGCTGATAGCCTGAAAACCGTATAGCAGGCACAATTGCCTTGCTGGTGTGAGCCACTGAAACAAGTTCAGTCTTCTTTATATTTTTTCTTCCCTAAAGATATTGAAAGGGGAGCCTATGTGGAAGAATAAATGTTTGTGTGCATGGGGATAGTTTTGTCTGTGTGTATTTGTTTTATGGGCCAGTAAATGTTGGGCTTGACCTGGAACCTGGAGGAATACCTGTGAGTAGGATACTTTATAAAATAAATAAATAGAAAGCCTTTGGTAGCGGAACTTAATGGAATTAAGGAAAACATTGGATTCTGGGTTCAGTCTCAAAGTCATTTTCATCAGAATGGAAGCAGCATAATCAATATGTAGCTCTTTGGCTGTTATCTCTTCAGATTTAGCTGAAATCACGTTAAATGGAATAGATTTTATTTGTGGCTCAGGCAGTAGGGTTATATTTAACTGAACTCTGTGGAAGTCAGCTATATGAGAGCTGCCAGCTCTTCACCAAGTGGTGCTGTCTTTAGCTGTACCCAAACAAATCATGTTGTCATTCCTTTGTCATTACTGATGTGGGTCCTGCTTTATAAACACCAGCTAAACACAGAAAGTTCTGGTGGTGTGTGTCCTGTTTGCTCTTCCTAATTTGCCCATCGATTTCTTTGCCCATCTGCTCTCAGGTGAGCTTTGTTCTGCCTTTCCTATTCCAAGGCATCTTTGCAAGAAACAATCTCCTTGCCATTGATTTGACAACTCCACTGCAAGCAGAATTGCAGGCCAGAGTTTTGGGAAGGTGAGGGTCTGGGTTGGGCTTGCAGCTGTGTGGAGCATCCGTAACCATGAGAGCTGTCTGTAGGAACAGTCGTGTTTACCACTGCTGCAAAGGACACGTGTTGGTTTTAAGTTCAATATTCACACAGTCAGTCTGTAAGGGAATCTGCAGGTAGGAAGACAACAATAATTATTTCTATTAACTACCAAAAAAGCTATTAATAGAGGCATTTGGAAAGCCTTATAAGCCAGTATTTCCAGTTGTGAAACACTTTGTAAGAATTATTTTTGTGTCTTGCAAAGAATCCACCGTACCACGCAAACAGAATCCAAATGAAAAACTGTCTTGTGTTTCTGGAGATGCTGTCATGAGAAAGGCCTCCTATGTAGCATCTGTTCACACTTCCCACATATTGTGTAAATATATCCACTTCAAGTATTTAATCTTCCCAGAAGTTATGCTTGCCTTTCTTCTCCAAACAAGAAAGCTGGAATCCTCTCCCTTCTTACAAAACCCACCTGTAGTTTGGCAAACTACCAGCTTAAGGTTGTTTGGGTTGGGTTAGTTTTTTGTTGTTTTTTTTTTCCTTTTTCTTTTTTTGATAATGCTCCAATTTTAAATTTTGCATAAAAGCTGTAAATGTTTCTGGAGTTATGAATGATCTCATTTCCCCCTTTCCCCCATTCCCTAGGAACATTCCTAATAAGTTACTCAGTCTCTCTCTCTTCTGAACAGGGAGAGTTTCAGCCATAAATAAGGCAACACTTGAAATCGTAAATAATGTTTGGACAGCTTGTGCTGAAGGCTTCCCAAAGGGAGGGAATTATTTTGTCGTGGCAGTGTATCATGGGGCTGTCCGGTGTCATGCTTGGAAGCTGATGGTGTTGCTTTGGAGCAGGCTGTTTCTTGTGCAGAGTGCCTCTATGTATCTGGAAGCTGGGTTGTGACTCCTGAAAAAATTGGCCTGTGGGATAGCAAAGTAAATCACACTGATGAGAAGAGGGAAAGGGGAAAAAGGAAGGGGGAGAACTGAAGCCACCAAATACTAACTGGTGCTAAGAAATTCCATGCTAAGGCTGAAACTGCAGCTTTATCTCATGACTTGGTGGGGAAAAAAAAGGCAGGAACATATGTCAATGACAGATTGCCAACCTTAGCATTTAATTCCTGGCATTTTGTGGGTTTATAGGATTTGCTGACAAAAAGATGAGGGGGAAGGGTTGGATGGGATGTAATTTCCTGAGTGTTCTTCTTGAAGGGGAAAAAAAAAAATCTGAACCCATCTTCTTTTATTTGAATATATTGGAAACAGCCTGAACAATCGTAGTTTTTCATTAGAGTAAATACCTTTGAGTTATGACACTTTCTCTCCTTTAAAAGCAGTTTCCAAAGCATTGGAGAAGTATGCATAATTAAATGCTTTCCTTATTTGAACTTCATTGGGAGGCAGTCTATTTCTTTCTTCGTTTGACACCTCTGTGCTGTGCAGACTCATGGTCTGTTGAAATGTGCGTGTTCACAAAGATGTGAAGAACCCCAGTCTGCCTGTGCCACAGAGATGTATAATGAGCAATGTTTTCTTCTGAGAACTTCTGAGAAGCAAGACAGAGAGGATATTAAAAAGTATGCCCTGTATTGCACACAAGTCTTTGTTTAATAGACACTGAGTAGCCACAGTATATAAAAAGTCTGTGTGCTCCCTCGCTTTGGCTTTTTGTGTCTGAATCTCTCTCTACCCGTTGAAATATCCTTGATCTGAAAGCCTCTAACCTGCTTTTGGCATGGGCCCTTGACAGGGAACTGTTTTAAGCAATGCAATTAGAAGTCTTGCTGAACTTTTGGAAATTTCATTTGGATACTCTGAATATGATATACTGAGTGAACAAGCTGGAGGAAGTTATTAAAACTTTGCAGGAAAACCATGAAGCAATTGGAATATAATTTTTTTTTTTTTCCCCTTCTCCATACCAATTCCTGGAGGAAGGAGGTGGGGATTAGAGGGCATTTTTTCCTTTGGAGGTATGACCTGTTTCTCTCTTGACCAAGAAATAGCTTGGGAAAAGGAGAATGCTGTGCTGATGGAGAGTTTGAAGCATTTTCAGAAAAGGCTCTTGGCTATGTTAAAGGTCTTTTAATATTCACAAAGGCCCTGTTTAAGTGTGCATCAATCTACTGCTGTTTTTCTCATTGAGCAGGAGTACGTGGAGACTTCTTTCAGGGTTGGGTGCCAGTTTGCAAAGTCCTGGGTTGCAATTTCTTCTGTTTTTCCATCAGCATCTAAGGAGAAGTCAAAGGCCTTATCTTTTGGCTCTGGATTTTCTTAGTATGTACTTCAGTGAGTTTGAGGCTCCCTGGCATTACAGAAGGAATACACAAATGTAATTTCCTTTTTTTTCCTGTTGCTGATATAAGTTTTTGCAGATTGGAACTTCTGGTTATGGTGAGGTCCTCCTAATCTGAGCAAATCTGATACTACAAGGTGTGTGGGTCTGAGTTGGTTGATGAACTTTTTAAACTCCATGAGTGACACCTCCAGTGGAAATTAAAATAGAGCTTGAGCCCTTTGTGTTCTGAATTTTCTGAGCTGACAAACTGCTCTAAGAAAATGACATGTTTTATATTCTCCATAAGTTATTTGTTCATTTCAGGGCTCATGAAATTTAACAGGTGGACGGGCCAGTCGGCAGTACTTGTAAAGCCTATGAGCTTGTCTTTGCTGGTTGGGAGACTTGAAAAATCCCCAACAAAGTGTGGATGTCCTTAATAATCTTCGTTGATCTGCCTTGAAAGGCTTGGGGGAGTTTGCAAAATTCTCTGGTAAACCAAAAGATCATATAACCACCCCACAGCATGCCATTTCTTGCAGTATTCTCTTAGGATCTTAACTTGCTGAAATTCATCCCTCTCAGGCTCACGAGGGCTACAAAGCCTGTGGGGAAGGCAAGTAGTGTTTTTAATCCTGCTCGGAGGCTCTGTGGATTTATATCCTTCTCTGCTCCGTTTCGTTTGGTTTTGCCAGCAAAAAGTTTTTTATTCTCAGTGGTCTTTCCTACTGTGCATTAAGTGACTAAACCTTGGGCTTTGACAAAATGCATCTCTCTGTGCAGGTAGGAACCCTGAATTAGCGAGATGGAGTGTGTCTCTTCTCTGTGTAACATGTTTGAGCATCATGTGTCAGCACAGACCACAGTGCTGGTTCATCTGGTCTCGTGGCATAGGTGTGAGCAGAGAAGAGAGAAAAGCATGGCTTATTGTTGGCTGTTGGACTTGAAGGGAGGCAGTGAAGAAATATTTGCTTGCTTAATCCTATGGCAAACCCACGATGAAAAGTTGAGAGAGCTGTCATTTTGGGCACATGTAGGCAGGGGAGTTTGTAGGGTGATTACATACCTGAATGGTGTAAATATCACAGGGTAAACTGTCTTGTGCTGCTTTCCTGAGTGGTGCTTGTTTTAAAGTCCTGAGGTGCTAAAGACCAGGCCTAAAATCCCTCTTTCCCTGCCTGGGACAGTGGTAAGACAGAGTTGGCACACAGAAGGGCTCCAGTCTACAGGCTGGTGCTCCTGGGCCTCCAGGACAGGGAGATTAAAGCATTTGCAAACTTTATTCTCTTTTGGAATATAATGGCTCCTGTGTTATTTCTGGAGAAACATCTGCCTGGATGTAGTCTTTTGCCTAAGACTGTGATTAGCAAATGCCTCATTTTGGCCATCAAGGACTGAGTCCATCCCCTTGCAGTGGGATTCTTTCCCGAAGAGAAACGTACTGGGTTTCAAGATAGCTTGAGTGTGGGAAAGCATGTGGAGGGCTATGGTTAAAGGGTTGTCCCATCCTAGTGCTTTGGGCTAGGCATCCACTGTAGGTGATGTTTGAAGACAATGGCATGTCAAGCCTTGGATGGCCATTGGAATCAAGAGATAATAGATGCTTAAAAGTAGCTTGTGGTTTCCCTTGATGGTCTTGTGGCTGAAATGTGTGGTGTTACCACTTAAACAAAAAGATGAGAACATGCCCACAAGTGAGGGAAGTCCAGGAGAGCAAGTAGTTTTTATTTTCCAGTATTTAAAACTGATGGATAAACCCTGACCATCCTCCTGTAGTTATGATGGGTTTCACAGCAGCAGAACTGGTGTGTTGGGTACCCTGGGAAGCAGCTTGCAATGGTCCATGTCATGGTTTGGTGCCCTTGAAGCCCAGCACACACAGGTATATCTGATAGGGCTGGAGCTGCAAGAGGAAGGTGAAGGGTGTAATAGTGCCTCCTGAATGCTGTTCATGTGCTTAGTGTGCAACTGATAGTTCAGCCTTGATCTAAGTGTTCATGTTTACCCATAAAATTAATTTCTTGGTGAAAACAGCAAGCCAGGTACTTTTCCTTCTTTTTTTTTTTCACCTTTTTTTTCCCCCTTTTGTGTCTCTGCAGTGACACCAGCTCATACAAGATGGTAGTACAGTGCTTATTTGTAGAAAGAAACAATCAGGTTGGGAAAGAAGAGCTGTTTGACTTGGTCTCCATCTCTTGCATACCCTCACTTTGCGTTTGTTGTATGATGCATAGAGGGTTGTGACTTCAAGTTTGCCCCTTGAAGTTTTGCCCCTGGAAGTGCTATATGTCCCACCTGAGCTATCTGCCTTGAAGGTTTTTCCTCTTAAGGATATTGTCTCCCTTTATTTTAGGCTCTGTTTCCTTTAAACTCTTCTAAGAGGATTGCACAGATAATGTTTCTTGGAATAATTTTTTTTTTCATTTGAGGGAATAATGTAAATGTATGCAAGCAGGATGTTATTGTGCAAGAGCTGTGATGTGTTTATGTAAGGTGGGAGGGCTTGATTTATAACACTGAATATTTAATGGGAATAAGTCTGGGTGTCTGAGATCTCTGCTTCTTTGTCTGAGTTGGCAGATAGAAGGGTGGCAGGTCAGGTTCTTCTGTATGCACCTTGTGGATATTTTTATGTTGGTGTTTTACATCATGTCAATTTAGTGAGGCAAAAGGAAACATTTTTAATTTGGGTTTTGAAAGCATAGGGGAATAGGGGAGTTTATTTCCCTGTTTCTGTCCGTATGTTCTTCCCATTTGTTCCTGAAAGCAGCCGCAGCCCCTGTGCCTGGAGATCAGTGTGTTCCACTGGAGTTCTAGCTCCAGGACATTGCTCACTGGCAGCAGCATTATGCATGCAAGGTGAGGAGGTAGCTGGAATAGCCAGTAGGATAAACTACAAGTTGAAAAACTTTTCTTTTTTTTCTTTTTTTTTTTTTTCTCTCCTTAAAGGACAACTTATTAAGCAGGTGTCTCTAAGCTTCTTTTAGCTGTAGGGGTCTGCAGTGAGGTCCCTTGAAAAATGTAGAAGGTAGCTGTAAAGTATGCATGGGAAGAATTTATTTATTCACTTTTAATCTGAAGCTGTGTCTGCAAAATCAACATGCTTCTGATCTACAAAAAATCCCCACTGTTTCCAAAGCCAGGTAGGAAATGTGAGGGAACACGCAGGTGCCCAGCAGAGGGACTGCTCAGGCAGTGCCAGACTGGCTTTTTTCATGCCCCATTGCTGATGTTGGCATCTAAAGGATGAAAGGCAAATGCATCTTTGAAGTGTCATTTTGGAGACAGGAAAATAACACCACAAAGGAAGACTTGGAAATTTCTGGTTTATGAAAAGTTGAATTAATTGTTTATAGTTCTTTCCCCCTGAACTGAATTCAAGACCAGGTAAATCAGTAAAATGTTGATAATGTGTAAATTATTCCTTCTGAACATAGAAAAGAATTATTATAGCAGGCGCAGTTAGTGATGAAAGACCGCATGGTGATTGGTAAGCCTTTGGAGCATTAGTGTAATGTGCTCTATCTAAACAGACAGATGGATGCTTTGCCTGGGCTAATTTTTCCAAGGATGTATTGATGACATACAATCAGGAGATGTCAGAAAAGAAAGCGTCTACTCTTGAATGGCAAAACTCAATTGTTTTAGACACAATTGATAGTGACCAGTATTGGACTCTTCACTAATGGTTGCTGAAAGTGTTAGATTGGCTTTTTTTGTCAGATCTCAGATTTGGCCTGACAGCAGCAAGCATTTTCTATCAAAGCGTTAGCTTCTTCCCCCCTTTCCTGTTCTTTTTTTAGTCATTTGACAATAATTTACTACTTTGCTTAGCTTTTTAGTCAGTTGTCTCCCACTCCGGAAAGCCAGGTTTCTTAAGTGCTTCTATGATGCCAAGTTAATTGCCCGAAAATAAGTGCTTGAAGATGGATCAAGTATTGTCTCATCAGCATTCAGCATCCCTGCCAGAGCATGGGAGGGGGAAGGAAGGCAACGCCAGGAAGGTTTGAAGAGAAGAGATGGGGAACAAAGGAAAGCACAACTGTCCTGCAAATGGCCCTGAGCGTGGCCAGGCAGCAAAGCTCTCCCTGGATGTGGCTGAATCCCTGCTGCACTTGCAGGTTGTCGAGTGAAATGTCTTCAGTGCTGCAGTCTGAACGCAGATGGGATTGATCTCCACAGCCCCCAAATGAGAGGGGGGACTGTGCTTTTGGGTGGCCCCAGGCTTGACTCTTCCTAAGGCCAAGTTGAGGCATGTCCCTGCCTATTCAGTGTTACCACTGCCTCGTTTTCTCTGCCTCTCTGTAGAGCAAGGGAGGAAAAATGGCATTCTTGGCTTGTCATTGTGGTGAGGATGATTTCTAGATAAATGAGCAGTCTCAGAGGCATGCCTAAAATGCAAAGATACACAAGAGTGTTGATGCAAGTTAGAAGTGTGGAGAGCAGAGGAGAAATCACAGCTGGTGCCTGTGAGTCCACTTTCCTGCTGGTATGCAGTGCAGACAGCACAAGACTGGATAAAGCACAGCACCTTTTTTGTTTTGTGTGGATAGTATGGGGAGAAAAAAAAAAAAAAGAAAAAAAAATAGAGCTACTGCAATTAAAAGATATTCATTTGAGGCAGGGCAGGAAGGATTTTATTGTGTAGGGTCCCCAGCAAGCCCATTTAAGTTTGCAGGGACTTTGAAGGAGCTGTGGGGGTGAGGAGTGAGGACAAATGCCTGACCAACATGAGAAAGAGACTGTGCAGGGACTGAAGTGCAGGCTGGGTCCTGCTGAAACCCCCCGGTGCATCAGCTGTGGCAGTTCAGTAGTTCCTTGAGAGAGCACAAAAATGTTGGGGTACTTGGCTGCTCAGCCCTGCTTGTCACCATGAGTTGGTTTCCCAAATAGGGGGAGAGGAACGGGACTACCACCTCCTCCAGACTTGCCAGTGCTACCAGGGCTTTGCTTTATCCTCCTTTGCCAAATACAACCAGGGCTGCTCTCTGGGATTTAACAAATCCTCCACTATTTCAGGGCCTGAGGGTATTGGCAGTGCCCTTGATCCCTCCTGCCCCATTCTTCCTCTGACTGCTTATGCTTGAGCGCATGGGACTCTGCATCCCGAGAGATTTCTTGCAGTCCTCACTTTCTGGGACACTCTGGGCAGAGTTGCTCTAATGGTATCCACATTTGTGCCAGCCCCTTAACCTGGCCTCCGTGTGTTTCAATACCTTTCTGCTCGCCTTTAATCTGGGAGAGCCGCCCTGCTCCGGAGAGGGAGCGAGCTTTTATTCCGGCTTGTGCGTCGTCAGCGGATTTGTTAACTAAGCTGTGGATGTAAAACCTTTAATAAATGTGATGTCAGCGCTTTGGAGAACCCGCCTGACTTTCACATCCCGCTGGCAGGGCTTGCAGTCAGAAATACCTGTTCTTGCACTAGAAAACTTGATAGAGGTGTGTGATTATGTGTGTAGTCTGTATTAGTCACTTTGGAGAGCATACACATTATTTGGAAGCCTTTTCTACCTTCCAGCCCTTATCTTGAGATCAGAAATGTTGCAGTCCTTTACTTGATTAGGCAGGACTGAAAGTAAATAATTATAGTTGGAAAGCACTTGGAAAGTTACATAATATTGCTTTAATAAAGGCTCTCCATCTACATTTGTGCCTTTTGTCAGATGCGCAGCCCTCGATTAACGCCTCGGTCCTTCTCTGCCAGTCACCTGTGAATGTTACCCCATTTATCGCCCGTCTTTCTGAAGGACCTTTTGCTGCTGTGTCTGTGCAGTTCTTCCATATCTCATTCACCAAACAGGCTGGAGCTGGCAATAACCAGGAAAGGAGTGTAATGAGCCAGAGAGAGCCCAGCATGCCTGGTGCGTGGATTCAGCTGCATCCTAGGTGATAAATTCGCACATACACCTTGGTCGGTGCTCACACAGGAATGTCAGCTCAATAACAACCCTTCAGGATGCCAAGGTGGATTTTACATTTATAATGAATGAGAATTTTGTTGTCGTTGCTAGCAGCAACGAAGTTTAGTGATAGTCCAGTTCTCAGCCTCATGAGAAGCAGAAATGATGAAAGAAACATTGCGGCATTCCTCAGCACACATTTGATCCATCAATCACCCAGACAAAGCATGCACTCCTAAACCATTAAAGTGTGACATCTTCTTCTCAGACTTTTGAGTTTACTGACTTTAAAGCAGCAAGTCAATTAGGAAGCCAAACCTAGGCCAGGAGGAGAAGAAAAAACACTATTTAAAATACTAACTTGACATGCTTAGGTTTGTTTGATAGGCTAACAGACTGCTAATATTTAATTTAAAAATCCTGGATGCGGTCCAAAGCAAACTTATGAATAGTATAAGTCATATTAAAGCAAACTTTCATTAAGCACCAGCTTTCTCATAATTAGTTTCAGCAGAATGATACAGTTTCAGAGAAACTATGGCATTTCTTGATTTAGGTAACAGAGCTTTCTGGTAAAGGTTATTTCCAGAGGGTTACTCAGTGTGTAGTGTGATGAATTAAATGGGGGACAGAAAAATCCAGAAGAAAACCTGGGCCAGGAGTCCTGCTCCTGTTTGCTTCCTGACAGTCCCTTGAACGTGAATGTTGCAATAAAATTTGGCTTCTGTGAGCAATCATGAGGGGTTAATTCAGGGGGAAACTGTGTTGGTTGCAGCTCTTTGTTGGAAGTGCCACTGTTAGGTAACTGCTCAAGGACTGGGCAGGAAGAAAAGTACAAAGAAATGCAGCACTGAGTGGTTCTGAAATGAGGTTGTCTGCTTAAATGACAGGCCAGGGTAGTCAAATGGGTGTACTGGAAATAAAGATTTGACTGATGTGAGATGCTTGCAGCCCTCGTATGCTTGCACCCTGTCCCGTTGTGCCATGGTGTTGCTGGGACTGAAGTGGATCATGTGTGTCCCTGCCACTGAAAGTCATAAAGTTTTGTTTCCAGAGACTTTGGACTGGTGTAGGATTTATGCTTTTGCCTTTCCTTTCGCTAACTATATTAAGTTAATTGCTTATGAGGGGAGGAACATGCACAGAAATATCCAAAGGGAGCTAGGATCCCAAATTCTCTTGCTTAAGCTGTCCTTGATTCCTTAAATAGAAATACACACGTGCAAAAATACAGAATGCATCTCAAAATAATTAGACATCATGATGTGTAATTAGTGACACTTTTCATTACTATTAGCTTTTGTACTTTCACAATAGTTGTAGCATTTGACCTAGTAAAACCTCTGCAATGATCAGGGGTAGGGAAGAATTTTTTACTCTTCAGCATGTTTGTTTTCAATGTCCATGCCTTAGAAGCTGTAATACGCTTGTGTGACGAGTGTTTCTGTTTCCTGGGTGAGGGGAATGAGTTGTGGGAGATAAAGGCATCAGCGGGTGGCGTCAGCAAGGAGCGCTGAAGGTGGGCCTCCACACGAGTCCTGCATCTGCTCCTCAGAGGCATGGGAGTTCATGTTCTTGACAGCTTCCCCTCCAAGGTCTTCAGATTGGCTCTTAATTGGCAAGCTCATTAGCAGGCTCGCTTAACAGGAGAGAGAGCGAGCCAAATTTGTATTCTGTCAGCACTTGCTGTGAGGAGTCAGTAATCAAACAGCTTTTTTACAGTGTCCTTTTTGGTGTCTACTTCTAATGGCTCAGGTTTGTAGGTCTGCTATAAACCCCAATAAATATAACAGCCATTAATAACTGATTGACCAAAGAGATTTATGTAATCATGGGATTACAGCTGCTAATTCCTTCCTGCAGTCATGTTTCTGCATTTTATTGATCGGGGAACTGGCTGTAACACTGATTTAAACTAATGGCATGACAACACAAGGGTGGCTTTAATGCCACTTGCATGCCAAAAGGTTGCTGGGGTGGGTTTCCACCATGCTTAGGCTGGTTTCACAGCACTGCAAGAGGGAGGTTGGAAATGGTTATGTGTCGTGGAGGGCAGTTTTTCCAGGAATTGCAGCCAACTCACTTAGTAGTCATCTCGGAGGAGGAGGGCGTACGAGGCTGGGGCAAGCTACCTCCTGCTCCCAAGCTGCTCCCATGGCTACCAGGCATGTCTCCCCACTGTGTGTCACCAGCTGGCCACCCCATTAGGCTGTGTCTCTGTGCTGTTCCTCAAAGTGGTGTGCAGTGGTGGGACTGACTAACGCCGACTATCAGCTCATCCATGTATTTGAAACTCCTGTTCTTAAAAGCCCTTAGAGTCTCTTCCAGAAATTACTAAGGGGTGTTTCCTCTGAGGGTCCTGCCTGAGTGTCTTTCTTGACTGTCCAGATCTCTTGTCTGAAATCTGACCTGAATTTTTCACTTGAAAACGAAATTGATTCTTTTTTCCAGATGTAATTCAAATGAATGCTGCTGGCAGGAAGGTTTGGTTTGCTGAGCACAGGATGCTCCTGCACAAGTAAGGTAGAAATACTCCAGGTTGCAGAGGTGCTGTGGGTGGGGATAGGGTGGTGGGGATAGGCATTGTAAGGCAGCTCTTACTGGGCTGGCTTGTTGCTGTCTGCTCAAAAGCTTCAGCTTGAGGTAAAGCGATGAAACCCGAACCTGTGAAAATGTGTGTCAGCTCATCAGTGCTTGTAAGTAGGTTGTGGGAAGTGCCTCTAATGAACCATCTCTTTTCCATCTTAAAGTAAATGAAATTAAGCTGAAAAAAAAAAGCTGAATAGAAAGCATCAAATGGCAGTGGTAGACAGTGTTTGTAATGTGAAATGTGCTCTGGATTCCCAAGGCATAGGATGCAGGTGGTGCCACGTGTGCGATGCCTTTGAACGCCAAATGCGCCAGCTACATCTGAAAGGTATCAAACCCAAAATCTGAGCAGCAGTGAGCGGTTATCAGCTCTGTCAGGCAAAATCCTCTGTGAAAAGTGGCTGCTGGTAGAAAAACAGACAATATGCAGAGATGAAATGCTTTTCATCTGTGTCTCTGAACTGGATGTTTTCCCTCAAGCTTAAATTTCTCTCTCTCTTTTTTTTTTTTTTTTTTTTTTCTGGAAAAGCAGCACTGACAGCCACATACTTACTGTGAATATGAAGAAAACAAATAAAAAGTAGAAGTGAGCTTGCTGGGTTGATGCCCTTGCTCTCTTGTGTAGTGGTGCAGAGAGCAGAGCTTTTCGTAAAAGCTGTGGATGCCATTTTTTGCTGCACCCTTCCGTCCAACAGCGGAAGCGATTCCCAAGGGTAGCAGGAGTCTTTGCCATCCAACTCTGGGAACAATAGCCCTGTTGTGTTATTATAGTAGGCTTCAAGAAATGAGGCCTTTCTAAGAACAAGGGTTTCTGGACAAGCTGTTGTCATTTCTGCTTCCACCCTGTTCCTGGACATACTGTGTCTTCTCTGCTCAGGCTTGGTGCATGGGTGGGCACAGCTAAGGGAAAGCTGCCCTTCTCCAAAGGGAATGTCACTTTGTTTTCTTAACAGCTCCATGTGTTTCTGCCCTCCTAGGGCTTAGCTGGTATAAAAAGTAATACCACAACTTTGTGTGTCTATTAATTTCTATCTTCTTTTTCTTTTTTAAATTTATTTACTAGCAGCTCAGAACTGAGTGTTATGACTTAAATGTTGTTTCTGGGCTCTCTTTCAGGGGACAGCATGAATGAGCAGCAGATGCTGGATTAATGTCTTGTCCTAATCTCCTTTTATTTGCAAATATCCAGTTCCTTGCAGATGGCTCTGAACAACAAAAAGCATACATGGCCTGCCTCTGGGGAAAATTAGGTTGTTTGTGGCCACTGCTGTCTGCACTATAATCCCTGCTGGCAATTTCTTCTTTTGTCACGGGAGCAAGGGTTCAGTGGCACTTCGAAGGCACGGCACAGCGAGGTGGTGTTGGAAGCAGCATCCTTTTAGGCTCTGAAGCAGGGAGGTGGAAAGAGGAGGACTTTCTCTTTTTAAAGAGCAGGTGGTTGCAATTGTTTCTTCTCATCACCCTTTCACCAGTGCCATGAGAAGGGAGTCAGGACAACCAGCTAATGTGAGTTTCTCTCCTTGTAGAATGGGATATCTATCTCCCTGTGGCCATGGGCTGACTCTGGAACTAATTTCAAGACAGACTGTCAGTTCTCCATCTCTGCTGTCCCTAAGCTTAGCTGGTGTGCAGCAAGGCAGTGCTCATTTCTGACTTTACTCTCAACTTGTCAGAGTTTGACAGAAGAGATCAAATTTGATGTGACGAATTAAGGGCAGGGCTGCGCAATAACTGCTTTCGTGAAAGGTGGAGGAAAAAGCTGCTTTTCAGGAGATAATCAATCATGAAAATCAAATTATCAGATTAATCTTTGTGACCTGGCTGTGCATCAAGTACTGACAACAGAAAAATGCAATAATCTTCCATTAAAAAATAAGTGGTGCTGCAGGAGAGCTGAGCCTGAGGTACTGTGTGTGAGCAGGGGTTTGAGGTGGTACTGTAACATCTGTCACCACTGACTATACAGAAAGGAGATAGTACTGGAGATGTCAAGGTCACATTCTTAGCCCAAAGTGGAATGCTTTTTAACACTAAGAAGGCAGAAAATTGCAGAAGATAATTAGCTCCCATTGATGTATCGCTAAGGTACCTGAAGCAGCTTCCTGGATGCTGCCTAGGTAGCAGCCTGAGTATTTTTATTTCTTCTCTTTTTTTAACATGATTTTTTGTGACTTTGTTGTATAGGTTATAAAGAAAATCTCCTCTCTTTTTATCTCTTTGGTGGCACTGGCTGAGGTTGCCAGCTCTGCCTTCAAGGCAGTCCTAGGGGGCCTTGTAACTCTTGGACCAATACATGAAGCTGAGCTCTGAGCAGAAAATGGCAGTGGCTGCAGGCAGTTCAGGAGAGGATCTGATGTCTTTGCCTTCAGAGCAGACAAAGCCCCTCACACCTTCAGTTTGTGACTGTATGCCTATCAGGACCGGTAGCGCCACTAAAAATAATCAAAAATGAGGCTTTTCCAACTCTTAAACACCTTTAAAGGTGGGATTAGTTAGGAAGATTTATTCTGTATCAGCTTAAAGCATATTGAAAGTCTGTGAAGTACAAACATACTAGTACTGTAAATTGTAATTATAGTTGCAGTGTGAGACCTACTTTTCATCAAGTGTATCATGGCAGCAATACCAGTGAAGCTGTGGCGGGACAAGACTCCCTTGTCACAATTTCTGGCACTTGAGTCAGGTTGATTAAGCATCCTGCAGGTATGCAGACATGTGTTAGTTGCACTTTTGACAGAAATATGTCTGTGCCTTGAGGCTCCTGCATTTCTGGAAGTATGGGGTTTATCTTATTTAAAGCCTAGAAATTGAAACAAGTTATGTGCATTTTTTTCCCCACTTTAAAAGCTGACAAAATCACTCCAATGTATAGGCCCTATCCTAAATCCTCTGCCATCACTGAATGTTCCACCAGACATGAGTAGTGAATAGGACAGGTCTGACCGGAGACAAAAAGCCTATCTTCTAACACAATGCTTTTAATAGAGGCTTTGCTCCATTTTCCCCTCTTCTCTTTGTTAGAATTTTTGTTTTTCTGTAATTGCATTGAAATTTGCAAAGTGTTTTTTTGGCTGCAGCCTGTAAGAAAGAAGCTCAGCCAGATGTGCTCACATACACTTCTCTGACTAGAGGGTGTGTCTCATCTGAGTGCCCAGTGCATGTCGTTGTCTATGCTGAGCCCTCTGACTTCTAGGGCAGAAAGGCTGCTTGGGGAAATTTAAAAAAAAAAAAAAGTTAAATTTGCTGTTTCCAGATGGCAATGAAGACATGTCCAGGGTTTTTGCCATGACATTTTGTTCTGTCATAACTGCTTCCTTATGCTGTTGCTTTCTGATCCTCTCATCTTTTCATGGCAGACTGCTGCAGGTGGCTTGGCCCAGGTGTAGCATCTCAGACAGATGACTTGAGGATCCTCTTGAAAGAAATGTGTCTTTTGCCGTGTTGAACAGGCTGTACTTTTTAAAAATAGGTTAAGTGAATTTGAAATATCTCCAACACTTACTCTGTGTTTCTGAATTCAGGATGTTGAAGGATGCTTTGCACGTGAATGTCCTTCTTGGAAGGAAATTTTACTGGTTTTTTGGTTTGATGATGGGGCATTTCGTAGATTTGGACAGTGGTAGTGAATCCCCAGGGGAAGAAGGGCCTCAGTATAGTTTTGAATGGGCATCAATATTTTGCTATTAGCTCCTGCTGGTTTGGAGTGCTGAAACACATCCCTAGGGAGGGAAAATATCACAAGCCATGTTGTGGCATGTTGTCTGAGCCAAGGAAAATAATTGGGCTTTGGAAATCTGTGCTGCAGGGTGGGATCCAGTCCCTCACAGATGTCCAGCTGATGGCTTTCATGTGGATTTTGGGTAGTTTGGGGGCAGAGGAGGCTTACCTTGTCCCCAAGCCAGCTGGGGTGATGGCAGATTGGGGCTTGTCCCTAGATGAGCAGTAACAGTTTGCTGCAGGAGCAGTCACGGGCTGCAGCCATATGACCACTGTTCCTCGAGCATCCTTTGCGTTCCTTGCTGTCTGTGGAAGTGTGTCTGGAAGGAATCACTGCACACTAACCCTTGCCACTGTGGTGTAATCCCAGCTCTGCTCATCCCAGGGCTTTTCTGGTATTCCTGCTGGGAGGTGCATGCTCATACTGACCAATGCTTAGTAAAAGTACCTTGGCACTGGTTTGTTATAGGGTTTTTGGTTTCAGGGATTTTTTTTTTTTCCCCTTGGAGCAAACTGCCACTGTCTAATAATACCAAGGCTGATACATCTGTAGCTTGGTACAACAGATCAAGGCAGTGCTGCCAGCTCTAAGAATAATGCTGTCTCCAAAGCACATGGAGGAGGATTAAATGGTTTTCCAGCAACCTGCTGCCATCTGTGCAAACCGTTCCCTAAAATACGCTGGTAAATGCCTGTGGGAAGAGCTGCAAGTCTGGTTGTGTTTGCAAACCAGTAGATTAGTCACAGGTCCCGTCGGCAAGGTTAGACTGACATCAGCAGCCTAGGTGGAAAGGCAGCAGTAGAAAAGGGCAGGTACAGAGCCAGGTATGTGGAGTAACACCAGCTCCTTGGAGTCAGGGGGGAAGGAGAGGTGGCAGCACCAGAGGACTGGGAAGTTTAGAATCCCTGCTCAGTAGAGCTGTCTCCCAGAGCATTGGTGTCATTAAGCAGGGGGTGGCCGTTTTGAGCAGGACAGGGGTGATGGTGTTATCGTCAAATGATTTCTGTTGAGATGAGAGGCTGCTATTTCTACAGGCTCAGATTCCCTTTGAGCCAGATTCTGCAGCCTTCACCTGTATTCAGGAACTTGATTTTCTGAATCTCATGGGTTTTGGGGAGAGCTTTTGAGTGCTAAACTCAGATCAGCTTGAATATTGGTGGAATAATCTGGTTTTATTACCCCAAGTGATATATTGAAACTCTGTAATTAAAAGGGGGAGAGGGATCTTCAAAACATTCTGCTTTTCATATCGCTATCTCGCCTAAGAAATGTATCTTTCTGTGAGAAGCTTTCCCACTGAAGTGTGCATCTCTGCAGAAGGAAAAACAAATACCGACTCTGACATAAGCTCTGTTCTTCCTTGAGGCCTGTGAGATAGCAGCATAAAATGTGACATTTAACATCAGCCTTTTCTAAAGGCTTCTAGATAATTGTGAAGGATTCTTTTGTTCAGACCAGTCACTTCTCACAGATCTTCTGAAAAAAGTCTGTAGGGGAATATCAAAAGCAGAAACTTTCCGCTCTGATCTGGAAAGCACTGCGTTAAGAGGTCTGTTTTTAGCGTTTGTCTTACCTTTAAACTGATAAGGCTTTAGCCATCTTGCTCTTGCTGGAAACTGGTGGGTTCATGACCATGAATTCAAAGCTGCTATACTGATGCCTGTCATGCTTGAAATGAGTCAGGACTGTGAAGAGCCCAGTCATGAAAATGATCTATTATCCTGATGACCTCTCATGTGAAGGCAGGATTAGTCACTGGAGTTTATTTGGTGTCCTGCCATCAGCTGTTTTCTATGGAAATCGTGAGCTCTTGGAGGTTGACGATTCTGGCTACTTGATGTTATACCACCTAGGGCAGTGGGGCACAGAGCCAGGATTGAAATCTTCATTCAGCTAAATTTATTCCAGGGAAAACATTTTGGTTTGCAACTGGAAAACCCAAAAATAAAAATAAGTTCTTTCAGTCTTGGTCAACAAAGTCTCTCTTGATGGTTCCAAGTACTTTTCTGAAGGATGAGGAAGTCAATTTGAGGCTTATAAGTAAATTAGAATATTCTCTTTTGGAAAGGTGACATTAAACCAAACACAAGCTTTAGCACAAGTATGTCAGGGAGGCCGGACAAGGACATATCACAGATGAGTTGCAGAGACCTAAGAAGAACAGAGGCTCCCAAATTCCAGCTCCTTGCCTTGCCCCTCCCATTCCATGCAACTTCTCATCACCAAGCAGGGTAGGAAGAAAGCTCTACTTTTGGTGGGATGTGTCAAGCACTTCAATTGGATATGAAGCTTAACCTGGAGAAAGAGAGCTTGAAGCTTGAACGTGCTTATGGATTTGGGATTTTGTGCCCTTTCTCTTCCCTAGGAGAACTCTGATTTGCTGCTCTGAGTGCTTTCTGTGAACATCAGGACTGGAGTTAAGACTGTACAAAATCATCCATTTACATCTGGCTTCAAGTTGAAGTTGTAAATACTCTGCTGGCACTGTGAGAGAAAAGCAAGCGGATTATCCCAAGTCACAACCATCATTGGGGTGGTGCTGACACTTCCCTGAACTTTTCTAGGGGGCTTGAGCCTAATTTCAGATTTGTGGTGAAACCTAAATGCAGGTCAGCATGGTGCTGCCTCAGACATGGTAACAAAACCCCTTGCTTGGTACTATTTATAATCTTTTAATTTGTATTCTGGCCTGCCAAGCTCTCTGGGGACTGAAATAATGGTGACCGTAAGTCGGCTCCCAACAATGGCCCATTTCCAGCAGGGTTGCTCTCTTCTGTAGCTGTTGAGTCCACATTAAACGATCCTGTTGACCTGTCTTTCCCCCTCTCAGAGGGGCCTTATAACATGGTACAAACACACTGCTTTTAACAACCTGACCGGCACAAGCAGGAAGAAATTTGGAGTAGTTGTGCTTCCACCTGGAAGGTACCCAAAGCTGAGGCTCTGGCAGCACTGACCTTCCCCTCCTGCTCTACATACCATTTTGATGAAATCGATAGGCTCTTGGCAGTGTGTGTGCTGTGAGGGGCTTAAAAATGGAGCAGAAATATTGGAAAATAATCTGAACTAGGAATAAACTCAAAGCAAGGTGTCTGTCAAGTAAGAGGAGGTGTAATCTAGTGGATTAGTTGATAGGCAGTGATTTCCTCTGTTGTCTGCCACCAGTCCCTTAACTTTTTCCATGTTTCCACCCTCAAAACCATTGTGTGCCTTGGTGCCTTGTTTTACAATACGTAGTTGATGGAGAATTATTTGCCTGGCACTTTGTTTGGCCATTACTGGTTTTTACAGCTGAGAGAGACTAGTTTATTTATTCTAGCCTCCAGCATGTCACAATTCTTTTATTTTCCAAGCTGCTTCTATCTGGATTCCTGTAGCCTGGGTTTTAGGTAGTCCATAAGCATTCCTGTTAAACCCTTTCTTGTACTCAAGAATATGTTGTTATAACTCTTACATATATTTGGACAGAACCCTGCCAAGGAATGCTTTCCCTCTTCTCCCATTAGCATTAGGCTTCCAACAGTCCCTGTGCCAGCAGCACGTCTGAGGATGGGCAGTGCTGGGATCTTGCTTCTCTGGCTCTTATCCCTTTTAAGAAAATAATATTGTATTTTCTGGAGGTTTTGTGGTTGGTTGGTTGCTTGTTTCTTTGGGGTTGGTTGGGTTTTTCTCCCCTCATCTTTAGTGGTGAAACTTCAGTGCTGTATTGGAGGTGCTTTGTCTGCTGGTTACCCAGGGCTGCTTTTGGTCCTGTGGTTACTTGCAACAAAATGCAAACCTTTGGATGCACAGGACATAGGGCAGCAGTTGTGTGCCTGCTTTGAATACTCATCTTCTCTCCCAAGTGACTTTGAAATGTGGTGTTATACTGTTTGTTTTTAGACTTGTGGTTTTGTGGGTTTTTTTTGTTTGTTTGTTTACAAAGAATAAAGTTGTATGGCTGTTATCTAGATCTGTGGTCTTTTTTATCTTTGTGAAATGATAATATTTTTATGAAGCACTCTTGTTAGAAGTAATATACCTAGACTGCAGCTGACTGATGGCCAGATACAGAAGAGCTGTCTGCTTCTCTTTCAAGTAACCAAAATCAGCTAGGGGAGGAAACAGAGTTGCAGGGAAGGGGATTGATTTAGGATTTACACCACCCTTGCTGATGGCAGTTCTTGGTTCAGAAACTTAAAGTGTGTTTTCTCACAGAGGCTGTACCTGCAGCTAGGTAGATGGCTCATTCACAGGCAGACTACTGTGAGAACTTGTGCTGGTACACCATGGTTTGTGGCACACGTTTGCTGTAATCCCAGCAATCTCCGTCTCCCAGGCTGAGAGAGATCTCACAAGGGAACAAATGATGTACTGCTTACCATGGAATTAGGTGTGTGAACAGCTTCATCAAGGAGCATGATATAAGTTACCTTGCTTCAGAACAGGGTATTTGGGACAGGTAAAGTTCTAGTGCTGGGTTTCTGAGTAAGTTGCTGTCACAGGCAGCATTGGTCTTCTGCTTGCAGGCCATTTCTGGTTTGGCCTGATTTCCAGTGTTCCTTCAATCATAGTAGAAGCAATTTGGTCTCCACAAATAGGGCTTTTAGTGTTAAAATGTATTATTCTAATTAAGGAAACCTATGATGTCCAAGATAATGTTTTGTGTTTACGGCTAGGCATCAGTTCCCCATTTATTAATACCCACGAGTACTTCTCTGTTGTGGCTGAGTGCAGTTTGGATGAGGCCATAACACAGCCCTTCAAAATGATGAAAGAATGTCTGCTAAGGCTAAATCCTTGTCTGTGTAAGGCAGTTTTGTGGTACTTGGGTGTGTTGGCTGTTTTGGCCTTGAGCAGCATTTAATGAGCCCCTTCTTAAGTGAGCAAAGGATTCTTCCAGCTTTGTTGCAGAAGCTCAGAGTCTTCCCTCATCCTGTGCTCCTGAGAGGATGGTGACTGGGGTAAAGGTGTTGTGCCTTTCCATATGAGAGCAGTGTCTGCTGGTAGCACAAGCTGCTGAAAGCCACTGTTCAGAATTGCCTTTTCCAGCAGTTTCACTGTGAAACTCTCCATATTTGGTATCTTCCTTGAAATCTCAGCTCCTCCAGTTCCATTACTGCATGTGAATTGCAGCTTCAGATTTTGTCTCTGAGCTATGGAGTGAACAAAAAGACCCCAAAAATCAGCATTCTGGTAAGGGGAGGCATCTCGCCTTCTCCACGCTTGGAAAACCTTAAAGATAAAAAAATAATCCAGTCAGTCTTTAAGAGAGGGCAGTGTATTTTTTCTCCCTTAAAGAAAAAAAAAAATCTCAATTTTTCAGGCAAAGAACGGTAATATTAGAGAGCAATGGTCTGCAAAACAGAAGCAATTTAAGTGCATTTGGGGGTGATGCACTGTGGAGAAAGCACAGGGAATCAAGGTAACATAGGCAGCATTTGCCTTACTTTTATTTTTTTTATTTTGGCTCATTGTCATGCATGGAGGTTCCAGCTCTTGGAGCCTGCCTTCTGATATTGCAATTTTTTTTTTTGTTCCTGTCCCATGCTCATGCTTCTCTGTGCATATATTATAAGCGGGTGAGTGGAGGCATCGCAGCAGGCAAGAAAAGTCCTGAAGTTTGGTCTTGCATATGGTACTCTGTTGTTTCTGCATTAAGTACAGTCTATGTTGGCTTCCTTTAAACCTGTGTTAAAATATGAGGAGCTTAAAAAAAAAAAGATGCAGGCGTACATGCACACTGTTTACTGTCGGTCAGCAAACCCCGGGGAGAGGTGTTTCATCATCTACTGGCTGAGAATTTAAAACCAACAAATCCCTCCCCTGCAGAGATAAAGCCCTTGTGAACAGTTAGTTCATTATCATAGTCTCTGTTTTGCTCCAGAGTTCTTTCCTTCAGAGAGTCACCTATTTAACAGCCCGCTTGTGTGAAGGGCCTTGGGAAGATCAGGCTTGTTTTGGGCTGTGTGGGCTGGCAGTGCGGAGGGGCGTGCAGGGTGTGTGTGCCAGTGCTGTTGGCCATCCTTGCTGCCTGTTGAAGGCAGCTCCTGCGGGAGGTGACCCATTGTTCCCCACCTCTGTGCTGGGAGCAGCTCTGGTGACACCATGGGATGGCAGCTTTTGGTTGCTTGCTCTCTCTCTCTGCCACCTCGCAGGTGGCTGGGATTTGTGTTCTGGGGGAATAAGCATGGCCTTGTACACAGGCAAAAAAGAAAAGAAAAATGTTTGTGTACCTGACCTGTGCTGCAGGGGTGTCTGGCAGCTCAGTTTTTCAGCTGATGCTTTGATGTGTATTTTCAGAGTGGCTGTGACACTGTGAATGAGGGACAGTGACTGACCTGAATTTTGGTAAAAAAACCCAAACAAAACAGGCAGGCAGGTGAGATTTCATGAAGTGCCAGAAGAAATAGATGATAGACTGGCAAATGATATTTTTTAATCTTTTAAAGTGTACAGCTTTCATTTCCCTGAACATGGTTTAAAGTTGTTTTCCCCTTCTATTGTAAATGATAAACTCTTCCAGGGAGGGGAGCAATCATTTCTACATTGCACTAAGTGCCAAGACACATTGGTACTTACATAAAGAATGACTGTTTCATCTTTTTATCTTTTTTGTGTGTGTGTATGTCTTCCTACCTGTCTGACATATCTTTTTTTGGCATCCTCCTACCTGTCTGACTTAATGAAGACTGTTTCTACAGAGGCAGCCTTTTTGTTGCACTGTCGTCTACAGCCATGGACTGGGTAAAAGATGATAACCCTTCAACAGTAGCTGGGGGAAAGTAGTGGATAGGTGTCCTGTGCTGAAGAGAAGCCTCTTTGCATAGAGTCATGGAATCAGTTAGGCTGGAAAATGCATAAAAGATGGAGTTCAGCCATAAGCCTAGTACTTCCAAGTCCACCACTAAACCATGTCTCAAAGAACCAAATCTGCACATCTTTTTGAACACCTCAAGGAGTGGTGGCTCCTCCACTTTCCTGGGCAGTCTGTTCTAATGCTTGACAGCCATTTCAGTGAAGAAATTTTCCCAAATATCCAGTCTAGAACTTCCCCATATGCCACCTTGAGGCCATTTCCTATCATCCTATCATTTCTTACCTGGGAGGAGAGACCAACCCCCACTTGGCTACGACCTCCTTTCAGGCGGTTGTAGAGAGTCTTAAGGTCTCTCCTCAGCCTCCTTTTCCCCAGGCTAAACAACCCCAGCTCCCTCAGCTGCTCCTCATAGGACTTACTCTCTAGACCCTTTGTCAGCTTTGTTGCCCTTCTCTGGAAATGCTTCGGAACCTCAGTGGCGTGAGGGCGCAGAAATTAACTCAGGATTTGAGGTGCGGCCTCACCAGTGCCAAGTACAGGGGGACAATCCCTGCCCTGCTCCTGCTGGCCACACTATTGCTGATACAGGCCAGGATACCATTGGCCTTCTTGGCCACCTGAGCACATGCTGGCTCATGTTCAGCTGCTGTCGACCAGCACCCTGCGGGTCCTTTTCCACTGGGCACCTTTCCAGCCTCTCTCCCCCAGCCTGTAGTGCTGCAATGGGTTGTTGTGACTCAAGTGCAGTACCTGGCACTTGCTCTTGTTGAACACCATACAGCTGGCCTTGTCCCATCCATTCATCTTGTCTAAGTTGTAGGTGTGTTGGTAGCCCCAGCCACATCTGAGGGAAATGTTACCAGCTCCCCTCCCCTTTTGCCAACCTACTCTATCATCTGTTTTCTGAGATTTCTCTGTTGTTAAGTGGTGTTGCAAACTTGTGTCTGGAACCTGCCTTCCCAGTGAAAAGAGATAGTTGACTTCTTCCTCCCAGAGACCAAATGCCGATGATTTCACTATTGCAGTCCATCCAATGCTCAGGTGAAGACGATGCCGGGATAGCTTCCCCTCAGCTTCATGTTGGGTGAAGCTGAATTAATTTTTTCTCTCAGTGTGCCGCCAAACAGTGTGATAAGTTTTGGGCTTTGTGCCCATCTCTCAGATGAATTCTCACTTGAACTTCCATCTTCAGCTTGTGAGACTGCAGATTTCTACTGCCAATGGCTACTCCTTCTCAGGAAGAGTTGCTTACAGGATGGAAACTCCAGAAGCAGATTTAATGTTGGAAGGGATTTTTTAAATGATTTTGTTCTCTTGTTTCCAAGAACCACATGGGCATTTAATGCTCTTCCTAGTCCACAGGAAATGAACTCCAGGTTGAATCAAAGGACATCTCATGGGAGCTTGATCTCTGTGAAGCACTGCTGGAAAGTAAATAGTTTCTCTGGTGGGTTTTTTGTTTTCTTAATATGGCATGCACAAGCAAATCCTTGTTTTAAAGAGAGAGAATGTGTTTTTGTGGTGCCTGTTCAAGTGCTCCGCACTTCCCCTTGTGTGAATGCAGAAAAAAGAAGCTCCTCTTGGTGTAGAAGCACTTTTTTGCTCATATAGCTGCACACCCCTGTGTCCAGCTCTGTCCATTGTTCCACCTGAGTGTGCAAACATGCACAGAGCCTGCATAGCTGCTGAGAGGGCTTCCATTCATCTCCTTTTCTGCTGCTGTAACCTCTTAGTTCTTCTGCTTTTGTACGTTTTGCTTGAAGTTTGGTATTTCCGGTCAAGAACCATGCCTTCTAATCAGGCTGCAAATCACCTGGTACTTTTTGAGAACTGTGTAATAGTGATTTGCTGACAACCTCTCAAATCTGCAAAGAAAGTTAATTTCTTACGAGAACAAAGGGCGATCACCTTTTGATGAATAAACTCACAGGCAGCTAACATAGTAACTATAATGTCTCCAGACATCTGTCCTCTCCCTTTTGCCAGCTCTCCATATGGCACAGAGTTTGTAGGCAGAGAGTAAAAAGGAAATCCCCCATGAAATGTGTTGCTGTGTTTCATGGGACCATTCCCTACTCAGCCACTGCCGTGATCCAGCCCTGAAATTGGCCCCTGCTCGTGTAGAGTATGGTGGTGCTTCATAATCAAAGCTCTGCAGGGCTTCACAGTCCAGGAGGTACCTGCTGTCACAGCAGTGTTGAATGCTCTGTGAGAGATAAAACCAGTTCTGAGGGAGATCTTGCTACTTGTGGAGGGCAGTTAGGGTCTTTTGGGTACGTGTGCTGGTTTTGACTGGGGTGAAGTTAGTTTTCTTCACAGTAGCTGGTATGGATTTGTGTTGGAGACAGTGTGGATAACTTGGGGATATTTTGGTCACTGCTGAGCAGTGCTTGCACAGAAACAAGGCCTCTTCTGCCTCTCACCCCACACTGCCAATGAGGAAGCTGAGGGTGCACAAAGAGCTGGAAGGGGACACAGCCAGCACAGCTGACCCCAGCTGACCCGAGGGATATTTCATCCCATATGGCATCTTGCTTAGCATTTAGAGCTGGGGGAAGAAGGAAGGGGGAGACACTTCTAGAGTGATCATGTTTGTCTTCCCATTGGGCATGATGGACCCCTGCTTACCTGGGTTTGGCTGAACAGTTGCCTGCCCATGGGAAGCAGTGAATGAATTCCTTGTTTTGCTCTGCTTATGTGCACAGCTTTTGTTTTGCCTATTAAAGTGACTTTATCTCAACCCACAAGTTTTCTCACTTTTACCCTTCCAATTCTTTCCCACTTGGGAGGAAGTGAATGAGCAGGTGTGTGGGGCTTGGTTGTTGTCTGGGATTAAACCATGACACTATCAAGAGACCTGCTCTCATGCAGAGGGGACACTGGGGATATTTATTAAGGAATTTTCCTTGAAGCTTTTGAGTTTAGCCAGGTGTTCCAGAGAGTGATATGGGATGTACTGTGCTTTGAACCCACTGCATCTTCATGAAGAAAAAAAAAAAATTGAAAGTCGCTTTTGCTTTAGGTTCACATATTCTTGATAGAGAGTGGGAAGGATGTTTAAAAAAAATCTAGAACTAATTAAGAAGAAATGTAGGTAGGTAATGGGATGGAAATGAGGGAGGAGAGATAAATAAACGCTTGTTTGTTTATTTTTAGTCATTAACACAGAAGAGAACTTGTCTCTGATATGCTCTTGCTTGGATGTCATAAGTTTCTCATGGGAATGATGGCAAAAATAGTTAGAATCCATTTGCTTCCATGTTACTGACTTGCTGTTGCAACAAATGTGAGAGTTCTTGTGTGTGTGACTTTCTTCTCTCATTTCCTTAGATCCTGAGCAGCAAAGAGATTGCCAGATTTTCTGATAAATGGTTCCAGGAGAACCTGGTCAGAAGGATTTTGTGAGCTCCTGAGGATTAGGGACTGGGATATAAACATCTGCTGCTTTTGTTAATTGGCTTCATCACCCTCTTGTGGCAGCAAGTTCCCTGGCTTAGGTAGGACAGGGGAAATTTCTTCAAGATGTTTTGATTTACTGCTTTTTAACACTGCCGGGTGACCCTTGATCCTGTGTTGAGGAACCCAGGCTACCTGAATCACTTTGCACACTATGACTGATCCTCTTGCTTTGGGAGAATTATCCAAGTGATGTGTTTCTGTGGCACGCAGGATGTAGGGATGCAGGATATCTCTGTTTTGGTGAGTCAAGTTTTGTCGAAGCAAGGAGGCTTCTTGCTACCATGGAATGTGTGTCCCCTTCTGAGATTGTAAAACTGCTTGTTAAATTAATCCCCACTAGTAACTCAAGGGGTGGTGAGGGAGGCTTAGTGGGCAGCTCTCTCTTTGTGGCCCTAAGGAGTGTGTTGGTTTTACACTGACTTTTACAACATGGAAAGAAAGGATTGAAATGCTGATAAGGAAATTAAAGCTCTGGGGGGGTGGGGTGGAGGAAAAGCAAGGGAACACAGGATTGGAATTAGGGGCAAGAAAAAGGAGATAAATGACTGCTGGCTGCATTGTAACTGTACTTCGACCCAAACTTTCTGTGGGTCTGAGTGTCTGAAGTCCTTTCATATGTCTTTGAATAGGTCAGCAGTATCATAGGTCGAAATCCAAAGATTGCTTTATTCAGCTGGAAGGGGGAAGTATTTGAATCATGAGACTTTGAGCACAGGTCATTAGTGCAGAGAGGGGATAAAATAAATCGTGGGAGCCATTAACACAACAGTGATTAAAATATATCATAGTGGTGCCATAATTGGTACCTCGGCTGAGTGAGAAGTGAAGTACTCCAAGCTAGTTGTATTAAGTGTTCATTTTTGAGAGGTTGACAAAGATTTATGGCTTCTTTTCTGTAAGTCCCATTTAGTCTCTGTAGCACTACATCTTTTACTGATGCACATAAGAAACAGTTACTGTTAATGACTGGACCATTTCTCTGAAGGGTATGTTTAAAATCTGATTATTCTAGAGGAGACGGGGAAGCATTGTAGACCTTGAGCCACCTTTTGCTAAGGCTGTGTTGTTTTTAGAGTACCTCTGTAGGTGCTGCTTGACTATTTAAATGCAGTCTGACCCCTTCACTTGCTGAAGGACAGCAGCCATGTTCTCCCCACATTTTTGGCCTGCTGGGGCACTTTGGGGCTCTGTGATGGCTTCAAGGCATTCAGTCTCAGATAAAGAACCTTCTGCAAACCATTATTCCTGTCTGCCTGGCCTAAAATCTGTGCTAGCAATTTAATGGCCTCTTGGTCAAGCTAATGGGCCCTGGACTGGGGTCTGAAAGCAGCATTAGGGACCTGTGTCTCCTCTCCTGGGTCTCTGAGAGCCTCAGCACTGGGGTCAGCATGGGGGCTGAGCTGCAAGGTGTAGGGGGAGGAGAATGGCTCCTTGAGGGTCATCAGAGGAAAGCCTTGGGATCGGGAGTGGCCACAGGGCCAAGGGGCCCTGGTGGTGGAGGCTGTGGGGTAGGACCCACACCACCCAGGGATGGTGCGCAGCCCCAAAGAGAAGGTCCCATTGTCCAGAGATGCTGCTGCTCTCCACCAAGGAGGGAAGGGAGCAAGGCCAGGAAGTGGCCTCAGTGACCGCCCAGGGCTTCCCCGAGATGCTACTGGGAAGCTGGGGGGGTTCCTGTGCAGCCCCTTGCTACCCCTGCTGCTTCTGTCAAAACCCTTGAATCTCTGACTTGCTCAGAAAATCCCTCTGTAGGCCTCTGGCACCAGGTCTCCTCATCAGCACTCTGTGGGGATGCGCTCTGCCATAGGAAAGCGGCAGTAAGGTGCTTTCATGTTCCAGGACTTTAAAAAAAAAAAAGTTAAAATTTAAAGTTTTATATGAAAAGCTGTATCTATGTACAACATATGTGTGCAGCTTGCATATACTTTTCAGAAGGAACAATGCATTTTATCTGTTAGTACTTGCTGCTGCTGTGGTCTTTGAACTTGTAATCTTCCTAAACATCTCCTGACCCTCCAAGCTGTCTCGCTGGTATTTATTGTTTTACCGATGTGTTTATCCCCCAGTTCTTTTCTAATCCTGCCCCAGTTTTCACCCTGAGACCAGGGGAGCAGTGGGGGGAGGGAGAGGAAGGTAAGTGTATCCCCAGAAGCCTTTCACCTGGCTGGGAAGGAAGACAGGGACATGCGAGTCTCCAGTGGCTAATAGGCTTATCTGACTCTGGATGCACATTAAAATAAGCCCAGGCATTCATTTTGCCCGCTTTTGCCCTGACTTAGCAATGTGTTTTGTCTGCACTCCTGTGTGCTCAGCAGGAGCAGTTTCCAGACAGGCAGTGCATGTCGCAAATCCATCCAGGTAGCCTTGCTGAGTTGCCTGAGGTTGCCATAAATAAGTATTCAGCCTGATAATATAAAAAAGCAGAATAATTTAAGAAATATTTATTGTTCTTAATGTATTTTGACAAACATTTAATGCTACCAAGGGTCCTTGTAATTCAAGTTTTTGGGAAGTATTAATTAGGAGTTACAGTCTCCAGTTTTATGTTATGCAAGGTGATGGAAATGTTTCAGAAGGTGAAGAAAGGAGCGTGGAAGTATAGCTGTAAAGAATCAATAGGTTCACGTTGCTGCTCGTTTGGTTAGTGGCTTCCCAATATTGCCTCTGAACAGTATTGATTTAATTTTCTCACTGTGAATACAGCATAGCTTTGCTTTACACCACAGAGACACGAGTTTCATGTTTTCATTTCGTAGTGATTTTCATGCAGGCTGCCTTTGAAATTGCTGGCCTTACGGACACAATTATTGGCTTTGTGAAGATGAGCTCTGGCTTTGCTGGTTATCCCTGCAATTGTTTCTGTCCTGCCTCTGACAGCCATGTGGTGGTGTTCCTGAGCATTCCTTTTTGTCCCTTTTCTTAATATGGGAAAACCTTTTCAGACACTATGGTTAAGAAGATAAAGGAATGCGTTTTAAGGGTTGGGGCTTGCTGCATTTCACAAGAAGTTTGCTGATTTAAATCACAATGAGAAAATGTAGAGACACTGAAGGGCTATGAGGAACACTAAGTCCTGGTTTAGTCTTAAGTGTGGACTGCAGGTATTCTCTGAAACTATGTGCGTGACAATGATTTCATTAGGTGGGGTGAGCCAGTCTGACTGACATTTTCACTTAAACTGGATAAAACCCTGCTGCTGAGCGGAATATTAGTATTCAGAAATGGATCAAAGGTGCTGGCTGTTTTTGCAAGGAAAGGTAGTGTAATGCTGTGGAGAGGAAGGCACAAGGAAGTCCTATGGATCAAAAGTACTATGCTAACCATTTCAGGATTCACTCCTTTTTCCTTTTTCTATTTTTTTTTTTTTTGAAAGACAACCCTGAGCTTTACTCCCAATTATTCCTGACATGAGCTTTGTAGCTATAGTGTTTGCTTGGCCAGTAGTGCCGTGCGTGCTAGGGAAGACTCTGACGCTGCCTCTCTAGTACCAATCATTTGTGGATGAGAATAGCAAGGCCCAGATTAGGTCAGAGAAAGAACACTCCAGTCTGGCACATCACTTGTCTGAAAGCTAAACGCTGGTGAATGTGTTTCAAGGCAGGTAGGAAACTGAAGTATGTAAAGGGAGCTGAAATGCAAGAGAGCCTTGCAGAGGAAAGTGCTTGAACTGATTGTGTGGCACTGGAGGATGGCAGTGCTGGAACATGCTCCACTCCCTTGATTTTCTTCCCTGCTGGTGCTTTTTGCATGAGGAATGCTGAAGCTGGTGGGGTGGACCAAAGAGGATGTTGCATAGATCCTTACTGCTGGTACCTGTGAATTTGCCACCAGGGAGCAGCCCCACTGTCTGACTAGCTGTTCTGGTTTAATTGTGGCTAGCTTCTAATTAATTATAAAGAGAATTCTAGGGAGCTCTGTGTCCTCAGCTCTTCTCAAACTATTAGTTCCTCTCAGTCTTGCCTTTGCTGACAGTAATGCCAGGCTTGGACTCATGGCAGTGTTTCTGAGGGGAGAAGTCAGTGGGTTTGGGGTTGAGCCCCGTGGGGTTGGAGGTTCTGGGTCTTTAAGAGGTGGAACATGTGCAGGCTGAATTACATTCGGTAGCAGGAAAAAGATGACCTGAAAATGTGTGTGGATTTTGCACTGGAGGAGGATGGGGGAGAAGGGACTTGCTCTTTTGCTGAGGGAAGCACAGCAGAAATGATGGGAGAATCAGGGACATGGAGAGCTTTCCAGCAGGTGCTTTCATTTTCAGTGGAACGGTGGCTCCTCCTGGTTCTTCTCTCGGCTCATAGAAGGCTGCCCAATGGTCTGACCATTTTATGTGACAGTGATCTGAGTGATCACATTGCACGTATCTTCTCCTCTGAGTAGAGGAAAAATTACTTTAAGCTATTGGCAATTTTGAGGAGGGGAAAAAAAAGTCCAGAGATACTGTTTTCTGCAGCAAATTGACTTTCTTAATCAAAATCATGTATCAGCCAGAATGTTTCAACACAACAGAAATCTTCTGTTAAGAGCACCTTAGTTTCTTAAAATGAAGTTCCATGGATTAGAACATTATTAAAAAAAGTAATTTCTAACTTGGTAATAGGAAAAACTAATTTTAAAAATATGGAAATTGATAACTACTTTCAGGCAAATGTAAAATTCAGAAAAAGGTCGTTTGGATCAGAAATGCTGGGCTAAGGGCAAATCTGTATCTTTTGTGTTCTGAAGGGAAAGCTTACATAAGTTGAATTCTCAAGGAGGAGATAAAGGTAGCTTTGTCAGGATTTCCCTGATATGTGCAGGTTGGTTGAGAAGTCCTGACATGCCCAGTCATGTGAACCAGGGATCTCTGGTGCCTCAGAGTGAAATTCAGTTCTGCTGCTGGGTAACCCAGCATGATTTCCTTGTCTCTGAGTTGATTAACTCCTTCTTCTTCTTCAGGTGATGTGGCTTGTAAAACCACCTGATTTTCTTGTGTTTGGAGTGGACTGTGTTTGTCTCAATATAGGAGCTTTTTAAAAGCAAGGGCAGCTGTAGAAGGGGGGGAAACTCCTAAAAGTTTCCCAAGCTGATTAACATGAAAAGGCATTTTTGTTTCCTGCTGTCAGTATGCGACTGTGGCACTCAACAAGACCCTCATGTGTGAAGACTCAACCTCTGACATCAGTGGAGCTCTTTGCCAAACATTGCTTTCTCCCTCTAGCTGTGACTGAAGCTGTGACAAGGTGCTTGTTTGGGTCATCTGTCCCCTGCCTTCACTCTGCCAATCTGGGCCCCACATCAGTGGGGTTAATTCCTAATGTAGGAGGAAGAAATAATGCATGAACTCTGATAAATTTCTGATGGCAAACTCTCTGTGTTTGGACTCTCCTGCTCTCACCCTAAGGCCATCTACAGCCTGAAATCTACTGGCATGCAGTGCTTTGGCTTTTTACATGCAGATTCTGAAGCATTTGATGCTAAATTGTCCCTGGTGTTCACATCCAATTTAGGAATGCTATTTCTGTTTTCTTCCATAATGAGACAGCCCTGGCTGGGACCTCGGTCTGTGGGCTTGTGTATGATGCACTTCTGAACTGTGCTGGTTGTGTTTGCACTGCAAGGGAGCTTTGGGCAAAGGCAGTGTTGGATTGTGTGGCCAGAAGGGACACTGATGCCAGGCAGCAAGCTACCCCATCTTGCTCTCAGAAAACACATTTAAGTCTTCCCTCCATATTTCTGTAATAGTATAGGCAAAGCTCAAATGAAAAAAAATGTTACTTTGGGGAAAATTAATTTCAGATATTGAGCTTTTTCCTTGGTGGTGAGTTTGGATCAACAGAAGGTCATGATCTTGCTCTTGGGTGAAATACAGTTCTCTTTCAATTTAGACACTGCCTCTTTGGGGTCCCTTTGCTTTGGGAATGAAAGTAATGTAAATGTAAGGTAAGCAATGAATGAAAGGATCTTAATGTTAGATTTTTAGCCATCAGTTGGCTCTCTTACATTTAATAGATTTTCCCATCACAGGCAATCTGTGTTCTTGCTTGCTCAGATCCACGCTGGTGCCAAGTGCTAAACAATGACACTATCTATCTTTATGCACAATTTGCCAATTTTGGTTACTTTTGAAGCCCAGTGTTTCTGCTTTACCCCTGTGAATCTCCCTTATAGGGAGAACAAAATGAACAGAGGAGTGAGTTCTTTAGCAAAATATTTAGGGTTGATATGTCTCTGTCACTTATCCACTTGTTTTATAAACCACAGTGCTTAGTCCGCTTACAGTAAAATAAGTAAAGAGAAGTAAAGATGTAGTAAAGAGTTGTTTGTTGTTTACAGTGAATTGCCTTTCAGATAATCAAATGAAGTACTTTATTGCAGTTTCACTTCTAGCTATAACCTTAACTAACAAAGGTTTTACTTGCTGCCTACTAGGCTTAGTTTTGTTTTCAATGATGTTTTCAAAAGCTCTCCCTTGATTGTACATCTTCCTTCAGCCATCAGCAGGATTTTGCCAGTGACCTCAGATAAGCTAGCATTAGAGCAGAAGTGTTTTTGAGACCTTCTCCTGCAGAGGCATGAGAAATGGGGTCTTTCTTTCACAGGGAACATTTCAGGAGTTACCAGAATTCTCCCTCTTCCCTCCAAATTCATGTTACCTATCAAACATAGCTGCATTTTGGTATTTACCAAGTCCCTTGCAAAATATCACAAGAGACAGGCCCATACATCAGATTAATTATCTTGCCTTCTACTTGCCAGAGGTGCTTAATTTCTTCTTTGGAATTGAATGTGACTCCTGCAATTAAATGTTACTCCTCAGCTACTGAGACATCTCACTTTTTGTATAGGAGGAAGCAAGGCATTAGGAGCAAAATCAGAAGTGGACTTGCATACCACAAATAAAGGTGTTACTGCAAATTTTACAGGTCTTGTACTCAGGTATATGGAAATAAGGTTATTTGCTGTTTCCTTAATTATTCAGATTCCACTATTTTTAACTTCATTGCGCAGTTTCTGCTGGTACAGCCAGTCTGACTGTATTTGATGGTATTTGATTTTGCCAGATACCTGTGACTGAGCTAAATGTTTACAATAATTTTTTGATTATTCTAAATTCAATGCATACTTTAAAATGTAAAATAGAAGTTTGTTGCTTCAGTTGGACAAACTACAAATGAGAGCATTGTTACTGAATGCAGTCACACTAGTCCTGCAGTAGTTTAGCTAAAATATGAATTAAAATCCTAGGGGGGATTTCAGGAGGGGTCAAGTAGGACTCCCAAGTTTCCCCCAAAGTTTATTTGTGGGGAAAAATGCACGGAAGAATTTTCAGGGTTAAATTTGGGGTTTACTCCTCCCCATTCTTTATGTGACACTGCATCATTTTCTGGGACTTCAGATAACCTTCTGTGGTAAAGTCTGCTTTCAGTTTTCAGTAGTTGTTACTATGCAATAGGTCATTAAGAAATGCATTTGAGGCTTACAGAGGCAGGCACATCTTATATAGGCAAATTTCACAACAGATGTATTTTCTCTTTAGGTGGTTGCTACTGATCCTCAGCTATGAGGCATGAAAGGAGGACAAGTGTCTCACATTCCTTACTCAGCGCCCAAGACAATTCTCTTTAAAAGCACGTTTGTCCTGATTGTCCTCACAATTAATTTCTGCTAGAAAGCACTCAAGGAATTAATTAATTTTAGCCTTTCACTCATCCAAGTATTTTACTGTTTGAAAACTTCATTGTACCCACTAAAAAACCACACATGCTTACTGGAGTAAGATTTTCTTTTGCAAAAATTGCTTTTCTTCTGCAAAAAGCATGTATTTGGCTTTTAAAAATACCTTTTGGAAGAGTCAAGGTGCTAGTCACTTTGGGGAAGAGCTGGTTACCATATATATTGTGATGATACCAAGTTGTTGAAGCGAGAGTGGGGACTTCAGCTGGAAGCCCCTGGTGAAATTCCATCCAGGTTTAAATGTTCTGTTTAGTTAAGATCCCTCTTGTAGTTTCAGCTGAAAATATCTGGCCTTTGTTTCACTTCAGAAGGGAAGAGAGTGTGTGTGATCTGTATTATATAAATATTTTATCCATCCAGAGCTTCTCATATAAAATGTTTCCTTTGTAGTACCAGGAGAAGTGTTGACTCTCGTCTGTAACGCAGTGGCCCTTTCAGATTTGAAGTCGCTGTTGCGTGCAGTGAAACGATGCTCCTCATTAGGAAGGAGATCAAAAAAAGTTGCAGTCTTTCAGCTTGTTTTTGAGGGGTGTTTTCCTTAGAGATTGGACTGGGTGCAGCTCTGAAGGGCTGCTTCTGCAGGGTTTAAGGAGATGTTCAGTATTTATGACTGATTATCAAAGTTGGCTGGAAATGGTCCATTTACTGACTGAAGCTTGATTTCAGAGTTGAAGGGCACACATAGAAATCCCCAGCCCCTCTCTCTCTACAAAGGAGTGTTTTCCTGCCATTCTTGTTGGATTGGATAATATGAGGGAGGAAAGGGGAAGGAGGAAGAAAGCTGTGTTTTGCTGTGAGAGCGCCCAAGACCTTTCATAACTAGGCTTTGGGTGGGAGGGTGACCTCTGTTAGCAGAACATAAGTAATAACAAAAGTATCTGTGCAGAAAATGAGTGCAATAATTAAATCTCTTTCTTTTTATTTTCCCCTCCAAAGATCAAAGAGGTTTGACTCTTGATTAATGTGCAACAGAATTCATTAACATGGTAAAATGTGGAAAAACGGGCTATTGGTTATTACTACACAGCTATTTGCTTTAGGGAACTGTAAATACTTTTTGTTCAGTAATTTGGCCTACTGCTTTTCCTGTTGTTTCTGTGTGTGCAACTCGCTCGAGAATACCACACCTAGAAATTTAGATGCAACCTTTATTCTTCTGTATGCATATCTCTTGCCTTTTTTTTTTTTTAAATGATGTAGAATGCTGCTTCTGTGCTCCTGTCTTGCTTTCCCAGTCAGTGTATCCAGGGCTTTGCCTCGCTTGTCCGCTCTTTTTATACTACATCAAGTGCTGTTTATTTTTCTCCTAGCAACCTACTGGGCTGCTCTTTGTCTCTAGGTCTAAAAGGAAGATTTTTTTTTTTCTTTTTTTTTTTTTTTGCTTGGAGGTATGAATATTTAAAGTTGACTGCTGGTGTTGAAAAATGTGACAGAATTTCTCACCTACTAATGTTCATTTTTGAGGTACTCCCAAAAGAACGAATTCTAGCTAAGATTTTTTCCAACACAGCAAGGTCAGGAGTTTTTCATAGATTTTACTTCAATCCAGAGTCTTTTTTAATTTGCATAATTTGCTTGAATAATGTAGCCCTCCTAATATTTTCCAAACCACTTACACTTAACTAATCACTTACACTTATCTTCAGCATAAACCTCATTGATTTTATTTCTCATTGAAAACATCAGTAGTAGCAAATAGAATCCTATTGGCTCACAGTCTATTAGAAATAAAATTACATTAAATATCTTGTGGGGTGTGAAGAGGTTAAATCAAGGAGAGTCATCTGAGAAAGTCATCCTGGTGTGTAAAACATAAATCTGGTTTATATTTAAACTATGTGTCACCCACCAGCTAAAAATAGCAATGATCATTAAAAGCCAATTTGCTGCTAAACATTAATAGACATTTATTACATCATAACAGATCTGAAAGACAATTAAACTTATCTTTTTCCTAGATAACTCTCCTTTGAAAATGTGTTATGCACTTGGCTTTTGCCATTAATCTCATTTACTAACGATTTTTGTTCCACTTGATATTGTTCATGTGTGCATAGAGTTGTGTGTAAGGTAGTTTCTTGTTGTTACTCTAAGTCTTTGAAGAGCAGTACATTTTCAATGGGAAAAGCTATTATCCCTCCTTATAGTGCCTGTTAATTTCCAAATCAGCACAAAAATTGAAGGAAATTACACTTTCTTAGAGCAAAACAAGTAATATCTGCTACCTTGCAGTGGAGGAGAGAACACTAAGCAAGACAAGATGAAAAATGCACTGGATGCACATTTTACTTTTAGGAAATAGATTACATCTTTCTTGCTGTTTTCACTGCAGTTCCTCAGTCGAGTGGTACCTTTTCCCTGTTTTATTGCTTCATATAGTCATATTTGCAAGTAGTGACTGGAGCTGGAGTGAGTCAAAGGCTGAGGAAACCCAGCATTGTCAAAAGCACTGCTTCCTATGAGAAATGCAGTCATGATCCTGGTATTTTTGGTTCATGTGTTGCTATCTGTCAGGTCCCATGAAACAAGCCGTCAAAGGGGGGGGCAGGCTTTGTGCTTCAGCTCAGCAGCGCTCAATTCTTTGTAGTTAAAGATGCCTTTAACCTTCAGAGCCAAAGAACTGTGGGGCCAGCTGGGTTGTGAAGGAGAGTGCCCCAGGGTGGACACAAGGCAGCCCTTTCCTCCTTTTCTGAATTGCAGGGCTCACAAAAAGCAGTCCACTATCACCTTTGTAAGTAAGAAACTTCTCTGACATAACGCTGCTTTTGGGGAGCAAACAGCTGTTCCTGGCTGACGCATGGAGGGAAGGAGGCCACCGATATGAGCTCTGGGCTTGCCTCCTGATGAATTCAGGCAAAGGAGAAATGGCTCCTGCCTGTATTCCCCTACACACCCCAGCAAGAAATCCCATCCTTGTAGTGAAGGTAAATGTCACTAAACTCTGCCTCTGTATAGATCTGCAGCTGCTGGTCAATCTGGGGCAGTGCAAGTTAGAGGTCCTTTCCTGCCAGGAAGAGGAAAGGAAGAAAGTTAAAGGTGGTGTGAAAGAGACAGAGCAGGGAGGGAGAGGATAAATGAATATTGAAAAAATATTTTAAAGGCTGCATCCAGAAGCTTTTAGCAGTATTCCTCCTCTGGTCCCAATATCACACTTCACTTCCCCAGTTTGAACTCTCACGGAATTTTCTGTCACTTCCTTTGGCTAATTTTCTCCTTGGAGGCTGTCACTTCCTCACATTAAAGCAAGACCTGGTGCAGGATCTGTGCTGTCACAATTACAGCCATGGTAAGACACTTGGAGGAATGGGGCCAGGATGTGTGGGAGAGGTGATGCCTCAAAATACAAGCTAAGTTTGTGGTAGCAAAGGGAAATTAAAATTATGCTGACCCTGGTGATAAGCTTGTCTGAATTTCAGTGCAAGCACCACACGTGTTTTATTTGTCACAGAAGAATTGCCGAAGGCTCTGTGGAATGCAAATAAGCATTACAAGAGTATTGTCAAACCCAGACTTTCAACATCCTGAGTCATTCACAGGAAAAAAAAAAAATAAATCTGAGATTTGATTACAAGTCATGTGAATTTCAAATCGAATATGTTGAATTATGTTTATTTACCATTGGTTTACTGAGCCTCTGAGCTGTATTTGGGTCCTATTTTTCAGTTTCTCTCTGCAAGGAGAAATTTACTTGAAAAGAAAGCTGAAAATTTTATTATTGCAAGGAGCTGCCACATATTGAGTTTTGCAATGAAATCATAACTGTTGGCAATACTGTGAAGAGAGCTTGCCTATGCATTATTTTCCCTCTATAAAGATGTGCTATAAACTGAAACATTTGAGAAAGATGGGTGTATTATGTAGGTATAATAAATTTTCGAGAAAGATCTTAACACCTCCTCGAAATTTTCCAGAACATTGTTGTAATAATTGCTGTATACAATGATGCTATAAGACTGTTTCGAGTGGTCAGAAGTTTATGGTGCTGTGCAGCTTGTCTGAAGAGCTGCAAAGCTTTTCCCAAGACTTAACAGGGTTTTTTTTTGCCCTGATGGGTTTGGAGTGGAGGGGCTGACATGCTTCTCGCCAGCTGTGAGCTGCTTTAGCAGGTGGCGCTTAACCAGCGAGAGTACCAAGTTTTTTGTAATCAGTTTCCAGAAAGCCCGTTGATCTGGGGTGGTAATGCAATACAAACATTTGCATATTTTACCACATCCTCGCATGATACTCTGCACCTTTTGAAATTTTGCATGTGTTATCATATATTTGCACACACGCAGGGACCTTGTGAGTGGTGTGCTTTCCGCTTAAATCTGTAATGACGGATATTGCCAAGGATAACCAGCAGGCACTTAAAGAAAGTCTGGAACGTTCAGTAGCTGTGATATTCAGATGTACAATTCAGTACATTCTTTCTAAGCTTCTGGACCATGTTTTCAAGGCTCTTAACTTTTCTCTGTCTGTTCCTCCCCCCCCCCATCCTTCCATGTGTAGTCACAAGATGTATGAATGGCTTCACTATTAGTATAATTATCATTTTTTGCTGAAATTGCTTTGATTCTGGACTGAATGGGAAAACCAACTAGCAGCTGATAGCTCAAGTTCCCCTTTTGACCTCTGGAAGAGCACAAAAGCCTCTATTTCACCTATACAGGAAAAAAAAAAGCCACTATATTCAGCCGGTCTGTATTCGGGTGTGCTATTATCAGAGGCTTGATTAATCGAAAATGAATTAACTCAGTTAACACTTCAGAGTTATTTTGCAGCAAATCCTGCAGAACATCTAAAGAGCTCTTTGTCACTTTGAATTATAGCTTAAACAGGTGGTTGATGAGCTTGGTTTGAGCTGAGAGTGGCTCCTTGCTGCCCTGGCCGCTCCCCTCAGGGAAGTGTAAGTAGCACTGCAGTGATACCGGAGAATCCAGGATAAACACAAACTTATTAGACCTTGTTGTCATTGTCGCTTGTTTTTAAGGTTTTTAAAATTACTTTCCAGCGTGCTACATCAGGCATAAGGGAGGAAATGACAGGCAGAATGGTCTTGGGTTTTCAAACAATATGGATGAAATTAATATTAAGGTACAGGAATGGCAATTACGTGCAATAGAGGAGCAAGTGCGCATTTTAAATCCTTCCTGGAAGAAGTGACTTAGAAATGCCATGTCATTTTGCACATACTGGGTGAGAGGGTTGAGGTGTTTCCTTCAGAGTTCACAGCCCCAGCAGAGGTGTGAGAGCAGAAGCAGGGTCTGCAGTACAGAAGGAGGACGTAGATGTCAGCAGTTTGAACCACAAGGTGGTGAGTCCTGGCACCTTGAAAAGGCTCACTGGCTCTCTCATAGGGCTTCCTCACATCTGGCAAACTTAAAACTTGAAATGAAGAGCTAAAAGCCATGGACAGCCCTCATTATTTTGTGAAACAAAGGCGTTTTTTCCTGAACTCAGTGAGAACTCTGACTTCATAAGTATTTGTGGTATAGGATGAACGTTCTCCTGGGCTGAACGCAGACAGGGATGGAAGTTTACAGATAATTCAGTGTCTCAGAACCATGTTCCTGACTTCTTAAAAATGCACGTGGAAAAATCTGTCCATTAATCACCATGTCCCTGTAGCAGTAACTTCAATGAGTGGCTATGAGTGAAAGTGCACATGGAAATGCTGGGAGTGCAGCCTGCTCCTGCCATGCTCCCCCTGTGTTACACAGTTGGTAATGTCTGTGTGACCTTTTACGTGGCAGGCTGTGTTGCTGCCACCACAAAATGACCAGGGAGCCACATCCTGACTACCTGGCAGGGAAGGAAAGGGATTTGAAATAGGATAAAGGTGGAAAGAGGTTGGAGAAGCAAAACCTTTCCTTTTCAGTAATGTTGCAAAAAAAAAGTATTTTGCAAGCAACTTATGGCCAAATGTACTGCAGCAATTCTTTTGTTTAGCCATTCATAATGGGAGTGGAAATACAGCTCATTCTCTTACTTAAAGAAATTTTCTAACATTAAATTGCAGTTAATTTAATTTTGCAGAGATTGCATGTTTTATTTTTTTTTGCTGGGGTTATTTCTTGTCCCTCTCTTAGCAAAATTCTGAATATGTTGCCTGAAATAAATTATCTCAAGTAGCAGATGCTGAGAATGGGGAATTACACCCATGGTTCCAGCTTGGACCATCAGCTTCAAGGAGTTTAATTACTTCCCAATTTTTCCCCTCGTAAATAGTGACTTTAATCAATATTTGTTTGAAACATCACACTTATTTTCTACTTAGTAAGTGACTTTTGCCAAAGGAAGAGAGTAAGTGCTGGAATCTTTCCTATTAAGAAATATAAAACAATCCTTGTATCCTTGATTTGTTTAAGCTAGTTCTACTATGCACATTTTCAGGGGTGGGGAGTAAATTGCTGCAAGTAAAATTGGATATGAAAACTCCAGCATTTCTATCTGGCTTTTGCTAATGGGCCCCTTTGTTAGACGCTCCTGCCCCTCCCCTGGCTGTACCCCAAGTGCCTAGAAAATGCTGGATACCTGAAGCAGCTTTTGCCATGTGAGAAGGGTAGTATACAGCTTTGTGCAGGTGCAAACGCTTGTGTTTGGAAGAAGGCAGTAATTAAATGGAGTTCTGACAGGTTTGGCTTGCGCTGCTCTGAATTCTTCTTTGAATTCAGCTTATCTGTTCGCTCACCACATGAACTGGTTTCCTTTTCTTTTCCACCCTCCCTGTAGACTGTTGACAGATGAGCGCAGAAAATGCTCCATGTGCTGCTTGACATCAACTGCTGAAGAACAGACTTGGGTAGATGTTGAGTTTGTCAGTGTATCTATAATGCTCTTTTATGAGCAACGCCTTGATGAATACTTCACTGCTCATCTCTTCGTTCAGGGCCTTAGTTTCCTTTATTTAGCTTTCTCCTGTTCTGTCAGTAGCACTTTGAGCTGGATTTTTGGGAACTGCCAGCATGCACTTCTGGTTTGGGTGATGCAGCAGATCAGACTGTGAAGGTGTCAGGGGCAGCCCTTTGGGCATAAAGGTCAGTGAGCAGAAGAACTTCCTCTTAAATCAATGCAGGCTGCATCGTCTTTGTGGTTGAAGTCCAAACCCCTTAAGTCAAGCCCTTAAATTTTTCACTGTGATGGTGTCTCCCTGTCTTGCATCAATAAATGTAACACTCTGCACTGAACAGTTCACAGATAGTGAACTGTTTTCTCTAGTTTCTCTCTTTTTGGCTGTGCTTTACCTGGAGGTAATGCAAAGATGAAGTGAATTTTGTTTTTCAGGCCTCTTTCTGTGTCTTACAATGCTGCTTGCGGGGGTTGAGTGACCATTAAGAAAAAGGGTTGTTCTGCTCATTTCCTACATGGCTGTTTCCCTGCAGATATCCAGTTCACAAACACACTGTGATTATTTGATTACGTGAAATAAAAACCCACCCAGAATTTTGCAGCATTCCAATGTATTTGGCTAATCTATTGGTGCCCTGTGTTGTTAAAACACAGCTGGCATGTCTCCAGACACATTGTGTATTTGGTAGTGCTTTTGTGTGAGCTTAAGCTGAGGGGGTTGAAGGCTTTGCAGAAGCAAGTTTAAGGGCAAGGTGGTGCCAGCCAGGGTGTGCAGACACCACCTGACAGGCCACGGCTCTGGCGTGTTCTCCTCTGGCAGGAAGGACGGCAGGGCAGAGAATATTTGGTCAGATTTACAACTGGAGTAAATGGTGCATAGTGATGAGCTAGTCCCCTTGTCTCTTTTGCACAGGAGCTTTGTGATTCAATAATGTACTTTCCAGGAGGATAAAATGTTTATTTGTGGCTCTGGTGGTTCCAAGACATTAGTTCCCAAAAATTAGTGTTTGGACTTTGCAGAGGGCATGTGAATCCTTTGCTCATTCAGCCTCAGCCCATGAGATAATAGAAAAAAAAAATCCTAGAATCCTATCATGGAGGAATGTATAGACAGATTTAAAAAAAAAAATATTAAAGGGCACTGTGTAAGTATTTTGCTGACAATTATTCTTTCTCTGGGATAGGGAGCCTAATTAACTTGTGGTTTCTTTAATTTACACCCAGAACCCTTTTACTGCACCATAATGTTATCTCTTTCTAACAGGCTTAGATTATTCTGAACTGATTCAGTTTAAACAAATAAAAATCGAAAACAAACCTTTGCTCCTTCACTGCCTGACTGAGCTTTTGCTTCAGGGAAGTGTACCTGTGCTTGGATAGCTTTCACCCATCTCTGTATGCCTGTTCAAATTTTGTAGCACAAAAAGCTTCTCACTTTTAAAACTTTACAGGAGATGCTATAGAAAAAGCATGCATAAATAATAGCAGTGCCATAGTTTGATGTCTACTGGTAGCCTATTAAAATATAAAAGGAAAACTTGATCACTGTTTAGAATGTACAATTTAAAATATTCATGAGGCTCTTCCCTATTTGAAAAACTGACTTAAATATTTTCAGTGACCATTTTGATTAGTCCCAGCTCAAACAAAGTTTTAATTTCAAGGATGTCCATAAAGAAGCCACTTGACTGCAGATTGACCTTGGACTTTTTAGAAACCCCACTTACAGAGATGAAAAAAAAAAAAAAAACTATGGAAACTAAATGCTGCATTTGAGTGAACAAATTGCAGGGACAGACTGGTGAGGAGAGTCAAGTGAGAGAATAAAATCTTGGCAGTGCAAGATATATTTATTAAAAAAAAAATGCAGCTTCTTTATAGACTTTGGTTCTGAACAATGTGGGGTTTTATTTAGTTGATCAGTAAAGATAGGAAGCAAAACAAAGGCCACTTTGTCATGCCAGACTTTCAGAAATATACCCACATCACAATGGCATGCAGCACGGTTTTTTCATACAGCTTTTTGGCTCAGACTCGGTTTTGGGTAAGAACAAAAGTTGGCAAAAACAGCTTCTGTGCTCAGAGAAGAATAACTTCTGTTGATCAGAGATTTTTGGAGAGATTTTTAATTAGACCAGTACTGTGAAGACTGCAGAGTCTAAGGAGTTCAAAACAGATATGTCAAGTACTTTTCAATTCCTCATATTTCCTCATCATTTCAGAGTCAGTGGGGAGCTAAGTTTCAAACAAACTGCTGCCGTGGTTTAACTCTGTATAGTTGTTTTTTCCTGCCAAGTTTGAGTCACTGTGGCCATCTAGCCCCTTCTGGAGAGATTAAAATGATGGAAAGCTGGAATACGCTCTCCAGTTAAATGAGTGAATGTTTCTGTTCAAGGATGGATTCAGATTTCCCCGCGCTTTGCTGTGAGTGCGTGGGATGGACAAGACCATTATTTTTAATTCCACAATAAATAACTGCAGAGCTTGACTAGCAGTGAGTCGCTGGCAGTAACCAGAAAGTAGCTGGTTATGGGATAAGGGTGACTTTGGGCTCTGCTTGGGTTCAAAGCCTGGTCCAAATTCAGTGATTAAAAGCCATACAGGTTGCCTCAAACAAAGAGAGGCTTTTTGGCATATCATCAGTGGAAATACTCCCAAACTATGTTACTAATCCCACTGCCTGGCCTGGTATCTTGCCGTTAGCATCCACAGCGGAGGCATGACAGAAATGCAAAAGGGAGGGAAAGGTCTTAGCTTTTTTGTTCAGAACTGCTGTCTGGAGCCCTGTTTTGAGATTGGAAGCAGAGCACTGGTTATCCACCAGTTGGTAACTGGTTCTCTGCACAGGCATAAGTTTTAATTCTTCTTTTGTGTGGGAATGTGCATGCATCTGAAGGGCCAGGGAGTGGGGAAGACACATTTGCCTTTACAGCTGCTGGCAGCAAAGAAACACAGAAAGACTTGATTGAAAACACCTATCGTACTGTTTTACTAACTGCAGGTTTTTTTTCCTTTCTCATTTCTAGGTCTCAGACTCTGGATACTGGCTGTGGGATATTTTTTTTTAATTATTATTTTGATTGGGTTTTTTTTCCCCTTTTTGGATGTGAATTGAAGGCCAACAACAGTTGAAGTGTTGGAAGCAAGTGCAGGAGGACGCTCACCTTTTTGTTTGAATCCTTGTTTGCTGGGATACTTTCAAGCTCTCCTTCACAGTCATGTGGTCATCACAGCTGCTGTTCTTCACAATGCTCTTAACACCGTTTGCCCATGGTGAGTGAGAGGTGGTGTAAATTTGCCTGTGGGAAGGGAAGAGAAAATAGCAAGGATTTTGTCTATGTCTTTTCCTCATGGTGTGGGGTTTTTCACAGGATGTGGATTTCTCTCCCTGCTTTGCACCTCAGGTCTTTGAAATTCCCAGGTTACATTATGACTTAACTACTGAGACAAAGAACTCTGGTGACACATAAGGGTTTCTTTTTCTGAGTTGGGCTGCTACATTAGACAGACTTTTTCTTCCTTGTTCTTGGGGAACAATGGATTTATTACCAATCAAATCAGAGTAGGATAATGAGAAATAAAGACAAATCATAAAAACACCTTCCCCCTGCCTCCCTTCTTCCTGAAGTGAACTACCTCCCAGTTGTCTCTACCTCCTCCCCCACAGCAGTACAGGGGCACAGGGAATGGGAGTTGTGTTCAGTTCACCACATTTTGTTTCTACTACTCCTTCCTCCTCGGAGGGAGGGCGCCTCACATTCTTCCCCTGCTCCAATGTGGGTTCCTCCCATGGGGCCACATGTCCTGCCAGCCAGCAAACCTACTCCAGTGTGGGCTCCTCTCTCCACAGAGCCATATCAAGGTCCAATGTGGGCTCTGCATGGGGTTACAGCCTCCTCCACAGGCTGCAGGTGGGTCTCTGCATCCAGGTGAACCTCCATGGGCTGCAGAGGCACAGCTGCTTCACCTCCATGGGCTGCAGGGAAATCTCAGCTCTGGCATTTGAAGCACCTCCTGCCCCTCTTTCTTCACTGAGCTTGTCTGCAGAGCTGCTCCTCTCACAAAGCAGCAGCTTTGTCCCTGTTCTTAGATCTGTAACCCAGAGGTGCTACCACAGTCACTGATGGGCTCAGCCTTGGCCAGTGATAGATCTGTCCTGGAGCCAGCTGGCATTGGCCCTGTCAGACACAGGGGAAGCTTCAAGCAGCTTCTCACAGAAGCCACCCCTGTAACCAGCCCCCACCTCTCCAAAACCTGGCCATGCAAACCCAGTACAGGGCTGTAGCAGAAAAATTTGATCTCTTTTATTAGCCAGGAAACTCTTAAGTGGAACGTGACACGTGTAATTCTTTGAAATAAGATTTTGAGGCCTGTTGGGTTCTTTTGATATGAGAAACCCAAGTTAGGCTCTAGGAGTTTCTAGCTGCCAGGTTTCACAAGTGCTGAAGGGTTCAGGATCTCCTATTAGCAGTGATAGTTACTGAATGCACAGGGCAGAGCTTTGGAAAATCTGTCTGCTTGATTTTTCTGATGCTTAAATGGAAGCTGAACTCTACCAAGGATCTCATTGTAATTACAGGCCAGTGGAAGCATGGTTGTAAATGACATGACTCCCTATATGTAAGCTTTTAAAATATTCATCAGGCTTTTTGAGCTTTACCAGCTGATCTTCTGTGTATATGCTAAGACCCTGGAGCAAACTTTTACAGGAAAACAGGCGATGAAAACAATAAATGTAATTGGCTGGATATATCTATAGAGCACAACCTGTCTTCATATATAACATATTCGGGGGCAAAGGCTATCTGTACTATTGTTCTTCAAGCAAGACTCCTCCTCACTGACTGAAAAGTAGAATGAGTATTTAAATTGAGTTGACCAATTAGGGTGGAATGAAAGAGCTATTCAGAAAGGTGCTCTCCAGCCCTCTCCAGGAAAGTTAAATGCTAAATATTTTGTAAATCTTTATAATTAAGAAGTATTAGTAGTATTAACAGTTAAAGCAATTAATAGTTTAAATATGCCTCTGGCAGTTCTGTTTTAGATTCTCAGTGCCACTGTAGCTGGAACATCCTGCCTGATAGTCTCAGTAAATGAAAATGTCACAAGTATCCTAGGAGTCATATTGTGCTACAGATGAGCAAATGCCAGAGATGCAGGAACTGTGCCTGGAAATATTTCTATCCATTATGCTGCTCTCCAGACTAAATGTACAAGGTGTTTGCTATGGTGGTTGTGGCAGTCAGTGGTGGTAAATCTGACCATCACACACCTAAACCAACACCCACATTATCTGATCAGTTGCCAGTGAAAGTGCGATAGCCGTCTTTGAACAGAGGAGAGAGAACACCTTTGGTCTGAGCCAATGGACTTGGTTTGGTTCTCCCTGTTCTGATCTCTTGAGTGGCCAGGATGCAGCTTCCATGTCAGAACTTTGGCATGTTGTTTAAGCACATGCCACAATCTCACTTTCCTTATAAAAATAGCCCAGTTAAGCCCTGCTTTTTAATTTTTTTAAAACATTCCCTTTTAGTAATCACTTTTCACTGCATGCAGAAAGCATTGATAATTTATGCTTAACAGGACTTAAGCATTTGAGTTCCTCTTTCATGATCTGGAATGACTCCTGTCCTGTAGTGATTGCTGGAGATGATACGAACTACTTTTTCAGGCTGACCTTGCTATATCTCATTCCCTTTTTGAGTTCCCTGACACAGCCTCTTCATCCATCTTGGTAGCTGCATTGTAGGTAGATTTCTTAGACTAGTGATCTCACAAATTGGAGAGGTGGTGGTGGTGTTTTGATGTTTCGGGGGTTTTTTGAGGGGGCTTGGGTTTTTTTGTTTTAGCTGTTTCATCTCTTGGAGTAGATTGTGTGTCTTGGGCTGTGATGACAGGTGTGGAGTCAAAGGGTGTATACTTCAGTGATCTGCAAGATGAAAAGTAATCTTCCAGAATACTGCCCTGGTACAATGTCATCTTGTTGATAAACTGTAGAAATCATAAAAGGGGGAAAAGTCGTGAGTCCTTGCGCTTCCTCAGTGATGATGTTAATCTGCTGTATCCAAAATACACAGGCGCAGCACTGTCTAGTTTTGCTCAGACTGCTTTGAATCATAGCTCACCAAAAAATGAAGCCATGTGAAATACTTAAGATAATAATAGATTTGTGTAGTGGCTGCTTTCTTTACTGTTACCCTTGAATAGAAAATAGCTTACAACTTAGGGCACAACTTGGAGCAGTGTAGAAGCCCCCCAAAAGCTATCCCCTCTCCTAAGCTACAGCAAAGCCTCCAAATCCATTTGTTGCCTAAAACTAAATCTGTTATACAAAATCAGAGAATTATACAAGATAGACTGGAATACTATCAAGGAATAAAATAAAACCATTAGCAATAGCAATAAAAGCAAAGCCTTTTTCATCCTTTGCAAGGGCTCTGCTAAGGACAGGACTTTCTCACCTCTTCCTTATTTTTGCACCTCTTTGGAAGCTTTTCCCAAAGCATCTGAAGGTCTGGACCCCAGGAAAGTGCTCCTTGGTTTGTGTTTCCCCCCCATGTACACCTGGGCAAACTGATCCTCCTTTCCTGTAGCAGGTGGATTTCCAAGAGGCGTTTTCTGGAATTGAGCAGCTGTTCTCTTCCTCGGTCTTCCTCCCCTTGACCCCAGACAAAGCAGATTTCTCTTCGCCCACAAATGAACGCTGTCAGAAGTTCACTTGAAATGAGATGGACATGACAGGCAGCAGCTCAGTTTGCAAGCCTGGAGAGATGTACACCTGCTCTGCCACATTGCTGTCGTGCTCGTGTGTGGCTCAGAGATTTAAGACTTCTAGACTGCTGGACAAAAATAATAATAGAAATAAAGGGATTCAGAGCTGCGTGCTGTTAGGAGCAGGATAGGAAGGATACCACAGTGATGACTGTGGGGTGAAGTTTTGCACGTCTCCAAACAAGTAACTTATTTTAGGCACTGGAAGAGAGCTGAAGGCCTTTTTTTTGCAAAGATCTTTATCATCTCATCAGATTGGTTCATTGTTGTTTATTTGAAAATTATTTTTTAAGGATTGCACCTCGTGTCTAATTATATGATGGGCAAGAAAGAATGAGTTAATTGTTGTTAGTCTGCTTCGTTTAATAATCCAAAAAGGGACAACCAGTTACTCTTCCAATTAAGCAATAATCCAAATTGCCAGGTTTCTGTTGGGGATTGTTACAAAGCAATAAAATCAACAGGCATAGCTATCTACCTGTTTCTTTTGTTGCTACTCTCTTGCCTTGCACTTGTGACATGAGAGTGAGATGTCAGCATCCTGGATCCTGCTTGGGCAGAGTTGTGGGGTTTGGTTCCTCCTGGTCTTGCAGCTGCTTGGGGTTATTTTGTAAATGTTTTAACCTTGAATTTTTTAATGGGTTGCACGCGGTTCCCTCCTGATGATCCATAGGGTGGGTTAGTCATTCCTGTGATAGCTTAAATAGCTTAGTATTTTTCTTTGATGCACAATGGGATTTTTGGGTTAGAACCACACACTTGGCCAAAACTAAGCAAAACTGAAGTCAGAGCAAGTTTAACAATAACGTAACCAAAACCTGGCTGAAATTACAGGACAAACAATGGGTATCTGTGTCATGGTTTAAGCCTAGCTAGCAACTAAGCACCATGCAGACACTTGCTTACTTCCTTCCAGCCTTGTATATGAAGATGATTCTGTATTTTTATACAGAATCCAAAACACAGCACTGTACTAACTATTAAGAAAAAATGAACTCTATCCCAGCCAAAACCAGGACAATCTGACATTGCAGCTAGGGCAAGCCAGGCAAAAGTTATCTGATCCCAGGGGAAGTTGCAAGTGCAGCAAAGTTTCTCAAATAACTTTGGAGATTAGAGCTAAGTTTAAGCTAAAATAGATTGTAGGTTCAGACAAAGCCTGTCAAGTCCTGGAGCCTGGTATTATTATGGCGCTTAAGGCCTAATACTGATACTTGACAGCACCAAACTGGCAGGACTACAGATGCTGCTGGCCCAGTTCTAAACCTAAAAAAAACTGGTTGCCTCCAAGAAGTTATTTATGCAGTCTTGTGGCATAGCTGTAAAGTGACCTTCCTGCATTTAGGGACAGATGCCATCATGTCTCTCCATATGAGAATTAGTTCGAGATGGGGCTGAACTAATTTATCATTCACAGAGTAGAAAATGAAATTTGAAGTCCTTTCAAGTCATTGCAGCTGCAAGGAAGAGAGCCTTGTCTGTTGTCCTGTTCCTGCCCTCTGAGCTTCTGCTCCATCTTTGCAATGCTTCTGGGAGACAGCCGTGGCGAGGGCTGCATCCTTGTGAAAAGATGGCACTCCAAGGTCAGGCTGATCTCTCTAGGCATTAGCAGCTCCAGATGCCAAGCCAGTTTCTGTGGGAACAGTGGAAATATTTATTACTGAACAGCACTGGTAGTTGCCTGGTGACAATGATTCTGTTAAAGCAAGCAGCATTATCTATCTTGGGGGAATATATGATGCTAGCAGGCTGGTCTTCGGTGACAGAGTGCTGTTTAGTGTGAGCTGAACATTTGCCTTGCTACTATTTTAATACAGTGAAAATACTGCCACCGCTTAAAATACATACTGTGTTTCTTTTATACTTGTACAAGTGTTATGTTAGCTAGTGAATGGTGGATAATTGCCTTTTACTACAATACTCTTTATATAGTCACAATGAAATACAAGATACATGTTTTATTAGTTGTGAAATAGCCAAGTTGACTTCCAGGCTTCTGCCTAACTTCAGTGTTTTAAAGATTAATCATCCTTGAAATATTTATAATGTTTGCTATTCTTGGCAATTTGTATTACCTGCAGCCGTGCCACCTTTTCCATAGTGGAATAAGTGATTGAGGAAGGCTTTTCCTGATAAAAGGGGGTAGCTGTTCTCTACAACGCTTTCATTAGCAGCATTATACTAAAATTGAGAGTATTAAGTTCCCCATCTGATGACAGATCAATCTATAAGCTGATAGAGGGTGAAATTCAACCTTGCTAAGACTATCCACTGTTTAATTCTTGTTTAAGCCATTACACAGTGCAGAGGTCTGTGTGCGGACCCACTTCTCTCGTGTCTAAATTTCACACCAAATAAGGAGGGAGATTTTAAGGGGGTTTTCTGATAATGTGGGCTTTTTTCTTCAGTTTTTGGCAAGTGTCTCTGCTCATAACAGTATTCCTGCTGTAGGGGACCTTTTACCCCCAGGGGTCCATATCAGGACTAGGGCTATTTAACAGCTTCATCAGTAGCGCAGGCAAAGGGAACAAGTGCATCCTCAGCAAGTTTTTCATTGACACCAAGCAGTATAGCAGCCTCCTAGAACCTAAAGGGGAGCGACAAGGAAGCTGCAGAGAGACTCTGTACCAGGGCCTGTACTGATGAGACAAGGGGTAATGGCTTTAAATTAGAAGAGGGCAAGTTTAGATTAGATATTAGGAAGAAAAGTCTTCACTGCGAGGGTGGTGAGGCACTGGCACAGCTTGCCCAGAGAAGCTGTGGATGCCTCATCCCTGGAGTGTTCAAGACCAGGTTGGGTGGGGCTCTGAGGAACCTGGTCTAGTGGGAGATGTCCCTGTCCATGGCAGGGGTTGGAGCTGGGCAATTTAGTCCCTTCCCTTCCCAAACATTTGATGGTTTTTCACATGTATGGTGTAGGGCAGCAGGGCATGTGGGTTTCTTTCTGAACCTCAGCAATGGAAAATGTCCTTGCTCTCACAGCAGCAGGATAGGGTAAGCTGTGTTACCTTTCAAGCCTGCAGTATCTGATGCTTCTGTCATTTGTAACCATATCCTGACAAGACAGATTTCTGATCTCTAGTGACCAGCTCTGCGCTCTGATTTTTTCAAGTGTTAGCCAAGCCATAAGTTGTGACAGCATGTGAATTATGGTGTAGTAATTCCCACCCAGCACATTCAGACACAAAGATGAAGGCCAAATGGCCTCTGTGCAGTCAAGTGTGAATTATTGTGCCATAATTTAATTCCTGTTATATTTTACTGTGGTTGTAAAAGTGTTTTTATTAGTGAACTTCTTTACGAAAAGTCACTTTTTAAAAAACAGAATTGAAAAGTGCAATGCTGAGCTTCTCACAAAGAGGTGTAAATAGCTTTGTGCAATGAGGAGTGTTTTGTTAAGTCCTGAAAAATTATATTCATGAAGTTATTAACCCTAGGTAATGAATAGGTGTTGTGGTGCAGACATCTGCTGTCTAAAAAGCTGACCTAACTCTAACTATTCATTTTGTATCAGCTGCCTGGCAGTTGCTAAGTAGGATGATCAGGTTCTTTCTGACCTAGTCTTGATTTGATCTGGAAACCTAAGCTTGCAGGCCAGTCTCTTGAGCCTTCCAGTCTGGTTCCAGTTCAGGCTATACAAATGTAATGGCTGGTGCAGCTGGGTTTGGTCCCAGCAAGTGCTGAGTAAATAGACAAGGTGGTCTGGTGGCAGCAGTTTGGAAGAGCATCAGAGGGATCAAACTGATGTGCTGGGGGAAAAGTAAGCCAACCTGAAAATGGCTTGGGTGGTACTGGAGAGGGAAAACAAGGGGTCCATGAATGCCTTAAAAGTCTTTCTCAATTTTCCTTTTCCTTTGTCTTTCTACAATCCTTTAGTATGTTTGTTTGTTTTTTTTTGTTTTTTTTTAATTGAAGACAGAAGTCCAAGCTCATGCAGTTAAGGATGCTTAAAGGTTACCAGGCTAAAACCTTCTTCCCAATCAATTGTTTCTAGAGAAATGAATGAAGAGCAGACATGTGCTCGAGATGACAGGATCTCTGGGGTATTGCCTGGCCTTTCTCTTGGGATTCAGGAAGAAAATGAGTTTATCCAATCATGCTGATCCAGGTCTGTCTCTGCTGTAGTAGTCCCTGGCTAGCAAGTACTGTTAGATAGCCCTATTCCTCACTAGTCCTTGTCGTAGCTAAGCACAGAATAAATAAGGGATCGCTATTAAAAATGGGTACTTTCAAGGAAGTTACTCTCTGAATAAATTTTACTCATGTTCTCAGCAAGTTACAGCTCATCAGGATATTGACAGGGCCAAAGCTGTTTCACTTCTGATGGATATGTGAGTATTAAGAATAGCATCCCAATGAAAAACCACAGTAATTTCCCATGTAAGTGATGCAATTACTGTGGTTTGGCATTAGATGTAAATACTTAAAAAAAACCCAAACAAACCAAAAAACCAACCAACCAAAAAAAAAACCAAAACAAAACAAAAAAACAAGCAGAAAAGCTTGCTTGACTTTTCCAATTAGACATGATAATGATCCCTCTATACATCCTTTTGGAGTTAATAATCCTAAGCAGCCAGGACTGAAAAATGTAGTGGGTCAAGGCTGACTAATATGGGTACAGGCATCCCTTAGCCAATACCCAGAGGTACCATGGAGCCCCAGGAACATTTTCACATTTGCAGCTTTCTACACATGAGAAGACACCTTGTCCTGTGTCTTCCTGGACAAGCATGGTACTCCAAAAGTACTGTTGTCTGCGGCAAGCTGAGGTCGAATGAGGCTGGTGCAGTAAAGAAAGAGCACCAGAAGTGAGCAGCTTCCCTTTCCTTATCCTCATGCTCAGCGGAGATAACTGCCCACCCATTCCCTGTTTTTTTTTGCCTATTGCATAGTTATCTTAATTTGGATAATGCTGATTCCCATCTACTTTAGCAATGCTAAACTTCCAGATAAAGCTTTTTTGTGGTGAAGGTGACAGGAAGCTGCCAGGGGTTAGAGAAATCCCGCTCTTCTGGGCTGAATAAAGGGGTTTGGTGGGTAAGGCTGTGCATCTATTCCCCCAGTTTATGGAGAAGTGCAGGACCAAAGGACATCTTCACAGACAAAGCAGCTGCATAATGCTAGGGTAGAGACATTCTTTCCAGCAGTGCAGGTGGGAAGCCATGGCCAGGTTTTGTTAAGTGCAAAAGCTTCCTATGCCCATCCTTCCCATGCAGGTGGAACACCTCTTCTCTGCATGTGAGTATGCCCCTAAATGTGTCGTCATTTCTGTTTTCTTTTTCTAATCACTTCAGCTAAGCTTAAACCATTGGAGTTGGATAGAAAAAAAGTTGCTTCTGAGAGTTTTCTGGCCCTGCTTCTCTCATACATTTAAGCTGGGCATGTTGAAGTACTCTAAGCTAAAATGAGAGAAGAATGACAATGAGGGAATGAATTATGGCCGCCTTTGTTCTTGCACCTCCTCCTCAGTTGCTGCTAACCTGCACCCATGAGATCTGGGCAGACCTGCTGTTTTCCTGTTAGGGAGAGCACCCTTTGCCCAGCAAAAACATCAAGAAGCAGCTCTTTATTGCAAATGAAACTGCTGATTCCCCAGAAGATATCGCTAACATCCGTTTTATCAACTCCACTCAAGTTAAATGAATCTTAGAGCCATCTGATGTTTATTACCCCATGGCATATTCACTGTTGTTCAGTTGTTTCCTTTATTGATCATGATTTTTTTTGAATTGGATACATTTGGTAATGCGGTTTTATTTGAATTTGGAAGACATTTCCTGCTGCTCAATGAACAACTCATCTGGGAAAGATGCTGTGGTATGGGAAGAAATTAAAAGCATGTCAGAGACTTCAGAAGATTTTCCTCACTTTGAATTTCCCCGATTTCATCAAACAGTTTTGTGCCGAGCAGCCTCTCTGGAATGTCCCTCCCAGTGCCTGGCAGGATGATCCCTGTTCTGCCATGGTTCTGCTCCAAGCTGTGGGATGTGCAATGGGTTTTTAGCCAACACCACACAGATGCTGCAATCTGCCCATTGTAGCAAGCGTGGGCCTGGGCTGGTGGGTTTTTAGCTACAGTGCAGTACTGAATGCATCCTATAAACTCAAGGAATTATAATCAGACCAGCATCTACTTTTATACATTCCCTTGTGCTTTGCTGTGTTGGGCTGCTTTCTGCAGCGCCTGATAGTGTTAGGTGCCTTGTTACACATCCTGACGTGTAAGTTTGTTTCCTCTTAGACTCATGGGTGCTAAAACCCCTTCTCAAGACAGTCTGTGCGTTAGAGTGGGCAGAGGAAAAGGTTAGGACTAGAAATATGTAATTTAGTTATTGTCACTCCCTCCTATACCGTAATCTGTGGAAACTGAGATGCCTGATGGATTTTAGAAGCTCAGTCGAATTGTCACTTGTTCTTAAATCTCCAGAATGTGGAGCCATAAATAAATATAGCATTTTAATACTGAGTTTTTGGGGTCTGATCCAAATCCCATGGCAAGTTGGTGATTCTGTGTAAATGCACTTTGAATCTGGTTTGCTCAGCCCAGAGGGGAAAAAGCTAGAGTGTAACATGGAGGAGAAGGTACCCTGGGTTCATCTCTCAACTCTTAGTGCTTTCAATGAGTTCACTAGATTGTAGGCTGCTCCCCTTCCCTGAGACTTACAGCGCTGAGCTTGGTCCATATTCTCTTGGTAGACTGATCCCCCTTCAAGCTCTTCTAGGAACAATTAGAAGTCTATCAGTGCTGCTGATTTAAGTGAGAATTTGTTTTAACTTTTTTCCCCCTCTGCACTTCTTGTTGCTGAAGATCTGTCTCCAACTTTTAATTCATAGTGTCTTGTTTCTATTACTGTCATGCCGGAGGCTGCAGTAAGGGCTGATTTAGTATCAGGGGAGCAGATGACGAGAAGGAAACTGGCTTTGGTATGTCAGTCTCGTGTAGCACTTCTCTGTGCAGTGGGGTGGAGGGGGAGAGGTGCCTGTTGGCTCATGGGCAAGGCAGTGTGGCTGGCTGTGCTACTTGTGTCAGGTTGGAGCCGAGCTGGGTGCTTAGTGCCTTTCCAGTCGAGGGTGTGGATGAGCAAACCCATGTGGCAGTGTCTCTGCAGGCAGGGAAAACCACGGTGGTGCTCCACAAAGCCAGGGGCTGGTACTCACCCTGCCAACTGCTGCTTGCTGTGCGTTTCTCCAGAGGCAGCCTCTCCCTCCCTCTAATGTGTGGGCTCCTCTGCTGCAGCAGGGCGGTCAGCACCGGGGCTGGCAGGTGTTCCTGGGAGCAGCTATCCCCTTTATTCCTCCGCTCTGAAAGACAGACTCATGGCCGAGTCCTATTCATCACTGCAAACAGTATTTTGCCAGCATCGCTGCTCAATTCTATGTATGTGTAATTGGTAGTATTTTTTCAAGGAAGAATGCCTACTACTTGTAAGAGTTGTAGGAAAATCCAGATCACTTGATTTTATTTCTGTGTGTTTATATACATATGAGGATGTATATGTGCTTTAAATGTAATTTTCATACTGTAGATATATAAATAAAACCATAGAGAGCTGTTCTGTTTAAACTTGGAATAATGGAAGGAACATTTGACATGCCTTCATGTCGTTGTTGTGACTTGAAATCCAACCTGTCATCAAAATTTGTAATCTTACAGGCATGTGCAATTAAAAATCTTACTATTAGATATTGCTCTAGGGGAATTCTGAGGACTGAAAAAATCTAATAATGCTTAGTTGTTTTCCTTAATTTGATTTGGGGGGGAGGGTGGGGGGAAGGCCTCTTGGCCAAATGCCAAATACATAATGAATTCCTATCACCAGCAGACACCTGAGAGTTTCTGAGCCCTGGTCACAAAAGTCCTTGGAAGTCGTGTGTTACAGTATCAGACAGCCTTAATTTTTTTTTTTTTTTAAAAAGAAAGACCTAACTTGCTTACCTTTATAACAAAACAAGTCCAGGCCTAAATTTTGAGAGTTCTTATTTGTAAGGAGCTGTTTTGGTGTGTCTTTAGCACTGCCACCTCTCCAGACACAGAGCAGTCATCGTGAGGCACTGCAAGCACGTCCTTGCATCCTGACAGCTACAGTCCTTGTTTCCTATTGCACACCTGAATTCACAGGAGCCTGAGATTAAAGAGGTGGAAGACAATAAGATGGAGGAGATGAGGCACAAAATGGATGAACCTATAGTCTCTGTGCAGTGTCCTTGGGGAACTTAATTAAAAACAGGATCGCGAATGCTGTTTAGTAGAAACCCGCATGGCTTAGACTACTCGCTTTCTGCCGTGATTTGTGGCACTGGTGCCAAAAATCTTCCTAGTAGGCCCCAGAAGGTGGGACTGCTCTATTTTGATGTCTGGCTTGATGTGGATTCCCACTTGGTCCTGTGCATTCTGCCCTGGTAATGCTGGCTGTCCCCCATTCACCTATACAGTATATGAGCTCTCTCTGCCTTTCTCACTGGGATGTTGAATTGTGGTCTTTCTCCTCTAAACAGCCAGCAGTTCTTGCAAAGCATAGTAACTTAATTATTTAGGGCCTGCACTGATTACGCTCACATCTTGAGGCTGTGCAGACTCTCAGCTGTGGAACATCTGGTGACAGCCCTGTTTCTCAGAGCCCCAGCCCTTGCACAAATACAGTGCCTTTCTTTTTGGATAGTAAATATATGACAGATGTGAAATTCTCCAGCTCTTGGGGGAGTGCTTACATGTTGAATTTCATTATCCCTTCTTGGCCAGTTGGCAAAATGCAATCAAGAATAACTTTTGAGGAGGGCTGGTGTATCCAATATCACTCTGGAACGCTATTATTGTGGGAAGCTTAGGGCACAGAAAAGTTGATACAAGGAGATGAGATCAGTCTCTTCAGCACTCAGGAAAATGCAGTGAGTTAAAAAGGATAAACTCAGAAGTCAAAGGGAGCTGTGGGGTATGAACCTCTCTGAGAGTTAGACTCACAACCACTTTAGGGACCAAGTCCATTTTAATATGTTTCATTGCAATGTGTGAATTTTATTTATTTATTTACTTATTTATAATTTTCCTTTTTAGTAGTTTGCACTGGGATATGGCAATCTGAGTATCATATGGAAGTGGTAACTGCAGAGCTGTCAAATGTTCCTTAATTTTTATAGATGCATTCATTGGTGGCTGTGTAGTAATAATGCTTACACCTCTAGAGCATTATGTGTGAAGTGAAATACACATATAAGATGGGTAGGAACCGGATATACTATCTAGAAAGCAATAGGAACAGTAGCTAAAGCTGTGGGAAAGAGCTGAGTAGAGCTGAAAAATAATGGTAATGAAAGGTATTTTTCCTGGGTAAGCCTGAGTGGGTAAGCCTGGGTGAATGTTTGTTCGTAAAGCAGAATACCTGGCTTTGACAGTATAAAAAACAAACAAAAAACCTCTATTTTGACTCAGAGTTTGCTGTGATGCCTCTGGTGAGTTCTCATGGCTTTGTGTGTGGTGCTTTCTCCTGGTTGAGCTCCTTGTCTGAAGAGCGGCGGTGCCAGGCTTGGCAAATGAAGTCCATAAATACAAGATCCTCAGTTCTTGAGCGGAGGTTGATCGAGTTCTGCATTTCTTAGATTGCAGGGCTGAGAGCAAAGTCTAAGAGATAATCATGCCAAGAAACTGCGAAAGCTGTTTACTTCCTGACAGTGAAATGGTGCTATTCTATAGTAGAGGGAGTGATGGGCTTTTCTTATTATAAAGATCCTGAAATAAGTTCCTAACGTTATTTCTCCTTCCCTCACCTTCGTTTCCCTTCCTGCTTCCCAAACAAGGAGCGGGGAACTCACCACCTATCCCCCTGCTTAAAACACCAACCCAGCAGATCATCTTGTCTGTGGAGAATTGTCACTGTTCCTCAGAGACTGTCTCCAGGGTAACTTTGTTTGCGACATCCTCGAGGGGATGCTGCCCTTCAGATGTTGTTCTGGGAAACAAAGCTTTTGCCTCATGCCCGCAAATGCATCGCATTGTAATCCTTTGAATGTATCCGAGCACTCACTTGAACCCTGCAGAACGCACAGGACTGTCATGCCAAAGTAGGGCAGGACTGAATAGGTGTCAACAGGATGTCTTGCTAGCAAATGTAGCCGCTTATCTATTAAAATAGATGTTCAGTGAAGCAAGATACTGGCTTGAACGCAGAGGTATCCGGTTTAAAAGCACTCTTTGTTTCAAGAGCTGTGCTGTTCAGACTAGTTTCTCTCTTCATATTGTTCCTTGTTGAGTATTAATTGATGGTTTGTTAACTAATTGATTCCCTTTCAAATAGGGAACTGTAGTAAATAATTTATTACTTGACTTGGAGGTTGGGTGATGGCTGGGGTTGTTGGTGTGGCACTTGCAATCTATCCCGGTAGCATGAAGAAAGGGACATAAGAAAGCATCTTAACTCTTTTTCCTGCAGCTTCAGTACACACCACACACTGACATCAGGAAACTCTTTGCCTGGCATACCTGTGTCCAATGCAGAAAGAATAAGTCAAAAAAAATTATCAGTCCCTGTACTTGCAGAAAACAGTAGAGATTTCTGTTGTGGTCTTTGAGGAAGTTACTGGTTAAATAAACTTTATCATTCTGAAAAGACAGCTTCTTTCATGGGCAAAAGAAGTAAGGGAGACAGATTTGTATTTTAGATTATTGCCTTCATTGCAGAAGGTAGTGTGGGGTGTCTCCACTGACAGGCTCCTCATTTTCATGAAACTTGCAGAAATTGAATTATGTATGCTCTCTGTCCTTTTTGCCGGACAGGATTCCAAATGGACAACAAGGTAAAAGTAGTTAGGTGGATACTGTGCAGCAGACATGATCTACTAGCTCATACTAGCTTCAATACCCTTGGAGAACAAAACAAACAAAAATCATCCCTTCTGGTACGCAGTTGGTTTGTCACTGCCTGCTGCTTCCTTGTGTGGATGGCATCTGCTGGCTCAACTTCCTCCCTTTCTCTGCATTAGCAAGGTTGAGGAGACCTGAAGGGGCCACCATCCTCTGTGGCCCTGGGTGTCAGAGGTCAGCACTGAGGGAGATGTGGGCTGTCCATGCAAGCAGGCAGGTTCTGTCGGGACCCCTCGTGCCGCCGTGTGCTTCACGTGACCATTACAGCATGAGCTGTGTTACAGTGTTAGCTGCTGGTTGCATGTGATCCGTCACCAGCATGTGTGCCTGAGAGGAGTGGGGATGCTGTGGGGGTCTCTGAGGCAAATGCTATAGCACCATTCAAATTATATAATAATGCTGTTGAAATAAAAACCTACAGGGTGCTTTTACATACGAAGCTTCATTTTCACAAAGTTTCTGGACTCGACACCACTTTCCTTAATTTGACACCTTTTTCCAAACAGAATATCCAAATGGTCCTTAAATTACACTGTGAGTGAAGAGCTTTATAGTAACCGTGCAGAGTAATGTGTTTAAATGAAAGCACAGCGTTGTTTCAGTCTGGGGTTTCAGATTTACCCTTCAAATGCTTTTAATCTCTATACTGCAAATTTGACAGATGCCTTTTATGGGTAGAAGACTTTTCATCTACCTGACCTAAAGGACACAGCGTTTATTTGCATTTAGGCAGGAGTTTGCAGCACAGTGAATTAGCAGTAAGCCGATACTTTAGTTCTTGTGGTTTTTTTGAGACTGCTTTTGTATTCTTTTGGATCATAACTTGAGTGCCTTAAATTTCACATATGTAGAATGTATCAATGCTGATTCACAATGCAGATGCGTGGTCTGCTGTGTACCTCATGAATATGCTAGGTACTATTAGTGTTTGTATCCTGTGCTATTTTTATTTTCTTCCACCTTTAATTCTTCTGCTAGTACAAGGTTAAATCTGCAAAGGCTATAATGAAAAAAAAAGGGAAATACTAAAATCCAAGTGTCCTTGGCATGGTGAATCTGGCTAGATATCCCCCAGTGCTGAGGTGCTCTAACTTAATCGCACTTGTACTCTGTCTTAAGAGCCAGAGACAGATTGCTGGATAATTATGGAATATCGAGCACAGCATCGTGGCAGGCTGGGTAGTTTCTAGTATGTTTCATTTTTGATTTCATCCTGGTGCCAACGTCCATTCCGCTCAGTCAGGTGTTGCTATTCCTCTTGCTTTGTGGTGGCGGTGGTATGATCAACCTCCACAATTGTGGTTACAGCTACAGTGTCTCCCGAAGGTTACTTAGCTGCAGGAGGGAAACAAAGAATTGTCACAGCACTGCTGTAAATCAGCCTTTGGGGATGCTGCACAGCATCAGCAGGAATGGGCACTGTCCTGTCCACTGGATGGGGATTGATTTCTGAACACATCAGCGTGTGCTTCATTTGGGACTTGGTCACCAGGCGCTTTCTCCTGGGTCGATCTCCAGGTAGTGGAGAAAGCAAAGAACAATAACTGTAAAACTTTCATGCTCTGGCAATTTCTCTCCCTTTCCACCTGGCCTCAGAGGATTTATTTTTTTGTTGATTAATCCATTTATTTTCAAAATGGACTGTCTACTTGTTCTGGCTGGTCTTGGATGATGATAAATTGAGGAGGCAGTCATTTTCAAAATAACAGTCTACTGGCATCATTCCTTGCTCTAGGTGATACTTCTTTGCCTGGTGAATAGAGTGGTGTCTAAATAAGAGCAACAGCTGGTCTGTGTGTACATCACTAGAGATGGGAGAGGCATATGGTACACGAGATACCCTTTCCCAAGGAACTGGGATAAAATCTGCTGAACCTGACCTTATTCACTGTATCCTAGTGCTTGCTGAAGTCTAAGCTATTCCTTGTTCTCTTTCCACCTATTCTTTGCTTACATCTAAGAAAATAATCCAGGAAAAATATTTAAGTAAATTCTTCTCTTACAGGCTTTTATTAAGTATTTCCCTAGTTTTGGAGCAGCTAGTTTAATAGCTGGCAGGGTTGCTTATCAGCAACATTGTACACTCCCTGTTGAGATGCAAATTGTTACTGCAACTCTTGATGTTAGAGACACTATGAAAATGCTGGAACCTTCCATGCAAGGAATAATTCACTTTACTCATGATTTAAAAAAAAAAAAAAAGTAATTAAAAACTCCTTCTGTTTTGGGGTTTGACATTTTTCCTACTGCAGTGTGATTTTTTTTCCATCAGAGCCAGCTGTTGTCTGTGTTTTGGTGGAGACTTTCAATATGTGCTTGTTAAGAAAAATCTTTGTCATTGTGAGGGCTCCTGGAAACCTCTTACCTTTCATTTGCCCTCGGTGGATGGAGAAAAGCAAATGCACGTGAAAAATGGGATTTTAGTGTTTGATAGCCAGGCTAGATTTTGAGCAATATGAGAAGAAAATGTGACTTCTTTTCAGTCATTTTGGGATGGGTCAATTTTCTAACTAATGGGACACTTCTGACCAGAGTAAAACTCTTGACTGAAACCAGCTTGGATTAAATTGTATTTCATCGTGAGTCCAAATGAAATGTTTTATTTTTGCCTTTTAGATTGGGTTGTTTGTTTTGGGTGTTTTTGGTTTTTTGTTTTGGTTTTTTTTTTTTTTAAATAATGTTTCAGCCTAATTTTCTTCTGGATTATTTCAAAATAAGCTTCCAGACGGTATTCACTGACTTCAGGACTGCTTTTGGGTGACTGGAGTGTTTAAATGAAAAAAAAAAAACCAAAACAAAACCAAAAAACTGTATGTTAGGCAGCAAAAAGTCATCTCCTGCATCACTGAATTTGGCATCATTGAGTTATATCTTGAGATATTTTGTAGCATGCCTTGTGATATGCAGTGTTTTTCTTAAAAGACCCATTGTGTAGAAATAAGTGATTACCTTAGACTGTCAACTTGTGTTTAAAAAGAAAAAAAAGTCTGCATTGCACTCAAATTTAGTGCAGGGAGGCTTTTGGTGATGTGATTTAAAGTTACTGCCTCTCTAAGACAAATAAGAATTTGGCTTTGGCTACAAACATGCATGTTCTATGAAGTTCTCACTCACAGTTGTTTTGGTTTCCTGTTTGCTTCTTGTGAGATTCAGGCTGCTCATTAACTGAATAACAATGAGGGTTACATGGGAAGGGTTGTGGTCTCTGGAGAGAAGCTTCCTTGGAGGCATTGCCTGCACCTTTTTAACTATTATTTATGAGTAATTCTTTAGGATATAAAGGACAAGTGAGGTTGATGGTGAGTGCAGTTGAGTAGTAGGAAAATCTTCCTTACAAAGCCGGTAGGACTGGGCTGTTGCGTGCAAAAATCCTAAGCCTTCAGTTACTTTCCATGCTCCTTGCCTTTTCCTGCATTGCTGTCTTCTTACTCTTCTTCAGTGAGCCCCTTCCCCTCTCGCTGGCTGCTTGTCACTCTTGCTGCTCCTTGAAGGGCTGCTGGCAGAAATCAAACAAGCGGGGTTAAGCAGCTGAAACAACCAGGAAAAGTGATGAGCTTTGAGAGAGATTACAGGATTTTAAAAGAAATTAAAATGACATGAAATTGCCTGTCTTAGGAGGGTGAGGTAGATGTTTTCAAATGTAGGCCTGTGCTGTTGTGGGCAACACTCAAGGAATACATTCAGTTGATTTGACATCATGGGTTAGTTTAGTAAATGAACACTTCCACTACTAGTGTTTGATGCCATTTGTTGTTGTCAGTGTATAGCAGGTTTTGGGGAGCTAGAGCAAAGGCAAGCAAAACATATTTTGAAGTAGTGATTGGAGGGCAGCTTTTTCATCAGCTCTAATTACACACTAGAAGACAATAAATAGGTTATAACTGGGCAGTACCTAGAATCAAATATACTTGAGCAGAAGGGAATGGTTTTTCTTTCGCTTACTAGGCAGATTATTTTTCAGTCTTGGCTGCTTAGGCTGGTGTGTGCAGGAGGACAGGTTTTACAAGCACAAGAACAGCTTGTATCTTGCAGAGAGACAGCAAGCATGCAGACCCCTCATCTTTGTGGGTTTCACTTCTCATGAGGTGATTTGCCCTTCACTTCTTAATGTTCTTCTAGGCCTATTGTAAGACAAACTTGGCCAGAGTGGCATAGCCAGAAGAATGGATGGTGTGCAGGAGAAGGCCCCAAAGGCTTTCATGACCTGCAGTGTATGATCACTGTTCTCCACTGTCCCTGGGCACCAAAGGCACACAAACACATTCTTCTACATGATACACTAGAGGTAGCTTTGGGTGACTCGGACTGTTGTGTCAAGTGACAGCCTCTGCTCCTGTGTAAGCAGCACATCTAAGCTGTAGACTTGAGAGACAGAAAAAAACCCTCAAATCTGAATAATAATATCCTTTTTCTTTTAATGTATTGTTTCCTCCGAATTCTGTGGTACAACTGGCTGTACAACGTACATTTGTTTCAGCATGCATCTGAATGTAGAATTGTGTTGGTGTTATTGACTTCCTCTGTCTTGAAATATCAGTATTTAATGTAGCTCACGAACAGTAGGACAGTGGGATGCAATCAGAAGACTCATGGAATAATGTTGGTTTTTAATGCTAACCAGCTTGTAGGAAAAAAAGGTATGGAAGCACCTTGTACTTCAGTACTGAAGGAAAGATGTCAGAAAGGTAAAGGAGTGCAGCCTGTGTGTATTTGTCAACATAGATGTCTCTAGAAGTCTATTATTAATTAGAAAAGTGTTCTACTACAAATTATGAAAATTAGCAGGAGACTGATTTCAGTTACTCGTTTGCTCTCATTAACACTTTAGCATAATGTGCACTTCAGTCAAATAAAGAATGGAACCTCTTTGGTGCCTTTTGAGAGTGCCTGAAAAAGGGCCTTGATTTATACTCTACTTTTTAGCCTAATTAAAACTGATGATTAAAACATGCAAGTCCCTTAAGATGACTCTGCTAAACTGATTTTTTTTTAAGTAAGCTGAATGATGTTTAATGTTCCAGGTAAAATTGTATGAAAACAGAATTACAGCATCATCTCATTATGTTTTGTATTTAAACTTAAGTAATTAGCATCAACACCACCACTAATTGTGGTTATTGTGGAAGGTCATACGCAGTTACTAAAATCACATACGAGTGGCTGTTCAGAAGCACACATGGCTTGCATCTCCCAATACTGAGTAACAGAGTGTCAGCCTCTGTCCCACTGTCTTCCTAGGAACTCATCAGACCTGACTGTGTGCCTCCATTTTGGGGAGGTGTAGTTGCTGTGTGTGTACAAGGGCCCAAATGAGCTTTATCTGTGTTGGGTCACCTGTCCATGGGAATAAAGGAACTGTGGCAGCAGGCAACTGATGTGACATCCTGTGGTTTTGGTGACTGGATATTGTGCTGTTTCAGGGTGATTGCTAGACTGAAGTTGCCCTTACAGGCTGATTTTGGTCGTGGTGTGTTCTTGATGAGAATTTTTTTCCGCCTCTCATTTTGGAAATCTCAAATTTGCTGCTGCTGTTTGTAAATGCAGCCTTCCTTATGCCTGTCTGCATTTATTGTTTGTGCTGCTCCCACTTCAAGTACAGATGGGTTTACCCTGCGTGAGCAGGGCTCACCCCCTCATCTGCACACTCAGAAGGGCTTTGCTGTGTAACCAGACTACTCAGAAGAGCAAAGGCCAGGCAGGAGAAGCTGAAATCTTGGGATGAAGGGATTTATCTGACTGTGTGCTGATCTTTCATCTCCTTGACAGCATTTTTTCCAGCACTTCTTGGGGCTGCAGAGGAGGCTTTCCACATGTGTGGCACCCATGGAGATATGTGGCAGGAAGCAGGCAGGCCATTATACACACTTTCCTCCTTGCTGGTATCATGGCATGCTGCAGAAATCTGCAGAAATGAGCCCTTGGCCACGTGTTCCCAACCTGTGGCTTCTGTACAGGGTGAAAATGTATTTTAAAGTGCTGCACTAGCACTCCTGCTTTTTATGCACTGCTGTTGTATTATGTGAAGTGAAGGGCTCTGTTTGGCTGTTACACTTACAGTGCATGATTTGGTCTGATTTGATTTTGCTTACTGATTTAGACAAGACAGATCACATGACTTCTGGATACAGGAAACCCTATATGCCTCAGTCCTTTGAGGGGCTATAAAGCATCCTTTGCCAGAAGCAGAGGAGTCTCATTGCTAGATACTTTTATGGGAGCTCTGGGCAGCTTGAGTCTCACAGTCCTCCTCAAACTCTGAGGATTACAGCCATTATTCCAAATTTTCAAGGTATTGCTCTGGGTCACATTATCTACATGTGATGATGGAAGTGGGTATAGTTTGTGCTTGGGGAAGCAGAGACAAATATGAGCTCTGTTGCCATTTTATAAAAGCTGTTGCAAACCATCACTTGGAAGAAACGTGCGCACACAGAGACATAGTGTCAAAATGTGAGGGGCTGTAGGAGAGCCTGGTGTCCACCGCACCTCCAGTGATGTGACAGGGTCTGTATTTAACCTGATGAATACGAACAGTGCTTTACCCTTGTCAAATTACGTACGGAACTCACCAGGGGAATGAAACCTTAACCTTTCTTGCTGCATTGCATGGGGGTGTGTGAAGGATTTTAAATAATGAGTCCTGCTGAAAATAGTTCCCTTGTATAAACAGAATATAAATGCCCTGAGTGCATGGCTGGTCTAATCTTGAGGCTGCTTTTAGCTTGTCTGCCTGCTCTTCTGAGAGCTGTCTTCAGCTTCACCATAGATCTCTTATACCCTTTACTTCCGGAAATTGCTTACTTGTTAATTCCTGGGAAGGAGTGATCAGATCACCCGTATTTTGAGGACAGCAAAATTCTGTGTGCTTCAGGTTCTTATGTTGCCTTGGCCATGGGAGTATCTAAACACTTGGCAATATTTCAGTGAATGCAGTGAGAGTCAGATGCATGCTTTGCTCAGGGGATGAGCTGTGATGACAGGAGCCCTTACTCCTGTTGGATTGTAATAGTACTTTCTCTAGCTTTAAGATAGATGGTGTGGCCAGGCTGTACTTCGGAAGGTAACCCTCCAAAACAGGATGGCTGTCCCAAATTATCTTACAGGATACAGTCTGTGGTTTATCCTGAGCCCTTTGCCTTACCTAGATGTTGGCAGAAGGCTGTTGCTGAAACCCACGTGAGGATATCAGTTTGTATGTGCATGATCAGGTGCTGGTCTTCGTGGCGATGTCCTGGCCTCGTTCAATTTACTGGCATAACTGTAATTTCAGAGTTTGGCATACTTGGGTTTTACTCCAACCCCTGCATGACCTGTGGTCTCCGGAGGCAGCCCTGCTTTGCTGTGCTCTGCCTGGGTGAGCTGTGCCCTGCAGCTGTTGATTGACAGCTGTTCTGAGACCTCGGTGCGACAATTGACACTACATCAAGTGGCGCTGAACCAAAATCCCCTAAGGAGATCAGGAAAGATGATCTGGAGAGCAACTGGTCGCCTGGGTCGTGTCTCTTGGGCTTGGCTGGCAGCCCTCCAGCCAAGGGACTCCCTCTGACAAGGGTGGGGGGACCTGTCACCCTTTGGGTTTGCCAGCAAAACCCTCTCTCCCTCCCCGGGGCACAGTTCCTGCTGTCTTGTGTGTTGGCACACCTGCTGATGGGCTCTTAAAAGGTCTTGGGTTGTTGTTTGAATTGCTGGTGCTGTCCTGTGAGAAGGACAGAGTAGATGTTACCACAAAACGAATGAAAGCACAANTTTTTTTTTTTTTTGTAAGAGATGTAACCTGAATGTTTTCACACTTCACTTCTGTGAAAAATGGAAGGTTTTAGCCTTCTATACTTAATAGGTTGCAATGAAATGTAGACGTGGGTATCAAAAGACACAGAATTTCTAAATTTGCTTATTTGAACTATTGTCCTTGAAACAAATTATGTTTTCACTCTGTTTTATAAGAAAATGTAATCCCTTGTACATTTATCTGAAAACGTAATAGCCTTTTGTTTCTGCTACTCAAGTCTTCCTTCAGGGGGAAAATAGGTGTTTATTCTGTCTAGGTTTTTGCAGTTGCTTACAGTTTAGTACTCCTTTGTACAGCAAGTGTTGGATTAGTGCAAAGCCCTCAGCTTCATTGTTTGGCACTTTGGGACACGGAGGCGCTCTGAATAGGTGTAAATAGCAGTTTATATGCATGGGAAATGCTGGGAAACCTGGATTAGTGGGAAGCAGTTTCAGAAACTTGCAGTTTATTTTAGCTTCGAGGTACATCCGCCTTGGCTGCTCCTCTCCTGACTGCCACAAGGAAGGAAGGGGGATAATGGAAGGAGAGTTAAAATGCATCTCTTTGGTACTCTCTGGCTTAGTTTCCTCCACTTGCTATGTGGATCTTTTGACTTTAATACCTGGGTCAGATCCCTGCAGGCAACTCACCGATAGATCGGCTCTGACCTCAGGCCTAGGGATCCTGGAGATTTGATGCTCTCTAAGAGTTGGAGAGATGGTATTTGCTGGGAGGTCTCGGGCAGCGCCGGAAAACCTGGGAGACAGGCAAGTCTCTCTTCAGGACAATTCAAAACCTGCAGAAAATGCCTCCTTTGTTGCCTCCTCTCCTAAAAACTTGCTGTGTGCTTTGGACTACAATTAGTGCAATATTCATAACTGAAAAAGCAACTACTGGATGAGAGATTTCTTTCTTTTCCTGTTTTGAAGAAAGCTAATGATTTAATTTTCTTTTCACTGTTCCTATACATGGCAGATAAATAATTTAATTGTTTTGCTTCCTTATTGGAGGAAGTATCTGCTTTAGAAAAAATTAGATCTGCTTTTACATTTAATTCTCCTAGTAGAAGGGATGTGAAAGGAATTTCACTGAGTCGATGAAAAATAGCTCTATTACAATAGCTACTAAAGGTGAATCTTAAAATTTATTTTTTAATGGAGTCATGAAAAGCATTGGTAATATTAACAGTGTGCTTAGCTCTCTTTCCCTCTTTTTTTAATTAAAAATAAATCTTCTGGTTCCATTTATGCTAATGCACTTAGTAAATAATTTGGTAAAGAAAAGCGCTGCAGGAATGAGGCTTGCAGTTAACAACCAGAAGGGGAATGCAGTGGACTTGGGCTGTATTGTTTCCAAAAGACTTTTCTAAATATTAGAAGCTCACGGTCCTTTAAACAGATCTCCCCACTCAAGGTCACCGCAAACCCTCTGTGCCAGGAGTTAAATGTGCCGTGGATGCACCGAGATTGTCTTGACATTTTGAGCGAGACACATGAGGATGCTCTCCACGTTCACAACAGTTGCTTCTTCTCATCAGTCTCTTCGCTGGCTTTCTCTTTCTTCCTGCGTTTTGGTAGAGATTCTTATTTCCTCCTGCTTTATATGTCACTGAATCATTTCTTTCTTCTTCTTACCTACTCCCCTCCTCTTTCCAGCTGCCTTTTGTGCAAAACAACCCTGGATAGCTTCTTTTTTTACATCTACCTTTTCTGTCAGTTTCTTCCCTTGTCTCCAGGGTGACCTCTTGCCCTCGAATGCTTGAACTGTGGCTCTTTGTCTCAAGATATGTCAGGAATTAAGTTCTCTGGGACATTCATCTATGTCACCTTTATTTGCTTGGGAAGGTGCTGTGGATGTTTATGGCAATGCAGCTGTAGTGATAGTAATGCAAAAAGAACAGCTCTGCCTTTGCTGAAACTTTGTCTGTTTTATAGTTTTGATGAAACAGCCTGGATGGGGGGGAATACTGAAGGTCATTAAAAAAATTCATGAAACAGTATTCCTTGCATCCCTGCCTAACAAGATCTGATCCTATTGGCATTGTATCATTGGCAGGATGCTGGAGTGCCATACTAATGTCAGAAGCATTGAGATAAATGACAGCTCCATTAATTGGGTAGGCATTTGGGCTCAACTTGGGAACGTAACATATTTTATAGGTGTGCTTGGGGCAACAGAAGGGGGGAGTGTGTTGAAAAGTTACTTGGCTCGGGTATTTACTGCTGGGTATGTTAATGTGAGTGCCAGCATTGCTCTATCTGTGGAGCTTGCACTGCTGGAGAGGGCGTTTAGGGATGCTGGGCACATCGCCTGGAAGGAGGTAGACTCTCTGCATATATCAGGTTTTTTCAGCTGCAGTCCCTTAGCACAAGGGGAGCTGTACACAGGCAGTACACGCTGCCTACTGATCAGGCACACAACTCCTATCCAGGCAGGCATTTCTAGGGAGGTTTTAAGGGAGCTACAGCTAGATCCAGGGAAGTAATTAAGCACTTCAGCTGACATTGGCATCTGTGGGAAGATAGGAAGTACAATGTTAGAACTTTGGTAGTTTTGCGGATTTCTATGTTTGTTGTTCAACAGACCATAAGCTTTAAAAACCGTGCATGGGTTTGAGATTTCCTGTGATGCCAGTGTTGTAGCAGAGGTACATGCGGATGTTTTCTCCAAGCTCAGTAGGCAATCAGTGACAGAGGTGCTGGGCTCTGCCTCCAGAGGTAGCAAGGAAGAAAATGCATCCCTTGCATCCATTGCCCAGCTTACAACAGACTGCAGAATTTGGTTGCTCAGGAATCTGTGGAACAGAAATGCTCTTTTTGATGGTTTACCTGCTGTAACATCACCTTCCTAGTGACAAAAATATTGCTATATTTATACTTCAAAAATTCCTGCTAGTAAATGGGAACTAAGAAAGGTGCTTATTCTTCACCTTCTGTATTGGAGAAAACATGGCTTAGTAAATTTTTTCTACATGGATAATTAGTTACACTTGTGCAGCTCAAATAAATGCCATCACATTTTACAGCAAGAACTGTGCTTTATTTGCCCAAAGAACTTCTATTACTTACAATAGCATGAAAAAAAAAGAAAAAAAAAAAATCCTGGGCTAATTTTCACATTCCAGGCTCATTTTTTGGGGAATTGGCAATGAGGCATTGTTTTCTGTTTTAATTTTGTGAAAGAATGCTGGAAACCTGCAGTCTATGTGTATATATGCCATGCACATTTAGTAAGGAAATCACAGAGACAATAAAATCAGAGCCCTGACATGCCTTTTCTTTTTCTTCCCTTTTTTTAATCAAGCAAACAAACCCAAGCTTCTCGTCAGAGTTGAATCACACTCGCAGGCTTCTGCTAGAGCCATTGTGTGAAGTTGGTAGAGAATAGAAATTGCAGCTGGCTCTGGAGACATGCAGGTTTTGGAGATAATGACATTAAGGGGACCTTTATGGCTTATGTACCTTTCTACAGGTGGCAGCCAGGATATACTCATTTTAACTAACATTTGTGTTTCAGGTAATTTTACGTGCTAAATAGGTCTTGAATAAAGTTTGAAATCCCTTTGCTTTTTTATTTCATGGTGTTGATTAGTTAACTGGTTGCTGTTAATAAAAACAGGAGTTTTCAGTTGTTCTGCCCTATGCTCATCTGACAGTCTGGACTTAGCCCCAGGCCAGGTGCAAAGGACTGAGGGCATTGCAAAAGTATGAAGCAAAGCTTGCAGTAGTGGGCGATCTCATTTCCCAGGGGAGATTGAAACTTTCTTCCTTTGGAAGGTGGGAGACTGCAGGGGAGTCACCTCAAACTGAATGCTTTAGCACAGCTGCTGTTGGAGATTCATTAGTCTCAGAGCTGGAGGGGATGTGGCTGAGCCAAAAGGGAGGTAACCTGCAGGAGTATCAAGCCATGCATTTATTAAAAACATCTTTAACATTATGCTTAGCACATGAATAGCACTGGCTGTATCTTCAAAACTATCAAAAAAGCAATAATGGCCGTGGAGGGAGTTTATCAGCGGTAGCAATAATAACCCAGGACTCGGGTTTTCAAGGCACAGTTGGGTGCTCAGCAGCTGTGAGCTGCTGGAGTTGCCTGCAGCTGTCACTCTCAGGGGCCAGCTCCCATGTCACAGCCCAGTGTGACCCCAAAGGTCACCCGCAGGAACTTCAAGTCTTCAGATGCTCCCCGTCAGCTCTGCCTTTGCCACGTCCCGCCTTCTTAGGTTAAAAATGGCAGTGGGTTGTTACCATGGCTGCCATAAATCCAGCTGTTGCCAGGCTTTAAAGGGTGTGGTGATCACCATGGTTCTGATAACTCGTGTTCCCCAAATTGGCAGCCTTTTGAGTGGTGGTTTTACAGTGTACCCTGTCTCACAACTCTCCAGCTAGGCTAGGTCCCAGAAAAATTTTAAACTATTTGATATGGAAAAAAAAACATTCATAGGTAAGAAAACAAAGTTCTTCAAGGACCTCCTGGGAATGCTGTCTTCTCTCCATAAGGTTCTGATGGAGAAAGACCAGGTAGACACTTGCATTTCAGATTTTCCCTATTGAGTCAGTGTTTGACAGGAGCTGGAGAGGAAGTTGTTTTTTTCAGATGTCTTGAACGTCAGGAGCATGGGGTAAAAATAGTAATGGTAATTTTAGCTCAGAGGAAAAGGGTTTTGATGGTTTTGGAGCTGTAATGGCTTCACCTGAGACCAGATTTCTGTTTTGTTGCAGTTGTTGTCAGAGGTTACACTCACCAGAAACAGAAATTGGATTCTGTTTCCCTGTGCCTCAGCTGAGTTCTAAAATGTATGATTTGTGGCAAGATTTTGCCGTAGGCAATGGGTTGGTTTTTTTTTCCTGATGTTCTCTAAGAAATTGAAATTTCTGACAAACATGGCTGTTTTTCTTACACCATCTCCTATTTCTCATCTTTAACATTCATTAGAGATGGTTTGTTCCATAAAATCCTAATTCTAAAGGAACTCAGTAGAGTGTGGCTGTGTGCATGACTGTGACAGTGCAGACTCCCTATCTGCCAGAGGCTTTTTTGATCATGCCAAAATAATTTTGAGGGAAAAAGAGAGGAAAATTTTCCCATCCTGACTGGAATGTTAGTGTCTCAAATATAATCAGTGTATAATTTGGGAGTGAGGAAGAGGGCATGAGAATGCCTCAGTGAAAATACTGGATTTCCAGTATTTGGAAGCACTGTATTTTAATTTGAACTTTTTTTCAAAGTTGATAGAAAAATGAGACTTGACAATGAAAAAGCATTCAGGATTAGTTTAATCTCTTCATTTAAAAGATGTTTAAATTGAGCATTATGACAACTTGAAGTTTTTGTTTTGCATGCATTTTTCTTTTTCCAGAAAGATTTCTCAGAATTTCCCTTCTTCTCGTGAACAGATTTAGTTTTGACAGATCACCATTTTCTGATGAAAGAACAAGTTTTTTCAGAACATTCTCAGCCAGTGCTTCTGGGGGCTGTACATACTGAGCCACACCAATCTGACAAGCATAATTTCTTAATCCACGTGTGTGTCAAGTAAAGCATAAAAACAGGTGCATGTTATGCTAGAATAAAATTGTAGATTCTGTGGAGGTTTTATAGTTTTGGTTTTTTTTGTATTACCAAGTAACAGTGTGACTTAAACCCCAGAGCTTTGGGTTTAAACTAAATGTAAAAACAGGTAGTTTTTTGTGCTTTTTCAAAGTGAGAAAAATTACGAAATCTGGTTAAATAGTTGCACACTTTTTTTTCTTTTTTTTGTTAGTATATTGTGTTGTCTGGCATGGAAAGCGCATAACTAACAAATTATTTTGTGGGGGAAGCATTTGTGCACATGGCAGGCCGTGGAGGATGCATGTTCCTGCTTCTTTCAGAAAAGCTGCTTTTTTTTCCTGCCTTTTTTCCCTCCCTCGCTCTCCCCCCCATCATCCAAAAAGACGTACAACACATTACAAAGAAGACACCACTTGTTAGGTGGGTCTGTAGCTCTGGTGAGAATAGCAGAAATACATCCGGTTGCAATAACCCATAGGTCCCTGGTAGGCTTCTGGCAGCAAGGCTTGGCCTCAGCCATGGTCTCATTTGCAGGTAAAAATAGAATGGAAGGGTGATTTCCTCCAGCCCTTGGTCACTGGGTCCTCTTCTGGGTGGAGACTTCAAAGGCAGGCAGCGGTAGCTATCCTGAAATAAGTGGTGTTCCTGCAGCCGATGGTGCTTTCAGCTCATGCTGGGCTCTCCAGCTGCTCAAGGTGGTCTCCCACGGCCGCCTGCAACTTCTTGTCAGCCTTGGGGCTGCCCCTGTGTGCCACCGGGCCTGGGGAGCAGCAGCACACGTACAGCTGTTCACTTCTCCCTCCAGCAGGAATGTGGCAGGCTTTTATTGTCATTTCTACATCTTTTAAATCTCACTGTAAAGTGGCGAGCATACAGTAACAGAAGGAAGAAACCTCTCTTTTTTTTGAGCACTTGTTGCTTCTCTTCACCTCGGCACGCAATAACCCTGTCCTGCAAATTTGCACAGTGTTGTTCCACAAGGTCCTCTGCACCCTCCCAATCTTGTTGGTCTCGGCAGTGGATCAGCAGTTCACTGGCCTGGAACACCTGAGGGATAGCTGCTAAAGTTTTGGCTGGCTTCTCGTTGGATAGAATTTTAGCCCGAAAGTCACTTTGTCCTCAGTCTCCCCCAGCTTCTGAGTGCTTGTCCTGCAGACAAGCAGTGAGGTGCGTGTCGTTCATGTAAACTTCATTGCCTGGATGGAGACATGGGCAGAAGTGGTCTGATAATTTGGGATGCCTGGACTAGGAAATGCTGTCCTGGACCAGGCTGGAAGGTAGCAGTTCTCTTCCTTTTTGTTTTATCTTTTGTAATTTTTTAGTATCTGTATTTCCACTTCCTGCCCTAAATTTCAGTGATAATATTTTTTTTTTAGAAAGTACAGACTTGTCAGTGCCCTAAAATACAATTGCACAGAGGCATGAAGCAGCCTGAAACCTGCAATTCCCATTTTCCTTATGATAGGATATAGGAAGAAAGAGTAATGAAGTAACCGGTTATTTAGGCCTAGATATTATTTTCAGCTGGATGCTGATGTACAACGCTTGATTTCAGCAACTTCTTCTAAGCACAATGACTCTTCTGAGGTTTCTTTGGCTTACTTGTTTGTTGTGAGTGAAAATAATTGTTTCAGGGATTGTCTTCCTCTAGTGGTTTTGAAATTACTTTATTTGAGGACTTTTTTTAGCTACTTTCTGAAATTGATTGTTATTGTGACTGTCTAAGCTGCCGTTTTATTTCACTGCAGGTCTTTATTTTCAATGTGTATATGTATTTTAATAAATATTTGAAACACTTATAAAATGGCATTTCATATCTGTGCCACTTTGTAGGCTTCTTTCCCCTCTTTTAGTAGACACGTCTTGAATGGCAGTGTAAAGTAATATCTTGTTAGTGTTATGCAACCTACAGATTTGATTAAAGTGTGGTAGAAAAGTGCCTGTGGTGTGTATGAGGAAGTGAGGGCAAACCTTTCCTGAATCATTTTGTGGATCTCACATGAGGATTGCTGGGAGAAGCTGTAAAAGCTAAGTGATGTGTATTAATAGAACCGTGCTAAAGATCATGGGAAAGTGTTTTATTATATTCTAGAAATATTGTATTTTTTTTTAAATGGTAATTTAAAATGGCAAGAAGAAAATGAAGTCTGGAAATTAATTTGACTGTTACAGTGTAACTTTGCTGAGAGCTTACGGTAGGGCCTGTAGCACAATTAATTCTTCTTATGCACTGACAGAGCTCCTTGACAGCTGCACCATCTGGCTGGGTGTGGGACAGACTGGATTTTATCAATATTTATTTTATAATTAACCCCTACAGTGCTGGTGCACATACAGAAAGAAGGGGTTTAGAGGTGGTTAGTTACTGCAGGGTTGGAAGTGGGGTGTGGACTGGGAAAGGTATTTTGGTGACTGGGAAGCAGAGCAAGATCCCACTTTCATGGGGATTGGCTCTTCTTCTGTTGTGGTAGGATATCCTGAGACCTGAAAACAGACTTTGGATTAACTGGGCACTGCGCATTGCCATATGCACCCATCTGTGGGAGCTGGAAGATGGTAGCTTAGCAAAGTGTAATATACTGAGTGTGCTGGATTCCTGTGGTGTCTAGTCTGGGCTGAGCTGAAACTGCAGCTTGTTCTGTGCTGATAGGGTTTCTCTCTTTTGTCCTGTTATTATTATTAACAGTTAGAAAGTTAATGATCAGTGTCTTTTCCTTGACTTGCAAGGCAGTGACTTGGTGGGATGCAGAAATACAGACCTGTACATAACAATATTAGACAAGTCATGTTCCTGTCTGTAATAAGAATAGCTGTGCCACAGCAGAGTGTAAGGATATCCTGGAGCAGAGGTCTTCAGCCTGCGCCTGTTCCCAGTGATTTTGGGTGGGTGACAGGCCAGGCTGTGCTCCTGTGATCACACTTGGCTTTGGCATGTTGGTACTGAAGAGCTGTTTGTTCTGGTTGAATCATTAGATATTAGTGACAGAGGCAGGTAATGTGTGTAGGGTTCCTGTTGAACGTTTCCCTTAGTGATTTTTAGCTTTAGTTGGAGGATTGGCATGTGAGATGTGTTCTCCTCTGCTGTCATTACTACCTCCCTTCAGGGCTATCGTTGAACTCAACAGGAGTTTTAAAACAGAGTTCAGGGAAAGTGTGTTAGGCCAGTGGAATCTCTGCAAATCTGTTTTTTAGGAAATACCTTTTTACACTGATGTAGTGGTATCTTACTTAATAGAGCAATAGGGTGCAGGGGAGAAGACAGCAGCACATGTACTTCTCCAGTGTTTTCTGCACAGTAGATGGGTAAAAGTCAACTTAGGGGAATTAGCTCTAATTTCCCCTTCTTTCTCACAATCATTCATTTTTTTGTTCAGGAGATGATAGAAGACACCTTAATATTTCTTCTGTTCCAAGCAGTGAGAACATCCCTAGGGACATTATTACTGGGTCAAGCTGAAGACTTGCTGACCCAGTGTCTTGTCTCCAGCAGTAACTAGCAACAGATGGGGTGAAGGGAAATGTAGTATGAGAACAATGGCACATCTAATCATTCATGATATAAAGACTTCAGTTTATCAGTTTCTAATCTGGAGATAACATCTGGACTGTCAGGTTAAAGCTACTGATGGACCTTGTGCCATGGGAATTTTTCTAGTTCTTTTTGAATGTCTCTGGCTTCTTCACCTGCTGCAGCGAGCTCCCCAAAACACTGTAAGTTGTGTGCAAAAATACATCACTCTGCTTGTTTTTGAACCTTGTCTCTGAAAGTATTTCATTGACTTCCCTCACTTCTGGTATTAGGAAGAGTACTGAACAATTACTTCCTATTATCTTCCTCATACCGTTACCAGAGCTAGTCGTGTCAAATCTCTCTCTCTCTGTAGTGCCTTTTCCAAGTTGAACTTGCTGCTTAATAACTCGAGTTTGTGCCCTGGGGCTCCGTCACCTGCATGCCTTGCAGCAGGATCACTGTGCACTCTGACCAGTCCTGAGGGCTGTCATGGAGGCAAGGGGAGAGGCAGAACAGTCACTTTTCTTCCCCCAACATTTCCATCTCTCTCAGCTGGTGAAAAGAGCTAAGCTGAGGATCCTGCTTTTGCACTGACTTGCTGTATGACCGCTGGTGAGATGCTTGGGCTTGTTTCCATGTGTCAGGAAGCCCTCTGAGATGGCAGATGAGTGGGAACAAGGTGCTTGCATGCTGCTGTAGCAGCAGTGAAGCAACCAGAGATGCTGGCAGCATTACCAGACTGAGGCTTATAGGGAAGATGCAACAGCAGAGTGAGCACTGGATTTTGGCTGAAGTCCCAGTGCTGGTCCTTGAACCAAAGGTCACACTGGTTCTTGTGACTGCTCCTTGTGGACCTGGCCCATAATCCCTTCAGACCGTGGGCTATAGAGTGAGGACTGGAGCACTGATCTGTCTTTCACTGCATGGCAGGCAGAGAAACCCGAGATGTGCCCTAATACTGTGGGAACTGAGCCTGCATAAATGTATAAAATAGCCTTGACTGGGGCCCGCATTTATCTTCAGACTCTACAGAGCCCTATCAGCATGTATGATGGGAATAAGTCAAGATAACAAGGTCAATATCCAGAGAAATTGAAAACACCAAACAACAACCAGGCTCTGGCATTTGTTTTGAGGAAACTAAAGCAAGGCACAATCTGGAAAAACTGAAGCAATCGGTGTAATTACAAATACCTGTTTTCTAATCTCTTTTAGACCTTGCTTCTCTTCATCCCGTTAGCGCTTTAGTGATAAATAACTGCAGGATCACTGAACAGCCCTGAGTACTGCTATGAATGGAGCTGATGTAATTTGCCACTGTATTTTCTGAGTTGTGGTTTGGTTTTTTTTAAGTTATTATTATTTCTTCTCTTTCCTTGCCTTGTCTACTTCCCTCTGTCTTGCCTACTGGTCTCTTTTGGTTTGGGAACCACACGGGCATCTCGGAGACAGTGTTGAAAGCCTGTACTGATCACTTAAGGAATTCTCAACAACTTGAAGAGGGAGGGAAAAGGTCTTAGGACCCTTTCTGACTGGTTGTTGTAATCACTTCGTTGTGAGTTCTCAGTGCACACACATGAGTGTAAGTAACTCTGTTTCAGCATCCTTTGTTGCTGGGGTGCCATTCACAGTCACTGCCAGCATTGCAAAGTCTCTATGCTGTGTGATGGGGGATGTGCTGCAGAGCAGGAATGTTTGAGGGTCTGGTCTCTTCATCAGTGACCTTCTAGGTAAAGATTTGGGGGAAATGGATTTGTTAACACAAAAGATATGTTTGTTTTCTCTTCCATGCCCCTCTGGATGCTTTGTGTTTCTTGTATCCCTTTTTCTCTTTGTTTCCTCAAGAAATCTCCATAGCAACTTCCCTGCTAGGAGGAGGAAAGAAACCAGGCTAAGAGAAGCAAGAGGAGAGGCAGCCTGTGAAAATGGCCTGGGTGTGTGCTAGAGTCATAGCTTTACCTCTACTAATTCTGTTCCTGTAGTATCTGTTCAGTTTGGGCTGTTAAAGAGAAAAAGAAGCATAAGGTGTGGTGGTGCCAAGGAGATCCACAAGGGTCAAGAATTACATCCATGCTGGTCTGAAGAGACCTCTGGCATCTCTAGTCCAACTTGCTGCTCAAAGCAGGACTGTTGTCCATCAAGCAGAGTGTGATAAAAAGGAGAAGAAAAAGAACATCGCTCCCACCATCAAACTAAACTGAATTAAAGAGCTGTATGCAAGATCTCAAAAGCATGAAAAAGCTTTCATTTTGAACAAAATTCCCTTGCAGGAGCAGGGTGATAGAGAAAGGAAGAGGTGAGTTTGTGCACAGACTTACCTGGGCTATAAAGATAAGAAAACAACTGTGAAATTTACTTCCCAGCTTTTGGGAGAACAGTGAACCCCAAAGGTAGGACTGAGAAGCTGTTGCTGGAAATGGTGCTCAAGGCTGCCTGGGGTTTGGGAGTGTCCTTGCCCAGGGCAGGACAGTACTGGTCCTCTTGCCCAGAGCCAAAGTGTGGGAGTTGTTGAGGCTGTGTTGAGTCCTGTAGAGAGGTGACAGTTCTGACTCCAGCACATAATTTCTGGGGACATTAAAGGGTCCCTAGCACTGAATCCACATGATGGATGCAGGGTGGAGAGAAAGCTGACTGAAACACCCGGTGAAGGGCTAAAACCTCATGCAGGAGAAGACCTGGGCTGCAGGAACCCAGAGCACAGGAGGCAAGGACCTCCTTTCCCTGTGTGTGCAGTGCTAGAGGAGGTTGACAAACATTTCACTGCCGTATTTTACAGCTATGCTGTGAGTCAACAGCCTGTTCAGTTTGCTCTGGATTGCCAGGCCAGCTGCTGTATAATCCCAGCCACGCTGATAAGTGGAAAATAAAGGCCTAGGGAAATATGACCAAGCCTTGGTGAGATACAGTGCAATCATTTTGTGCCTTGCAGGCAAATGTGAGCAAGTTGTGATGCCAAGCCCATGCAAGTGGAGAGGTTTTGGCCTGGAGGTTCATGCAGCTGACACACAGCAGTACTACTTGTGGCGGGGCATGGGTGTAATCCTAGGACAACCCTGGAGCAGGGGGCAGAGCGGATATCTGGGCCCTGTCCAGTATTTGAACGTAATGTGAGAATGCAACTGAAGGATATGAATGTCTACAGGGCAATGTAAGGATAAAAATAAAAAGAAGTCTCTTGTCCCAGCCTTGTCTCCTATTCCCCCCATCCATGCAATGCCTGTGTGGCTTCTGAAGGATGAAGTACTGCTGGTGCTGGTGGAGGAATCATCCCTTGAAACTGCCCCATCCTTGGTGTATGACTGACAGCATCGAGAGCCTTTTAGCAAAGTGAGGAGTTGGTCCAGCCCAAGGCCCTGAAGGAGGATGCAGAAAAGGAGCTATTCTAGTTGCCAAGGAGAAAATACAGCTGCTTAACTCATGATAAAAACAGCCATGGCTCTGGGTTATGCCAAGCTGACCTGGATGAGTCCCTCAGCTTCCTGACTTCAGGAAGTATTGTTGCGTGTCTGAATGTCCTCACGTGTGGTGGAAGGGCTTTCAGGCATGGATATGGCTGTTGATGGCATTCATACAGCAGGAGCACAAAGATGCTGCTGAAAATAATCGCTGGGAAGGGCAATACCATGGTCTGTGCATTCCTAGAGGCGGGATAATGCAGAGCATGGAAGCTCTCCACCACTGATAGCCTCCAGCCTCCTCATTTCCTGCCTGCTGTCTCTCTGCTCTGGTACCTTTCTTGAAACAATTAGGGGGGGAAAAGGAAAAAAAAAAAAAAAAGAGCCCCCCAAACCAGTGTGTGGGATTCAACTTAGCTTTTTTGTTGGGCTGGAACGAAAGATTTCCTGTAGGTTCTCTTTGTTTATTTATTTTGCATAGCTGTTTTAAATTGTGTTTAAAGAAATGTAAAGAAAAAAAAAATCTTTGTAAGGAATTTGTTTTGTTTGGAAGACATTTCAATGGGACAGTGTTGGCTGTGTATTTAAAAATGAGAAGGGGAGGTATTGTTTGAATGTTGCTTTCCAGTTCTGGTGTGCCTTACATATTGCTTTGTTCAATGTGAATCTGGATAAACAACACATTTGGTTGAAACAACTGCCACAAACTCCTGCCTGAGCTTTGAAGTTAAGTAAAATTGTGGCACCTCTTTATTTAATTCTACTAATAAATAGAGTTTAATTTTAGAAACATGTTGTTTTGTCATGTACTTGCCTGGCACAAGATACATAGAAATAAAATAAACTCTCAGTATTTAACCAGCTTCACTATGCTTTGCGTGCATGTGTTGAACAGGGATGGTGATGCAGTAAACATTCACAAAAATGGTAATTGCTCTATAACCTGGGGGTCCTGGACACAAGCCATGCTAGAGGGAGGTGAAGCAAGGATAATATCCAGGACTGTCTCCATGTGTGACAGGTTCATCAACAGGCATCAGTCAGAATAATTTCATATTTGATCGTGTTTTCTTGTTGCCACTGGTGAATAAGGATGGAAACAGAAAAGGCTGCTTATAAAATGCCTCATGAATGTCAGCTGAGCCTTTGGAAGCTTTTTCCTGTACTGCTCTAAAGGTGGAGCTTTTTTTGTAAAATTTCCTGGCTCTCCAGAGCCCTACCCTAGTCTGGAAGAGCCTCTGCTGGGTGTGTTCAGAATCTGTCAGGCTTTGTGTCTGCTAGGATGGCCTCTTGCTTCGTTCTGTGGCTGGTCCTCGAAGTTATCACTGCACAGAGAGATATGGTTGGGTGGTGACAAGGCAGGGAAGACTGACGTGATGTTTTCCCCTCATGGATGCGTTGTGTTCAGGGACCTCTCAACACACCACTGAAGCCTTCCTGTCTCCTTTGGTGTTGGAGTAAAGACTGAGATTGAGCTGGTTTCTAAATTTGGCTCGTGTTGTGCCCCCTGCAAGGCATGTGCTAGAAGCAATCCCTGTGTTAGAAAGAAATTAAAGAGGAGGGGGTGAGCACCTTGCCTTTAGGTAAGGCGTGGGACAGTAGGTGAAAAAACAGTTTAAAGTTGGTGTGACAGCATGCATTACAGGCAGGTTTTTAGGAGCTTATCTTCCACTTTTTAGATGGCTTATTTGTTTAATTCTAGTCAGCTCAGTGAATTAAACTTTTTCGCTTCACCTCACTTAACTTCTGTGTGCAGAGAGGCCTAAGCAATTGGTATGACTTTTGCATTTTGCGGCTGTTATTTTCTCAGGCGTGTTTTTGATTACTGTTGTCTCTGTTGCAGTTGTTTGTTCTTCTGCAAAAAGGGTGCAAAGCGCTCGTACTCTGTATGTATTTTATTCCTTTGTCCTCACATGCATCAGTTAAACAACAACCGAAAAAAAAAAAGGCAAAGAGGAGACTGAGAGAAGCAGGGTTCCCTCCTTGTAGATGATCTCCTCAAGGGATGGGTTCTCATCCATCTCTTAAAAGATATTGAAACCAGAAAAGCAATATGTTAGTTTGGGTTTTCTCTGGAAGTAACTGATTTAGACATTGTAGGAGAGTTGTGTCATTGAGCAGCTGAAAAACTAGTGATGCTTGTGATAGTGCATCTCTGCCATTTCTGTGGCATAAAGCCTGACTTGCCCAAGGCATGATAATATTCTGGCAAGACACATGTGTGTTGTTGCACCTGTGTGACGTAGGTCTGCAAGTCAACAACATGGCATTGTTTCACTCAATTAACCGTAACCCAAAATCCTCTTTCCTCTTAATTTCTGTCTGCAGCAGAAGACAAACACTTTGGATTTGATTTGTGTAACAATATTATGATGTGCCCATCTTATTACAGGCTTCTTCTGAAGCCACAGAGTGGCAGTTGATGTATTATCTGCAGCCTGTGTACGGAGGCAGTGGGGGGGCTGATTGGCATGCTGTCTTCTCCCCGTCTGCTGATATTAGTATTCATATCAAAGAAAGCTGTTTGGTTCCCTTTCTCCTGGGCAACTGCAGGAGTCAGTCACTGCTCCCTGATGTGAATGGCAACAAAGAGAAACTGTTGATTGATTCAGAGCAAAAGAGCCCAAGTGGGTGCTTTGATTTCAGAGAAACTCTGCTCTGCAAGGGATCTGCAAGGTTAGACCGCCAGTGTTTTGGAAATTTTGTCCAAATTGTGACTCCCAAAGTGTTTTGGCATTAGAGTGACAGGCAGGCCTCACAGATAATTTTACATTAATAACTATGACTTATATATGCCAGTGTAAGACAAGTGATTCCACTGTGAGAGTCAGACCGTAATTAAATATCTAACTCTGTAGTGGGGCTATGCTGGTGGTGAATGGGGTATTGACTTTTGGCTCATATTTTGACTAAAACTGCAAACACAGTGTAAGGGCTCCAGCAAATCCCAGTGCCTAAGGTGGTAATGCATTCTGTAAATCAATAATATATTAGTAATAAAAATGACCAAAGCATGCATCCATTAAGAATTCATAATAGAAATTTGTTTAGGTTATATAGTGTGTGTATTGATTGCTGCTATTTAAAGATGAAGTATGTCTTTGAAGCAGAGTGCTTATATATGTAGCTGCCTACATTTTAAATTCATTTATTTTTAATATGAAGATGGACTTGATAACATGGGGAAATATGTATGAATAAAAGTCAGTATTTTATACCGCAAAATGTTATGGGAATATAAGTGTGTTGAGAAGCCACAAGCAGATCTCTGTTGTTTCTGAAACCTTACTCTTGGACTTCAGAAAAATAATAAGCAATGTATGTGGCAGCCACTGTTTGCAGCTCCAGGCTTCCAGGTAGCTTAAGCTTTTTCTTGGCTTTGTGCCTTAACACTGAATTGCTTACCTGTCCGTTTTGTGGTACAGTGCATAATGTAACCTGATGTAGTATAGGGACACTGTGCCCTGCTTTGCCTGACTGGCAGGGACAGATCTGTGGTGCAGAGCTGCCAGCAGAACAGAGACCTTACTCCTCTGCAGTGCTGCTGGCTTTCTGCAGCTCCCACAGCTGGCACGAGGGGCTGCACAGCCAAGGATGACTCCTGGGACAATGCCAGGGCTGGGAGCATCTGCAGCATCATGAGTGGGAAGTGGGATTTGGGGAATAATGCCCCTGACCCATCCCAGTAGCATCATACCAGGCCCCAAATTGTCTCTGATGTTGATGTAATATTGTAGGGTGTACACTAGCTAATAACACTGAGAGGGAAGTTAATAGCCTTTACAGAATTACACTAATTTATTTCAATAGCCATAGTGGAAGACTGAATTAAAACAAAAATAACCCAAGACAGACAAACCCACTGAACACATAGTGCCATACCTACACTTCCATCCATCCTTCTAAACTTGCTCTGGCTGGTTAGTCCAGGTCCAATTCATCTGCATTGTTACCTTCTGTAATGATGAAGAGTGGAGAAAACAATTCCCATGCCATAGCTGCAGTCTTTGTCTCACTGCAGCAAATAAAAACTGTTTTAGATTACACAGATTATGGTTCATTATGAAAACAAAGCAAGCCTCTGACTGAAAATCCCATCTGTTGGTTTGCATTAAGCAATTCCTTTCCTCCTCCTTGCCATTTTTTATTCCTGGGAATTCAAAGAAGCTGTCCTGAAACATTTTATTTTTTCTATTTGCAACCACTAAAGGCAGTATACAAGCCTTCTCTTTGTGGATAAGCTCAGCAGGTATCTGCATAAAAGCTTACTGGTCATTTTGTGTTGTTTGTCTGTGGTTTTTTGGGGGCGGGGGGGTGGGGGTTGTTGTTGAGTTTTTTAGCATGGGGTCTTTTTTGGATGCTCTTTTTTGGTTTTTGTGGGTTTTTTTGTTTGTTTTT
>VZRR01008463.1:1297823-1393201 GCA_013398015.1 Oreocharis arfaki | reverse complement strand
TTTTTTTTTTTTTTTACTCTAAGTTAATAAATTCAGTGGTTTCCATGCAGCCAAATGCCCTCTTCTCTTCCTGTTCTCTTTCTATATTCATAGATCCTTAAAATACAAAGAAACTCCTATAATCAACAAGCCAGACTGTTTGCACAGTAGAGATCTCACACAGTAATTCATGAATCAGGCATCGGTATGTTCCAGAAAAATATTCAGTCATTGGTTAGGGACTTCAGCTGATAAGGCACAAATCATATATATATGTAAACTGTTCCATGGTAAATTACACACATGGTTAAAAATATGTACCTTATTTCTATCTCCATTTATCAGACTTCAGCTTCCAGATCTTGAATCTTGCTTGCCTTTTTCGACTAGATTAAAGAGAAATATTGCTAGTTACCTTGCTAGTTACCTGCAGACTACAATGGTCCTTTAGATTGGTTAAACAGACTAAGTAATTTTGGTGGCTCACTTATTAAACTGGCTTTCCAGGCTCTACTTGATTTTTTTTTCTTTATTTTCTTAAGTTCTTTTGCAAACCCTCTCAAAGTTTCTGACAAACTCTCTGAAGTGTAGGCACTGCGACGTGTACATACTCCGGGAATGGTCTCATTAACACCATATGCAGGGCAATTTCATCTTCCCACTTCTACTTATTATTCACCTCCTCGTACTTGCAGAGATCGTGTTCGCCCTTTGAGCTGCTGCGTGGCGTTCAAATTCTTATCAGTTATGGGAACGGTCTTGTTTCAGAGTGACTGCTTGCAAGGCTGTGGTCTCACATAATGAGCACCTCTTGTATTCTTACATGGGCTTGTACTTGTCTGTGCTGATGTGGTCTGCTCAGGCAGCGTGTAGATCAATCTGCGAAACCGACGGGGTCCGTGTCATTACTTAACATTTCGTCAGTTTTTGCGCTGACTGCAGATTTGGCAAGCTCCGAGTTTATTTTCTTTCAGATCATCAAGAAGTGTGTTGAATGATTTTGGACTGATGAGGTTCTTGCTGAACTTCCAGAAATGCTTCAGCTGGGATGACAGTTCCACATTTACGTTAGATTTTGAGAAGCAACAGCTAATGCATTTTCCCTGCATTTTTCCTGTGTGCAAGTGGGCTTATGTTCTGTTTTCATACATTTTTTTTTTTCTTAAAGCTTGTTAGTAGCAATGTGCCAGTGCCCAAAATCAAGCTAAAAAACAGCAAGGGACTTCTCAAGAGGGTTGTGGGTTTCTTAAAAACTCCCATTCTTCAGATTGAAAAATATTGGGTGTTTTGCTATTATATCTTTTCAAGTATCTGCTAGAACAGAAAGCATCTCTTTTTCACTGTGAATGATGAATAATTCTGTTTGCCTCTTCCTAAATACAGATTGGAGGGAGTTACTGAATATTTGTAGGGAGTTCACTTTGTGCTTGAAAGCTGGTTGTGTCTGACCCACAAACCTTACTAGTTTAAAAATACTGATGCCTCTTTAAAAATTCTGCAAGCATATTTTTTCTTAGTTTGATGGTCTACAGTTACTTCGTTTGTATTTTGAGCTTCTAGCGCTGCATGTTTGTGTTTCCAAACTGTAATTTGTACTTGTTAACTACACTGCTGCATTTTTTTTTTTTTTTTAAATGGGAGTAGACTATTTAACAAAAGAAGCTATTTCTCATGATTGCAGAGTTGGGGATTTTGTCATCTGGAAACAGACTTCTCAGTTTACTGTTTGCCTTTTTAATCTTAAATCTTCATTTCTGTTTAGTTTTGTGTGAAATATTTTAATCTATGGGGAGCTATCCTGGCTAAAACCCTCAAATATTTGTCACCACTGAAGACTGTGATATTTTTTTTTTTACTTACCAAGTAAAATTGGTTTGTGGTTATTTGCTTGTAGACATCTCTGTGTTTGTTGATGGTGGTGGTTTTGGTTTTGTTTGTTGGTGGTTTTTTGGGGAGTCATTTTTTTTGTTTGTTTGTGGTTTTGGTTTGGGTTTTTGTTTCTTTGTGGTGGGTTTTTTTTTTGTTTTTTTTTTTTCCTTTGTCTGTGATCAACACAATAAATAAGGGCCAGTATTACTGTGCATGAAAAAGACGGGCTCAACAACAAACTTGCTCAGTGATCTTTTGTATTTTGCCCAGCTAGCTCCCCCTTGAAAAATGGATTTTTTTCTTTTACCCTACACAGTTTGAGGAGCTTTATTACAGAATAATGGGGGGCATTAGAAGAACTATGAGTAGAAACATCTGATTTCTTTTATGAAGGTCTTTCCTTGTGCTCCAAAAATGCCCTTGGAGGGGTAGTGGCAGCACAATTCTTTCCTCAAATATGAAAAGGGAGCACAAGATGATGGAAATATGTAACAATTTTATTCTTAGAAAAAGCAGAAAATTCTAAATGTGAATTATAAATAACTCTAGAAGAACAATGCTTGAAACAGGTACAAAAGGAAATGTATATTACAGATAGAAGAAAAAGTGCTTGAAATGGATCCTTTGTTAGATAAAAGTCAGTTTCTATTTAGAAAGTGCACTTAAATGTACTGCAACATAATTACATTAGAAATTTAATTATTAATCTCCCAGAAAGTTTTCTGGAAACATTTCCCTGCTGCTTTTTTTTTTTCTTTTTTTTTCTTTTTCTTTTTTTTTTAACTTGTAAGAATCCTGCAAAACCCTTTAGTGGCGAACAGCACAGGAGATTTAGGAAGTGTCCCAAGCCAGTGCTTGGTTGGAGATCTGGGTTGCTGGCAGGCTCTTGACTCCCAGTCTCCTTGGAGGGTATCTCTAGCCCTGGATGTGGCAGCACCCCAGCTTCACCCATGTCCCCCACCCAAACAATCTTGAGTGAAGCTGCCTAGACCATCTTCTGTCCTGAGATGCCAAAGCCAGGGGGTGTAAGCCTAAGGTCAGTGTTATTTGTGGTCTCCCAAATCTCCCCTGGCTGACAGGGACTGCTTGGTTGGGAGTGCTGGATCATGTATCTCCTCTCATTGATGAGGGAGACAGCATCAGATGCTGCAATGCTCAGGTGTGCCTGAATTACCTTTGGTCTCCTGGTTTTCCAAGAGCCCCTTCTGTGCCCTTCTGCCTGAGCATCCTCTGGCATTACAGAAGTGCTGTTGTTTGAAAAAAGTCCTGTTCTCTCTGACACCTTATCTATAGGGGAAGGAGGGATGGACTCTTTCATCAGGTTATTTTGTTGAAAATATTTCTTTGCCTTTGGGCCCACTATCTCTCTCTGATTAGGCTGGGCAAATATATCCTGGTTTTTGCTGCCAGAGAGAGCAGGAAAAGATTTACTTCTTTCATCTACCTCTTGAAGGAGGACAATTTGAAACAAGTTTAGTGATTGTGTTAAAAAAAAAAAAAGGATAAAAAAGAAAGAGTCTTTCATCCATCATAGTTGTTTGCAGTGGTTTTCTCCTGAAGCAACTTCGATAATTTTTTTCCAGCCATATTTTCATTGAACTGGTGAGCATTGTGCCCTCAAGTGTAGCATCTGCACCTGTTTGTTACTCATGACTATCCTTTTCTGTGCCACTGTAGCTCCTGTTCCTAACCTGCACACATTTCCTCTTCTCTTTAAAGTGTCCTTTGGGGCACAGACCCTCATTTTGTTCAGTTGAGCACATGGATGTCTGTGAAGGAGCCCTACAGTTTCCCATAGAACAAGTAATGAATCATGATATCCAGTGCTGCAGGGATTTCATAAAGCAGGGCTGCCTTTTTTTTTTTTCTTTTTTTAACTGAGCACAACGTCTCTGTGACTACTCACACTTGTTATTGCTGCTTTTTAAAATGCTTTTTAGGCTATTGTTAACCATTTTGAGGGCTGGAGTGGAAAATTAATAGAAACTTGTATCCTGGGACACCTCCCCAGCCGGTGGGGTGAGGGAGGGCAGGATTCAGAATGTTTATTGCAGATAAAAATGTGGTAAGGTGAGTTTGGCCACGCTGTTGTGCCCTGGCTGCCACAGATCTGCAGTGGCAATCCTGGTGGTACCACAGGATAGCATCCCTTCCCTACTACAAAGCCCAGAAGCTCTCAGCTCTCTTCACATGACTCTTCTGGGAGCAGTTGATATGTCCAGGGCTTTTCTGGGAGCCTACAGCTGATCATTATTTCAGATGGGTTTTTAATTTTTTTTTTCTTTTTTTATTTGTGACTCACCTTGAGATGGGGTCAATATTGTGTGCATGTAAGTGCTATATACACACACATATCTAGGTGTATAGTGTTTCTGGAGCAATATTTGCACAGGTTATATTAGGTGGGAAGATAATTAAGCACAGTGCTTGCTGTGAGCAGGTGGGAGCAATAGGAAACTTCATCACTCAACATTTTAGTTGAGTTTCCTAGAAGGTGAAGCGTTTTCTGGAGTTAATTAATTAGTTTTAATGTTTTGCTATTTTCTGCTGAGGAGAAAGGGGTACTACAGGCAGATATATGTGAATTCCTTGAAAATCTGCTTTTACTTCAGATATAATTCCACCTGGACCAAGTGTGCATGTTTCAGTTCATTCCCCAAATTTAATTCTCCTGTTCTCTATTTTTAAGATTGAGGAGAAGTAAAAAAAGTTGGCCACTGTTCAGATGAATGCATATGGCTTCTGTAAAGCTCTTTGAAGCTGCTAGTAACTTTGAGGTGAAATCCTTGATATTTTGAGGTCAAAAGAGGAGGAGGAGTAAACGTCACAGAATTTGGGGAATCGTGATTCAGAGGACTGGAAAGAATGGCTTGGCACAGCCTACTTGTAATTCCCGTTAGTGTCTCAGCATGAAAGGATGTTGGATCTCATGCCTGTGTTGCTAGAATGGAGCTCGTATATGGCATGTTATGGCAAACCTCATCCAGCAGCTGGGGACCAGGTTTTTTTTAGATTACTCTCAGGTCTTGCTAAGAAGCACCCACAGGTTTCTTAAAATCAGTGACCTTTAAGGTGTGTTTAGTAGGGGACCCCAAATGTCATCTTGCCACGTAGAAAACTATGCTTGCCATTTAGCCTGTTTCATATGTATCATGCCTTTCTAGAAGTTTGTGCATATATATCTAAAAAATATAATGGAATGCAATTCTGAGAAGTCAAGATCTTAAAGTAGTCTCAGGCTTCTTTATAAAACTTTCACAGTTCTGGCTAGTAGAAAGAACGAGTTCCCTATTGTTGTTTATGGCAGAGACTCAAAGGAGCTGTGATGGCTAAAACACAAAGAAAAATCAGTTATTTAATGATCTATGATTTAGCCATATTGCTTCCTTGAGATGGCTAGTCTTTGAGGTCTGGATAACTTCTTGTAAAATGAACACTAAAGGTGTCGTTTTTGGCCTTTGATGTAAAGCAATTGGTTTAAATGGTAAATATTTGGGGCCCCAGACTTTTCTACAGATATTTGAGTGACAGGCTCCAATACTTTGGTAGAAATTCTTTTTTTGCCTGCCTATCTTTTTCTCTGGACGGTTCTCCAGATTTCACATAGTTCTCCTTTTGAGGCAGTGCAAACTTAAAAATAGATTTACTGCTCTGATAAACAAGTCTGTAAACAGCACAAAATAATCTTCACTCTGCTGTTCATCATTTCTGTAATAATGCAGATATTTCTACAAGAGCTTTAATGTTCCCCTTCAGAGGCTTTTCAGGGAACAGTAAATCAAAATTAAACTTTAACTTTGAGAAGGTATTACTTGGTAGGAATCTATTATTTGCAGCTCTTCAACAAGGCTCCAAATACATCCAACCTGTCTAATTTTCAACAGCCTTAGAAGAACTTCTGAACCTGCTGAGTTCACTGGGTCTTTTCCTGACTTTTTAGTTTTTTGGGGTCAGTTAATTACTTGGGTGTGGTTTTATTATTTTTTTTTCCTGCGGTGAGATAGAAGTCAAATTTGAGCTATGCTTCATCTTCCATGGCACACCATCTCTGGCTTTTGAGGATGCATTTGGGTCCTGGTTTCCTGCAGGTTATCCTCATCCTGCTTCATTTAGCCCAGGGCTGCCACCTCCCAGTTCACAGTGGTACAAGATGCAGAAGAGTACTTGGGAAATATCCATCTGGGCCACCACTAAATCCTACTGAAGCCCATTCTAATGGCAAACCTAAAAAAGCTCTGCTGTTAACAGGAAAGCTATTCCAGCTTTGTGCTATTTTAGAAAGGGTAGGAATTTAGGCTAGTGTTTTAAATGGGAACAAAAACAAACTATAATTTTAAATGAACTTATGATTTAATATGGAATCTAAAAATTAGGAACAGATTCTTTTTACTTAATGTTCTTAGGCTAAACCCTTGATGCTCATTTATCTAACTGCCTCTATGATTATACCTGCTATGGTGGTTTATAAGAGTTTTTATATGAGATTAAAAAATTAACCTTACTAATGGCTACAATTAAATTCTACACTGGAGTAATTTGAAATGGGGCAAATTCTGTTATTACTCAAATCCTACTCACTTCACCACGTTAATTTGTGCTGCATTAAATTTGAGATACAAGGGTTATTCAGCAATGTCAAAGCTTCTCTGATTTTGAGGTTTTTGGGGGGCTTTTTTTGGAGACAGTTAAGTGCCTATTGTAACAACAGTAACTTGGAGTTGGGTAAGAAATAAGCGATGTGTTTTTCTTACTAAAGACCCCAGTGAAATGTGTGGTGTATGGATTTGTAAGAAGGACTGGTCCCTGCGGCTCAGAACCTAATGCTTCCTTTATTGAGAATACAAATGTCTCAATGTTATGGACCAGGATATAAAAGCCAGATATTTTAATAATGTCACTGTTAGGCTGGAGGGCAGGTTTATCATAAGGGCTGGTTACAGAACTTACACTCTGCAGTGCAGGGCTTTAACCTCAGACACTTACCCTGTCTGTGCACAGCTTTCCTACACTTGAAAGGTAATTCACATGAAGGAAGCCTGTAAATTTGAAGAACATTTGTATCCAAGTATCTTATGTGTGCCTTTCATTACAAATTAGATGATCCACTGCAAAGGAGAAGATACTTCGGAATAGGTTTTTTCCTGTGAGGGGGCCTAAATATTAATGTACTTGCATTCACCATCCCCTTGGAGGCCACGTTTTATTTGTCTGTTGTTCTCAACTTGTTGCTTCTCCTTTAATTAAATTCATTAAAGTGACATTTAGCTCAGGCTGGGACTGTGCTTCTGACCTCTGATTTGAAGGTAGGTTGTCATGTATTTTTGAAGAGCACTCTAAATTCAGCCTCCCTTCCTTCTAAAAATCTTTTGCTTTCTTCCTATGACCTGAGCTAACCTTCTCTGAGCTGATTCAACTCTACCAGCCCAGCAGAAATATCCCTCTTCCCTTCTCCCTGTGCTGGTTTAGTTTCTTGGTGAATTATTGAGTTGACCCGCCTCCTGAAGGGGTCCAGCAAGCACTGAACTGGATGCGTGTCCAGCAGCTGAGCCATGGCTGGAGATAGGAGGGTTTGTCTTGGGGAGGAAGCAGGATCCCTTTTCCTTTCAACAACACTCTCCTGGCAGGGGACTTACCTCAGACCACTGCTTCTTCAGCAGCTTGGAGGGTGGTGACCCGTGGTGATGCCTTGCTCTGGTGTAGAGATTAGCTTCAGAGGTATTCGCCTCTCCAGAAAGGGGAAATTGGTGGAGATGAAGCCCTGTTGGAAGGAAAATTTGTTGCCGTTCTCAGAGTTTCCCATGGCTCGCTAATGAGGCAGCAGACCATGAGTCCCAGAAGATGGGAATGGAGAATCAGAAGGGAAGTGCAGTACTGCTGTTGCACTGCTTCTTCCCACAGGCCTGATTGGGGTCTCCCTGGCTCAGTCTGTCTTCACACAGTGCCTCAGTCACCTCCTCCTGCCAAACTCCTCCATTCAGAGCTACCATCTTGGTCACCATCTTGTGGTTTTGTTCACTTATCAGTTCATTTTCTTCTCTCACAGGGCCTTGCAATGACCAATTTCCCTTGTGAACACTCGTCCCTAGGTGCAAATGCATCCACTTCCCTGTTGTTTCCTCTTTCTGGTGATCTTCCACCAGTACACTTTCCCCATTGTCCGTGAGTTTCTTTTCTCTTCTCTAGAAAGATACTGAGAGAAACGGAGAGAATCTAAGAGAATCTAATGCTTCTTACTAATGAGGAAAGCTTCTTCATACTTTGAGTAAGGGTTTGGGAACATGAGGGGAGAGAATAAGGATATTTATCAGCTGAGCGTGGCACAGAGATGAAGAATATCAATGATAAGAAGAGTGAATAGTAGAAGTACTCCAGGATGCAGCTGTCTGTTGCTCATTTCTCGGGCTGCTGGCCCTTTTTGGGCATCCAGAGGGTGGTGGAAAGGGCCAGGTGTTTGTCCATCACTGTTTTGAGATTTAGCCTCCAGGGTGCCTAGAAATGTGGAAGGAGAGCTGTCATGGGAAAATACAAGGTGCTTTCCATGAGGCTTATGCATGGAGACAGAGGGTTGCTTCAGAGGTGTGCAGTTTAGGACTTGGCTAGGTTTTGGGGGTTTTTGTGCTCCTGTTTGTATCCATAGTTGTGTCACCTTGGAAAATTCACTGATAGTGTGTGAATTTTGGCAGTCCCTACAGAAAATCCTCTCTATGTTTGCTACAATCTTCTGTGTATCCTTTTAATTGTGGGGGAGGGCATCAGATACAAACTTATAGATGAACATCTATTCTATTTTCACGCATAGAAGCTGGGAGCAAATCCCTAGTAGATGCCCCTTGAGTGTTATAATGGAGATGGAGTAAGCAATTTATGGAACCATAAGATAGTTGACCTCAACCTCCACATAAATTGCACAGGGAAGGGTGTGAGGGTTTTCTGGGTTTTTTAGCTTTTCTTTGTTTGCTATGGCTGGGGTGTTGCCCAGCCTTCTGTTTCTCTTCTGTCTTCTTTTTTATATACTCCATCTCACCATGTAAAATTATGCTCTTTCAGTTTGTGAAGTCTGTTCATAGCTGGCTGTTTGCTGGCTAAGGGGAATCGCTATGGGATCACTAGGGCTGGTGAAGGTGACCAAAGGAAAGCTGCTAATTGGTTGTGGTATCTTCTGTAAAATAAGAAAGCCCAAGATAGCCTAGGAGGATGTGTGGGTATTTGATTCACGAGGGGAAACCAAAGCTGAAGCCGCATTCTTCACTTTCTGAGGATACATCTAATTCTCTTCTTCCTTTCCGTAGCAGATTTTAGAGTGCTTAATGGGGGAGATAAGATAATTTTTCCATTTTGACAGATGGGACAACAATCTGCTGGGGCACAGAGGGGAGAGCTGGGAGTGGAGACCATCACTGTCCAACCTTGCACTGCTGATGGCTTCAGCTCTTTGGCCACACTGGCTGCCTTCGCTACTTCCCCAGGGGAGCTGGGTATGGATGTTGTAAGCATTTGCTGCAATGTCTTGGCACCAGCCATTGTCTGTAGGATGCACCTTTAACCCCGCTGCAGGCTGAGAGTAGAAGAAAGGCTTTTCCACCATTTCGCTCTAGAAAAGACAGAGTTGTTTGCTTTTTTTTTTTTAAATTGTCAGCATCTGTAGTGAAGGTGGGGGAGAGAGAATGGTATTTCCATATTTGTGTATTAATCATAAGATTTCAGAGAACGTTGGACCAACCGAGCTTTTTTAAGCTTGTCAGAAATTTATGAGCAATGAAAATACTGGGAAATGGGGAGTATTGGGTGCTTGAGAGATGTTGTCACCATCTTTAACTCAGGCTTTTGCTCCTGAGATCAGAGGCCAGGCATAATTTGGATTAAGGAAAAGAGAGACGGAGAGGAAATACTAAGCAATGTCTGCATGCTGCAAACAAATGCACTAAGGAGACTTTATATCCTAATAGGGAAAAGTAGGGCCCTGATTTAGAAAAGCACTTCAGAATGTGCTTCTTGTCATGGAGTGAGTCTTGCAAAGCCCATTGACTCATTGGCTAAAAGGGATTTCCGTTCCTACCCACACCTGAGTAGGCTTGAGAACAAGGGGAGGGGGATTTTTTTTTATTATTACTTTATGATTTTTTTCCCCACAGAGCCGAGGTGAACTGTGGGAGTATTAAGTACAGCAAAATTACAAACACAGAAGCATTCCTCCAAATTACTAGGAAACCTCTTCCCCCAGCATGCTCTGTTTGCACTTGGGAACAGTAAGTCAGACATTTAGCTGGGCAGACCAAATCATACACAGAGCTTGTGAAAATAATTATCTCTTCAATTCCAGCTTTTGTTTCACAGCCCTTAAATATGCACTGAAATTTTGCTCTGAAAATTCTGAGCCAGAACATGATTTTGCTGGGAAAATTGCGTATAAAACCTAATTAAAAGCATCAACCCACACTTTTCTTTTAAAAGTACATCTACTACCATCATACCTCTAAATGTAACCGAGCTCAACAAGTCTCTAGCAGCCAAGGAGACACATAATTTAAAGGCTATTTCGGCATTTGATTAAGCACACAGTGATAACTACAAGCCCATGCCCTGCAGGCATGACAAGAGGCAATTATGTTCTGAGGTCAAAAGCGAGGGGGAGAAAAAGCACAAGATTTTGATGACTTACTTAATTTTCCAGCTCCTGAAATTAGCAGAGACAAAGGAGTTCTAAATCGCCCAGATAAAATCCTGTCATTATCTGTTGCCTTTTCACCCTCTGCTCTCACTTTGCCCTGCAGAAGCTCAGGAGGATTATTTTCCACCAAATGGCTGCACTTAAAAAACTTCAAGTTGGCACACATTTAAACGTTAAAGAATTTGAAAAACACTCTTTTAAAGTTCTGTATTTAGATGGCTGTCTGCACATAGGATCCTGGAGAAAGACACCTGTTTTTCAAAGTAATGAGCAGCCATCAGCGCCTCTTGACTTCAAGCCAACAATTAGGTCACTTATTTAGGAGATTAAATAAGGAGCTCCATGAGAGACTGCGAAGATAGGGAGCTGCTCAAAGAAGAGAGACGTGTATTAATGAGTTAATACAATCGTGCTGTGTATTTCACAGATGGGCTTTGATGTATCTTGTTTCACAGCAAAAAGCAAAACATCTTTGCTCCTTACAGGAAAACCAGTAAAAATGATTAAGTAAGATTATCATATAGGGACGCAACAACAAAAAATGTGTTTACAAGGAGATAAACAGCCAGGCTCTAATCTCCCTACAGAGTATTTACTGCAGATACTGGAGTAGGAAAAAAAGCCATGCAGAGCAAGTGATTTGGTGGACAATGGCAGGATGCAAAACACGTGCCTATTGCTTTAGGAGAAAGCACGATAGGAGATCATGCTGTATTACAGTATTCAGCTGCTTCTAGTTTTTCCAGGGTGTTAAATTTTTTATGCTTTTTGTCCAGAAAATAAATGTAAATGTTGACTCTGTGATACCACAGGGAGGTGTCTGTAAGTGAAAGCTGTCCTTACAGCAAGTAAGTGCAAAAAAGGTGAATTCCAGGAAGTTTAAAAGCCAAATCCAGAAATGTTTGCATCTGTCCAGAGGTTCTGTACTGGAGAGTAGAACATGAGCTGTTATTTTGGGGAACGGGTGTTCAGCATGGGTTTGGGGTGTTTTAGAGGCATCCTTGGAACTGATATTCATGCAGCTTTAGTAGCTCTATGCTGTAAAGTCTCATGTACGGGAGACACACATGATACTAGAAATGTGTTCTCACTAGAGGTAGAGAAATATCTTTAATGGTTTTGTAACTTGCTTTTAGCAGTTCTTAATGTCTTATTTACAGCATAACATAAGAGTTAAGGTCAGCTGCATTTTTGCAATATTGCAAAATACACCAGGTTTGTATGAGTGAATTCTCAGGCATTTAATTTTTGTCATTTTAAGCAGGGTTCTCCTCAGCCCTCGTGTGTTTAATGTCTTTCTTTGGTATAAAATAGTTACTGGGAAAAAAAAAAAGCATAGGAAATAAGAGCAAAAATATACTTTCTGAATCATGTGGGTCAAAAGTTTTGTATTCTGTAGGGGGAACTGTAAAAAGTAAAGTAGTATTAGCAACTCACTTTGCCCTTTGTATAGCCTACATTAACCTTCCAGAGAAAAAGATCTAAATTGCCCAAGGACTGGGCCAAACCATTGCTCTAAACAGCTAATATTGCCTGTAAACCTCATTTTGTCATTTTTTTGGCAGTTAACAGGAGTCATCTAAGCACATGGCAGGAGGAGGGAGGGCCCTTGGCCTCAGCATTCTGCCAAAAGCTGCTAGAAACCTTCTGCCTCCCATGTCACCAATCTGCTCAGGTTTAGCACAAAACACGCTTGAGAGGAGAGCTCACCACAGCTCTTTTCCAAAATCGGAATCCTGGCGTCAGAAGTTTTTTGGTCAGCACTGGCCTTCTGCCATGGAGTCCAGTGTTTCACAGAGCAGGGCCTGCTGCAGGCTTCTGTGGACAGTTCCCTGTAAGGAAGCTTAATACCTCTTGAAGCTGTTTGTAGGGCAGGCTAAAATTGCCGGGCTCTGCTGACTCTGCCTTTCTGGCTGGCTTATCTCTTCTATCAAATGTTGTCTCTAACACTGTCCCATCCTTCCTCCGCTCACCTTGGTGACTAGTGGCATCGAGCCAAGGGTAAGAAAGAGGCAGTGCATCTTAGAGGTTCTTGCTTGTCCTCCTCATTTTCCTCCTCCTGTAACAGGAGAAGCTGGTCCCAATGAGAATTTAATGCATTGCACAAATATATGGCACAGTACGAGCCCAGGGCAAAACCATTTCTCCGATCTCAAGGAAGGAGGACATCTCAAGTGATCCAGCCCCTAAAGCTGTGCTAATCATGCAAGCTATTATTCAAGAATAAGCACGTGTCTGTCTTGGGAGTTTGGCAATTAGTCCAGAACTCTGGCACATCAGTGAGGGATATTAAACTAATATCTAATATTAAAGTAATCCCTGCGGATTTACAGAAATGGGAATCTGAGAATCTGTCCAGTGAGACATGAATGAGACAACTGATGATAATAGAAAGCTTCATGGAAGTCAATGTGTTGGATTGCTGCCTGGCAGACAGACAGAGCAGCCTTGATACAGTTGAAAAGGTTTTCCGAGAAACATCAGTATACTCTTATTTTCCATAAGCAAACTCTGTGTGCATGTACCATGGGGAAGTTGTACTGAACAAACCAGCAGAACATTGGATGGGATTTTTGGTTTAGGGAGAGGGTATTTTGGTGTTTTTATAATGGGGCCAGGAGGAAAGGGAGTTGTTGAAAGGTGCCTGGTGTCAGATGGGCCATGGATCTACTGGAGGGTTAAACCTCTGTCACCATCACATAGAGACAGGCTTGGGTTGTACGTCGAGTTTTGTGGTTGGAAGTGTACAAATGTAGCTGGGAGGGCACATCATACCTATATCTGGAAACCTTTACGGTGTGGGTGAGTTTTCATTCTCGTAGAATCGAGGAGAGGAGTTGGCTTTTATTTCAGCTTTTGACTGGTGTGCTAGGCTGGGAAACAAGTATTTGGTTCCCAGCATCACCATGGATTTCCCATGTGATCTTCTGGAAGCTGCAAAACCCTTCTGCAGCTGAGCTGAGAAAGACAATGTGTAGCTACTTCATATGGATATTTGGGGATTAATATATTCACGTTCATCAAGCTGTTTAAGATCTTTGGATCAAAGAGGCTGTAAAGATGGGAAATACAATTGCTTGTTGTCAAGTGACATTGTTTACTAATACTTTAGGGCTTTGTTTTCAAGGCATCTCAAAGTGTGTTTCTTTTTTTTTTTCTTTTGCAAACTGTAGCCTGGATTTCTTTTAAAACAGGTAAGATTTCTGAGAGCTCTTTAATTTCACAAGTATTTGTCAGCTATTTGACCATATAGGCAGATCCAATGCAAAGCTAAGACAACTTTAATCATCTGGTGTCCCATAAATTGGCCTTTCCATGGAAAGTATCACTGCAGGGCCCAAACTTTGGGATGGTTGCCAGAACCTGTGGGCTATCCCCTGGCATGCTGCAGGCTACAGCAAAAGCCATTAGGATCACAGTTTCTAAGGGCTACAAAAAGGACCAGGAGCAATACAGATGTTATTACATCTGCAGTAGGACAGGTGCAATATTGCTGAGCAGGTGGGATCCTGGTGCTTGGATTGCTTGTTGTCATAAAATTTCCTTTGCCTGTTCAAGTACAACACAGGACTGTAATTTTATATATCAAAGCCAACTAGTTTTTCACCTGGTAAGTAGAAATAATAAAAATGCCATAGTTGCTATGTACTTGTTTCAACAAGGCATTTCTAAAGCCCTATATAAAAGGGATCTTTAGCTTGTTTCTGAGATGAGAAAATCAAGTCACTGAGTGGAGAGGTGATTTCTCTGGGCAGCTAGCAAGCCAGCGACCGGACCCCATTTCTGCAGACCTTATCTCAATGGTACCAAAACTATCTCAGCGCAGCACATGGGTAAAACCTGCTGCTAAACGTCCTCCGGCTTTTAATTTTAGCCTCAGTGTGGAAAGTCAATGTTGACTGTGTTTCCTGTGTTAATCCTTGCAGCTTTCAGCCGTGCCCCAGTGCCCATGGCTGTGGTCCGAAGGGAGCTGTCCTGCGAGAGTTACCCCATCGAGCTGCGCTGCCCGGGAACAGATGTTATCATGATCGAAAGTGCCAACTATGGCAGGACTGATGATAAAATCTGTGACTCTGATCCTGCTCAGATGGAGAATATCCGCTGTTATCTGCCAGATGCCTATAAGATTATGACTCAAAGGTATGGTATTTAATATTCTTTGTTTGCTGACTGTTGGGTTTTTAATCCGGAGTGTACACACCAGTCTGTGTGTGTGTTTGCATGAGAAAATGCAGGTGCTTAGTCTGGATGTATGTGCACAGAATTACAGCTATCATTGCTAAACTGTGGGTTTAACTGAGTTGGTTTAGCATCATGCAGTATAAATAACGTTTCCCCTAAGTACTGCTCATCAGTCATCTTGATTCTCACTGTGTCCCAATTTTCCCTCCGAAATACCTAAATATCAAGGCTCTTAATGGCTGTAGAAGTGAAGTCCTTCTCAAAGTGCATATTCACTAGATTTTGTGCTGTGTTCAAACAGAAGGCCAGTAATCTCCTTCAAACAATCAATATTTTGTGTTCAGATTAACATTTACAGTTTTCAAAACGCAAAGAAGTGTCTGCACCATTCCTTGTGTTGCCAGGCTTAGTTTTAAGGGAGGATGTGAATTTCCAGTCAAGCATTGGTATTCTCATTGATGAATTGCTGAATTTCTGTATAATAACTGTAGCTGTTAAGTGTGGCTGCTGCATTTGGAAATGATAGCTGAGATACAGTTAGACATGTACACAGACTCCTGTCTGGCTCGCAGAGCCAGGGCCTAACAGTTTAGTCCAACCTAGAGGTTTCTTGTTTATGAAAAGCCTTTTAAATGTTGCTGAATATTTAAGGATATTTTCTGGCACAAGCGGTGTTGTGGGAAGGGTTCGTAAGTCACTGCTCTTGACGTGTAATTGAATTCAGTAATGCATTCCTGATACATGAATAATTATTTAGTGCGTTTGACTGTTAATTGGTAATAGAGATTAGTATTTCAAGGTATTAATAATGGCATTGGCATAGGCAAAGTGTTGCTAATTGATGTCATGGCAACAGTGTTTGGGTCCTAACAGTGACCTCATGACTTAAACCAGTGCAGGGTTTTAATGGAGTATCTTGCTGTTTGCTGTGAAATGCTTTGCACTAAAATGGACTGATGTGAGAAACACGAGTTTCATCTGTGTTTCACAAGCTAACTGCTGTTTTTTGACTTTCCTTTAGAACTGCTCCATGTTGAGTATTTAGGACTCAAAATGTTGAGAAGTCTCGTGAAAAATGTCCCCACTGCTGTATATGGCTCCTCTAAGACCATTCTTTAAGCTGGACCTCCTCGCATAGCTGGTTGAAGTCTGGTTTATATGGTTGTGCCAGCTACATTTTCAAGAGAAGTGGGAAGGGTAACAACGTGCCATCAGCCAGTCCCTTGGATTTGGTGTGGTTTTAGTGGAATTACTGTAATTCTCCTGTTCATGTTGGTAGTGGCTTCAAGCAGAAACCCTTAATCCTCTGCATATTGGCAGAATAAAACCATGTCATCCCCTCTGTGGGCCCTTACAGAGTACAAAGTATTAATATTTATATATATATATGTATTAGTGTCCTCCAGGCAGCAGCTCCCGAGCCAGATGCCGAGATCTGCAACCTTCTGGTCAGTCCCTGTGTGTATCAAGTCTGCAATAAACATTGGCCCTTGGGTCAGGGAGGGCACATAATTGTCTTCTGTGCCCATGGCACTGCATGGAAAACTTCTGGTGATTACTCACCTCCAGATATCATCAGTGCAGGCTCAAATGGCTTAGCAGAGAGTTAGCAGGGAAACTAATCTCTGGGGCAAAGTACCTCTGTTTTTCCATATGGGCAGAAAGTGGTGCTGAAGAGGATGGACAATGAAGGAGGGAAAAGGCGTGCGGTCCTGTTATTGGGTACTATTGAGTTTCTTGAAAATCAATATAGCCTGATGTTAAAAGACAGGTAAAAAAGGGAAAAATATTCTGCTTTGCATTTTTGTCAGTCTCATTTCTTTTTTTAAATCTCCATTAATTCAAAGAGTTGAAACAATTTAAAAATAAAACCATTAAAATGAAATATGTTCTTAAGATGCAAACCAGTCTGTCAGCTCACAGCTCCGAGTACACTTTGTAGCTGAGCCTCTGAAAAAAGTAGTTTAAAAGGAAAATTGTGACAGCCTAGTAGTTGTGGCACTAACTATGGCATTTTCTTCTGAAAGCCTCTACCTGCAAAATTAATCAATTTAGCAGTATTTGGGTGGGTTTGCAGATTAATGCAGGCTCTAACACAGTGAGCTTGTCTTTGCTAGTGCTGCAGGGTGGGGGGAGCAGCTACTGGGAGCTAAAAGACTGTCGTGACAGTGTAACCTGCATGGTAATTGAAGCTGTCTGTGTATGGAAAGAAAAGCGGTATGTGCAGTGTGTGCTTATTATGCATTGATTAATTATTGCATTCATAAATACACAGTCCCCTCGTAGGCTCTGTAATAAGTTGTCTAACTACTGGCAGATTTTAATCAGCATCACTGCTCAGCCGACTCGGACGCATTCCGGCGTGGCTGTGGGGAGGGAGAGAGGGAAAGATGGGAAGGTAAGTGTGAGACAGAGGTGGTGTTAGTATGTGAGCTGCGGCTGTGAGTGAGCAGATTTATGGTAGATATTAGCAATTGCTCCCCCAGCCCACCCTCACCGAAAAAAAACCCTGAAAACAACCCCAAAAACCCAACAGCCTGAGCTAACATGTTCCTTTCTTCTGTACACTTATATAAATTAACTTTTGCAGACAACTACGTGAGGTTATTTTGAAAGGGAAAGGCATAAATCTTACGGTGTGTTTGTGGAGCCCCCTAAGCAGAGGGAACACAAGGAGTTCTTGCTGCAAGTATTGCCCTGAAACTCTCTACAATCTTGAGAGTATTGCTTGAAGTAAAGGGCATTTAAACAGCTTGTAGGGAGCTATTTTATAGGACATTAAATCTCTGAGGCCTATTTTGTTTTGTGGTTGTTTTTTTTTTTTTTTTTTTTTTTTACCCCCCNTTTTTTTTTTTTTTTGCCAGCCCCTCCTTCGAACATCTAAGCAGCTGCTGCCTGTAACAGCTCAGAAAGTGTGCTTTATGAACTGAAGTTTTTCTGATGTGATTAGAAAAAAATGTATTTCGTAGCATGTTTGCTTTGGAGAAGCATCTTTTCAAGGGTTGTAACAAATAATTAAATTCTAACCATGCCCATTGTAAACTGTGTGCACTGTACCATGGGAGACTTTGCTATGTCCTCCCTTGAGCGACTGTGCCACAAAACTAAAATATCATCCATTCCAACAGCCAGGGTTCTTCTCGAATAGGGAAAAGCAGCCTCCTAGTCTCGTAAGAGTTGCCTTTGTTTTTGTAGTGTTAACACAGTTTAGTATATTAAAAACACCCTAAAGAAAAAGGGAAAAAAAAAAAAAAGCTTTTGGTGTGCTCTCTTGAATTTCCTGTGGATGCTTCCCACCAAGGAAGCATCCTGGGTTGGAGGCAAGGGAAGGAAGAAGAGAGGTAGATCAGGTTTTTGCATGTATGTTCACAGAACTTTGTGCTGTCGGGGCCACCTTTGCATTTAACTTCGTAGTTTGGAAAATTTTTTTCTGTAGGCTTTAACCTCAAATTTTAAAAAGGGCAGGGGAGAGGGAAGTCCAGGTAGGAACAGTAGGAAGTACCTGACATACAGGAACACATACATACACAGAACAATTGTATTCTTTGCCCTAAAGGCAAGAGCAAGGCTTTCCTTTTGCTTTTCCTATCCTTGTCTACCCCAGCCATTGTCTACTGCTGTTAATCTGGAGGAAGGAAAGGAGGGATGGAATAATGAGGCAAAATGACAAAACCAGCAGGCAGAGCGGAAGAGACAGGGGAGAAATGTTCACAGGTCTCAGCAGTTGTTCTCAAGATCAAAGCAAAATTCTTTCTGCCCTAGAAGATGCAGAAGGCTCTTGCTGGGGAACTCTCATTTCTCTCAACAACTGAGAGAGCTCAGTTTGCAAAGTAGGCAGCGTTTGCCTTTTGCCAGAGCAGAACCATGCAGAGCTCTTGTATGCTGCTCTTACCACTTCTGGCTTGGGGATGAGGGCTGCTGGAAGCTGCTCAGCTATCTCCTCTCTTCTCCCCTGAAGGGAGGCACAGCTGGGAGGTACTAGATGTCCTGCTGGGCTTGTGGTAGCTTAGCTGAGCTAATTTCCTTTAGGTTTGAGTCTGATCTGCGTGGCTTGTCCCTGTGGTTTCAGTGTTGACATCATTGACAAAACTTGCAGGTCAAGACTTAAAGGGAAAAAAAAAATTAGAAAAAGTGCAAGACTGCAGGAATGTAAGACTGTGGTCAGCTGCTCGCAGATTTCCCTTTAGTTTCATCAGAGGGCCTAATCCTTTTATGAGAGAAGGGGCACTCAAAACTCTCTTGGTAGTTGGAAGGATGGTAGCTGGCACTTTGCGCAGCGTAGGGGAGAATAAATAAATTGAATGAAGCAGCTTGCATTACACTGCAAAGATTTTTCATCTCCTGAAGGGCTGTGTTTTGCTAATGTTTTTGCTTGATGACCTGAAAAATGCAGGAGTCTGAAATGAGTGCCATTATTATAGTAATAATATTGCATCTCATGGCGTGCTGTTATTGATGTTATCAGCTCCTGTGATTTTCAAGACACTTTTCAAATGTCAGTGATCTGCACTTGCAATGGGAAATAAAGAGGCAGGATTACCTGTATTTTACAGATAGGATAATTCATGTTAGTCATTCATAAAATGGCCACTGGTTTTGAACACACTAGTTTTGGGATGTTCTTGTAGAGTCTTTTATATTAAGTATCTTGTTGCAGTGCATGTGGGAAGGTGCAGAGGAGAAGGAGAGCTGCAGACCTGGAGGCTCTGTAATGACAAGGCCATCGGCAGGACTGAAGGGGACGGCTTTAGCTGAACTGCAGCACAGTTGTGTCAGGCTCTACAAAATTAATGGTGTATTTCTTAGAAAACAGCCCCCTGCTTAGATGCTGTCATCACCTCTGACTCAGATACTGAATGCCCTATTTGGTAGGAACCCCACCACCCTCCTCTGCATCCTGAGCACATTTTGCAAAGACTGCCAAGATACTACTCATTTTTCTAAATTTGTTATCACGCAGATGGCATGAGAAGTACATTTCTGAAGGACTAAGATGCTGCAGTGGGAAGCTAGGCTTTCTGGGAAGCATAAGTCTGGCGCTTTGAGATCTCCACGTGAAAAGCATCAATATGGAAAAATACTAATGTTTCAGTTAAACAGTTTTTGTAACCAACAGAAATCCATGGGGAACACTGAAGCTCACGTTCCCTGGATTTTATTTTAAAGGTTAGAGAACAAGCCTCACCACTTGGTTAAACAATATATTTTCTCACCATGTGGAGAGATTTTTAAATGAGGGGAATTCTGTTAATATCACCTGAACCTTGACCCTGGGACGAGGACACATATGCTATATTACTAAGACAGGAAAAAAATCAAAAATTACCAAACAACAACACTAAGTCCTAGTGGGGTTTTGTGCACTGGGCTGTTGAATCACTCTAAAATAGGTTGCTACTTCCCAGCCTACACAATCTTAATTTATCCTACCTCTTCCTTTCCTGAAAATGCTGTCGAAGTAAATTCTTAAAGTGATAGCCCCTTGGAATTGCCCTGGTACCCTAGTAAATCAGGGTTTGCCAGCCCAAACATCTCAGCTGATTGCAGCTGCCATGGTAACAGATGAGGAGGAGGCAGTGGCTTCTGAAGGTAATTAGGTTCCAAATGGTAGAAGGCTCTGTAGATCAAAAATAGTGCTTTAGGCCTCCCTGGGTACCAATTGCTGGCTGTGGCCAGGTATAAAACACCACACTCAAAATAAATAAATAAATAGATGGTTGTATTGTGCTGTGGCTTTTGGGTTTTGCTTGCTATTAGCATGTGACTCCAGTGCATTGCCATTTGGGAAAATCGGGGCTTGAACAGAGAAAGCAGCGTGTAGCCAGCAGCCCCTGTGGCCATAGGGAAAGGCCTCCTTGATGTGTGCATGCTGGAGGAATTAATCTTTGCTGTTTTCTAAGACCATTTCAGTTTTCCAGGTATTTTGTTTTGTTTCTTTCCAGTTCCCCACCTCAACCTGGCCTTATCTGACAAAGAGAAGACACGGGATAATCTCTTGGGTAAATCGTATCTTGTAGTGGCCTCAGAATCTCTGAACACATGATGTGCTGAAAACTGTGCAGGAAAAATCCAGGTTTATTACTGCATCCATTATCTTACTAGTGTGAAAGTGGCCACCTCCAGCCTGTCAGAGAAAAGGGACTGGCCTGCCCTTGGCAGCCTTTCACACGTAGCTTTTGCCAGTGGGAGAAGACCTATGTGAAACATACTCCTGTTATCTGTTTGTCTTCTGAACGTTGGAGGCTTTTTGAGAGCAGCAGCTCATTTGTAATGTGGGAGGAAGGGTTGAGCAAGGACGGATGTGTTGCTGGCAGCAGTGTCCTGGAACCACAAGAAGGGCGCTCAGGGAAGATGCAGCTTTAGGCTCTTGGGTGTTGTTCTCTGCTTTTGCTGAAACAGGTTTTGTACCATGCAAGCATTATCTGAGGTGCCCACAGAGAAAAGTTTAAAGCTGGGCGTCTGCATGCTCCCCATGGCACCTCTTGCGCATTACCTTAATTACTGAAGTGATGAACACCAAAGATGCTTTTGCTCAGTCTTCCTGCATCTTCCATCTACCTGGATGTGGCAGTCATGTGAGGCTGTGGCAGGAATTGGCCTTCAGATGCTCAGTCTTCTCGTCACGAGGCTTAAATCTATGCAGAGCATTACAGGATAGTCTGTAAGGTTTGTTCAGGCCAAGTGGACTTATACTATCTTAAGATACCAAAGCAAAAATTTCTTTTGATTAGAAAGATACGTGCATGTTCCTTCTCTGGTTGGTTTTCTGGTTAGGAATAATGTCTGAAGGGCTGTGAGGTAAGATGGCTTTGAAGTAATGCATCTATATCACTTTCTTTTGCTTCTTTCTTTCTTCATATACAAAAGAACTCAGTCTGTGCCTGAGGTCAAAATGGGGTTTATACACAGGGGATTGTCTATTCTCTAGGACATTTCAAAGCTTTCATTCAGCACATTTTTGACTGCATCGTTTGTGGAATCTTTGGAGCTTGAACTCCATATTCCGTTCCAAGACATGTAAAACCAGCTCTGGCTTATACCACACCCTCTGTGTGTATGCCTGGGATTTCTGTGCCTCTCTGCAGAGCTGGAAGCGCTCCCTGCAGACCTCCCTCACCTTTGCACGCTTGCAATTTGGCATCCACAGCATGGCTTTGCATTTTGTGTGATCACTCTGCTGATACCAAATACAAACAGGCAAAGGATGTCCATTAGACACAAACCATTTGCTTGCCAGCATCAAAAACATGGACTGACGCAGGCAATGTTCCTGGATGATCAGTTCAATGTGGTCCTTAAATTTAAGTGCGAGTTTTGTTAGTGGGATAAACAGAAGTTTATCTCAACCTCTTTGGGAAGAAGAGGGAAGGAATGACAGTTACTAGAAGCGGTGACCCAAGAACAGGTTTTGCTGCCCACTGTAATTCAGGAGAAGGATTTTATGTATCAGTAAGTGGAGTGCATAAGAAATGCCAGGCCACATTTGTGATGTAAAGAAAGGGCAGGATATGGAATTTGATTAGCGCCATCTTCTATGCATTATGTATAAGATAATACATTGGTGTCAGTTATATAGAGTAGAAGCTTTAATTCAGCTTGAGTCCTGCTGACATCGTAAACTGGGAGGCAGGGGGTGGTTTATGGGCAGTAGTGGAGTCTCCAGACTGAATTATGGCCTCAGCATTCAGTCTGTTACCGAGAGTTGCAGCTGGTAGCAGGCAGTATATTACATGCTTTTACCCAGAGTAGGGCTGGTGACAAGGAGGGAAAAACTTTATCACAGAGACACTGTGAGAAATGGAAGACTGAGTTATGGGCAAGACAACAATAGAGAACTATTAAACTAATGCAAGAGAAGAAGGGAGGATTTCGAGCTGGCCAGAAGGAAAGATGCCAGAATGGGAATGGAGTTTCCCCAAGCAGTCACTGGTTTGCCCCTGTGCCCAGTCCTGCCTCCCTCAGGGCAGGATGTGGCATCCCAGAGTGGGCAGGAACTCTCTCTACCACTCCCATGCCTTTTTTGTTCTCGATGCCTCATAGTTAGAGACGACCTTTCACCCTAATGCCCAAGATTTTTAATATTCTTTCTAGATTTTTATCCATAATTGTAATTGCTGTATATTTTTGCTGTCTTTATAAATGGTCAAATCCTTTCTGAGTCTCATTTAGTCCCTCGTCATGATGACTTCTAGGAGCTCTAAGTCCAGCAGGATAATAGCTTACTGTGCCAAAAATTAATGTTAAGTCTTAATTTCACTGCTATCCTTCCTTACTGTGGAGACAGAGGCATCCAAACCACCTCTGCCATTTCTGTTCTTTAGCTTCTGTTCGTTTGTCATGTGGCTTCTAATTTTTCTGTTCTCCAGGGGAGAATGTGATGATCTTTCACATGTTTCTTCTTATGGGAGTTGGTATGGATTTTTGTTACGCGGGTGTGAAGGTTCTTGTTGTTCTCCGTGAATACCCTTCATTTTTAAGCAAACTCAAAAGGACAGAAGAGGGAGAAAAAAATGTGTTTGTGATAAATTTGAGAGTTTGAGGTAATTTTTCTCTGTAAAGCCTGCTTCTGCTCTTCCTTTCCCCACGTGGCTTTGTATTGCACAGAATGTCCCATTTGACTCAAGAGTATTACACCCACACAAATACAATTGCGTCCTTCCCCAAAATGCCTGCTCTGCTCCTGATAAATTATTGGTTCTCTTGGTTGCTTGGAACAGATTGTTCCACTTAAGTGATCACAGTGGTGCCCAGATAGTACCTGTGGAAAGTAAAGTCAGGTCCTTGGTGCTAGCAAATGCATGGAGTAAAATATAAAAACATCCATTAGGTTGGAGGGAGCAAGGTTAGTTCTGGAAAAAGTACAGTACTTGCTGTAGGTGTCCAGGGTCTTAGTCACGCATATTGAAGCACTACAACCTTGCCACAGATGTTGGTGGACTTGGAAGTGTGCTCAAGTTGATATCTCAAGAGATTTTCCTATGGGTCATGGAAAATTTCATGTACAAATGCAGATGAGTAATCGTCACCATTGATGTTTCAGGGAGCAAAAAAGACATCTTTAAAAAAAACCAACCCAAACGTCCCCGTGTCAGAAGTGTACCTTGATGCCCTTTCAAATTACTGGCAAGGCTGCTGACAACTGAAGACAGGCATCTAATATCCAAGACACCTTAAAAAAAACCCCCAAACCCGTTAATGATACACACACACAAAGAATATAGGTCACCTTCAATGCAGTGGATTAGCCAGAGCTCTGGAAAACCAATTTTGTTTGATTAGCTGCACTTGTAGCTAGATGGAAAGAGTTAAAGCCAGGCACCAAACAGTGCAGGGTGATGCCTGTTGTGGTGGGCTGCAATCCAGAGAACACTTTGGGGCCTGTGTAGCCGTGCATGTGACAAGAGCTGTCTGAAGTCGGCATAGAGGTAGAAGCCTTCCAGGAAATCTCCGCAGAGAGAGAGGTCTCTCCTCATTTTTGTGGCCTGGATGGCATCCAGGTGGTAAAAGCACCCAGTGGTTCATCTCACCATATCACTGGAAGCCAAGGGGACCTAAGGGCAACTCACCCATAATCTACTTTGCTGCAAACCACATGGGTTGGTGAGCCAGGCATATGGATTGTATCCTAATCACTACTTCCTCCAAGTCTATTGATTGGGGGGGGGGAAGGGGGGGGTTGATCTTCTATGCCCAGAGGTGGCTGAAGGGAAACTGAAGTTGTAAACACTTGACAATTATTTAAAAAACAGAAGTACTCTATAAAATAGAGAAAAAGGGAGAAAAAGAGGATGAAGGTTTTGCTGTATAGTGCTTAAAAGGCACTTTGTTGCATCAGCTAACAGATTCAATGCCAGCTGACACAGTGTGCCCCAGAGATGACTTTTGTCAGGAATCTTTGGTTTGGAGTAGAAACCTCCTATACATAAAGTATTCTTCAGAATGAGCCATGTATTTGTGCTAGTACTGACAATAGATGAAATAAATTCCTTTATTCCTTTCTCCACAGCCTAAATTTTAAAGGTTTAAAGGCACTTAAAAGCACCATTGCAGCCAGGAGCCTGACTCCCACTGAACTGGCACGAGTCCTGAGGTCTCAATGTCCAGAAATTTCTTTGCAAAATGGAAGTTCAGTCTTAAATGGCTCTAGTGCCTTTTAATATTTTGCTCATGATCTAATTTGGATCTTAAGTATACCAATTTGGAAACAGCCTGCCTGACATCAAGTTATGAGTTTTTAAACTCGTATGGTTTAATAAGATTAACTTGCTGCAGTTCTGATACAGTCTTCAGTGAAAGCTTATTCAAATTAAGAATCAGTCAGAGGGGAAGTAGCCTCAAGCATAAAGTAGGAGTGAGGTGGTGCCAAAAATCAGGGCTCCGAGAGGCTTTGTTGTCTCAGCCTTCACTGAGTGCATTAATTTGGCAGTAAAGATTTCTGCTCTAAGAGAGGAGGGGGGAAAAAAGCATAATTAAGAGATTAAAACCCAATATTCCCTTTTTCAGCTGTCATCTTTGGAGATGTACACAGATATGCACACATATCTGGATACATAGTTCAATTTTTTTTTTTTTTTTAATTTTTGAGACTCCAGAATATGTATTAAAATAATGTGGGAACTCTCTTGCATGTCTGCTTGAATTATGGAGAATAATTCACAAAGTACAGCAGGGCCACTAAAATGAATGAATAAATAAGTGAGTTTGAGGAGTATACCTGCCAAATCTGTGTTTTGGGGCTCTACTGCAAAAAATAATTAATTCATGTTTTTTAATCATGTTAGTTTCTTCCAGTGTTTCCTTCCATTTCAGCGGCAGAGTATCTCCACCATGAATTTAATTTCCTCAGTGTTGGTACGGGAAATCCTGATTGTGTAACCTCTTTTAACCCAAGGTTATATATTAATCCCCTTGCTCCCAGGGGGACACCCTCAAGTTTGGCAAATACTGTGTGATTTCCAAATGTGTACCATATTGATAACATGTATATGGAATCGGGGCCCTTCTGGTTCTGATTTGAATTCTGAGCATGTTGAGCGTTCTTTCTTCTTCCGTGAAGAGGAAAATTCTCAGCAGAGTTTCCATGCATAATTTCATTCCACTGTTTCAGCAGGAATAATGCAGCTGTGAAAGAGGAATGTGAAATCAAGAGCATATCACTTTTTGAATATCACAAATTTTATTAGGGGTCTTACAGGAAGGAGGAAATCTATAGGACAGATTGGTCATGGTCCAGTGTTGCTCAGCAAGAAGAGAAACAAAGCTGCAGTGCCTGTGGTGCTAATTTGAAGTAGTGTTTAGCATTGGCTACAGGAATGGCTGAAGGGCTTAGCTGTGAGTATGAGGCCCTGAAGTAAACACTGGGTAATTTTGAAATCCCTGTGCTGCCAGAGGAGCCATCATCAGTTGTTGGTGGTCCACAGGAGGGCTTAACTAGAACAAAATGGTCCAAAAATGTGTTGAGCACACAGGAAAATAAACAAGATGTTAGACACTGAGATCTGCAAGGGTGTGTCTTTTGTAAGGGTGATAAAAACGTGCTTGTCCTGTCTTCTGTGGCGTTTAAAAATACATTGAGAAGTACAGTGGTGGCCTGCTGAAGCTGGTTCCCGTATGGTGTAGCTTGGTTGTCTTTATCTCGGTAAAGCTATTGCAGTAATGGTTAACTTGCAAAAGAAAGAGTAGCCAGAACATTTTTCTTTCTGGAGAAGTGTACAAAATCTGGTTTGGTTACACGAAGTATTTCTTCTGCACTTCCTTCCCTCTCCCAGATGGCTATTGGCAAAATAGACAGGATACAGCGTGATGTTTTAAGTATATGCATTTCTTTAATGTGCAACATTTGGCATGTTTGTATATACATCTAGAGTGACTGCATATATGTAGAGGGGGATGTACATATGAGAAAGTACAGCAACATGTGCACAGAAAAATAGCAAACGACAGCCTTCTTTAAAGAGAAGACAGCACAATTCTTGCCTTGCACGTGCACAAAGAACAGAACTGATTTAATATCAAGAAGAAAGCAGAAGCAGCACACAGTCTCTTCAGAGCTGATACCAGTAGCAACATCCAGAAGAGCCCAAAGGTATTACAGCAGACTAGCAAATCCAAATTGTATTATGATACAGATGTTGGTCATTTGGGTTTCTTCAAAACTGCGGAAGAAGCAAGAAAGTTGAGCTGCCCTGGGTATCTGTTAAGCCCATGCTTCTACACCACATATGATGCTGAAAAATTGCTGTCTTAATATCCCACACAGGTGTCATGACTTTAGGCTTGGCACCTCCAAACTTTTATGACTGCTAATCAATGAACTCACACTTTGACTGTATATCCCACTTTTGCCCGCTGTGTGTAAGACCACAGTAGGCAAATGGGGTCCAAGGGAGCTGGCTTCATAACTTGACCAAGAATTTAGCTTTTGACTTTCAGCTGCTTAAATTTTTCCTTCTTACCCAAGCTTTTAATTTGATTATCATCTTAATATCATCTCATTAATAGTCATCAGAGATAGCTGTAACTCTTGCTTTAATACTTTCTATTTTCTCCTGGCTTTACTTTCTGCTGGACTTCTTCTTTCTTCCTAGGAGCTTCTCAGCATCGTTTTGCTCCCAGGTGATCACTGTGTTTTCTCTGTAAAAAGTGTGCTGGTTTTGCTTATTTCTAAGTAATCCTTCTGTCCTTTTTTTTTTTTTTTTTTAAATGTGGTTACAGGGACTCTTATTAGGCTTTGTGGAAGTGTAGGTCCTGCACTGCCCTAGAGTGAAGTTGGAGTGCCCTGATTTGGAGGTGTTTTGCAGTGTTCCAAACAGCCTTTGTGTGGCTGCACCAGCAAGTTCTTTCCATGGGGATAGCAGCCCCAGGGAGGGCAGTTCCCATTTGCAGTGTCTTCCTACTGCCACCATTAAATGGGGAAACAGGTGGGTAGGTGACAAGCTCTTTGCTTGTTCTCTTTTGGCACTGAAGAGGCAATCTCTATTTCGCTGGGGAGTGTCATATAGCTGGGATTTCTTTGATGCTGCACAGTCAGCCGGTATGGAATTAAGTTAATATATTACAGTGCTTTTGTTCTGTAACTGTGTTCAGCCTCTTCAATCTTCCCAGCTCCTAATGAGGCGAGTCCCCTTGACTTTTGCTGGTCTGCGCATGTGGCTCTGCCAGCGCTAGCGGATCAATCCATATTTGTATTCCTGGCCTTGAGCTGAGATGGCAACAACCCTGAGTGCGGAGACTTTTGCTGCCATTTCAGCTCAGCTTTGAGTAAGTGATCATGCTTTGCTGAGGCTCTGAGTAACCTGAGATGGTGTGCAAAGCAATGTGAGCAGCAGGGCAGGGTGAAAAGTACAGGACTGCACGCACAGGAAGCAAACTCAGATTTGTTTGGAGCCTGGGTGTGATCAATGATGTTTCTAACAGTGTTTTGGTGCATGAAGAACCTGATTCTGGAGGGTCTGGGGTAATGCAAAGCACTGTTGAGATTTAGTAGCTCAGTTCAGCTGAGAACATTTCCTGAATCACGGTGGTCATCTTTGCAAGCAAATGCTAGCAGGATCCAGGCTATCACTTTTGCAAGTCCCCTGCTGCAGCTTTCAGGAGGCCACAGAAAGGGCAGAGGAGGAAGAGGAATGTGCTTGGCTATAGGGAGAATGAGGAGCATTTTACAGTGAAACCTTAATTCGAGGAATTGGCTTTCTCTGTCATGTAGTAAATTCATTAGTCATGTGGAGTGAGGGAGTTGATTTATGGCTATTAACTGTATTGAATTGACAAATGTAGCTTCTTGAAATTTAGTAGCCAAAATTAAGGCCTCTCAGGCATTAATAGATTAGACTGCTTAAAACAATTTAATTATTTATCCTGTGCAAATGGGATAGGATATTTCTAGAGTGATGCCTGTGCTGCTTTAGACATATTTTAGTGTACTTGTGGTTAAAGGTCTGTTTGTAAATCCAACTAATTGACTCTTGGCACAGAGTGGTGGAGGAAAGGAAGGACCTTGGCTGAGACTTAATAATTTTAAATTTTGGGGATTTAATGAAAATTAAAAGAAAAAATATACCAGTCTGGTTTGAGCTAATGCTCTCTTCTTCTGTCTTCCTCTGCTTCCCATGAACTCTGTCAGCATCTGTTTCTACAGGAGATAAAGGAGCAAAAAGGGAGGCTATTAATAGCACAGTATGTCTGCGTTAAAACACAATATTATGCATATATACTGTTGTTTTTATTGCTGTGGTATGCAGATCAGGTGAGGTCCCATCATGATAGCATCTGCATATACATCATTCCCCACCTGGAGACCTTAAAATATCAGTGTACTTTTTTTTTGGTGAGTGATCATGGCACGCAGTCGTATCATCTCCAAAGGAAATGACTGTGCTGTAAGTGGCTCGTCCTTAAGTGCTATCCTACCCAGAAAGAGAAGGAAATAATTAAGATGACATGAATTATGTAGAACAGACTTGAATAAAGAGTGACAGAAGGGCTGGCTTTGACAGCTGGATGTTAAATGAAATTTGTTTCTGTTGTTATAGATGCATAGCCTGCTTTTAAATGTATAATTTATTTAGATTTATTTAAGGGGTAGAGGAAAGAAACAAGAAATCTCTGATGCGGAGAATTGAAATAATGAGTTGTTATACAAACATAAATAGTCATTACAAAATATTTTATTGGTCTATTTTTGCTGTATTATAAGGGCATTTTAAGACTCCTTGAGTCTGCATTTTACATGCATGCAAATACATGCTACATTTTACCCAGCAATCCCTATTGCGTGCTTAATTGTGTTGATGGCAAAAAGACATGAATGCTCCCGACTGCTTCAGCTTGGCTCTGGGGAGGGAATGAATTTTTCATCTTTTCCAAAGGAGAATTTATCCTGAATGTCTGTATCTCAGATTGTGTTTTATTACTCATACCTTTAAGAAGGCCAAAGCTGTAGGTTTGGGAAGGCTTTCTACTCTAAGCTGCAGGAACTTTAGCTATGAAGTTGAAACATCTACAAAGAAATACTTAATTGTGTTATAATTGGGTTTGTGTGGATATGAGGGTAGGGGGAAAGGGCTGTTCCTCCCCAAAAAAGCATTCAGATGGTTGGCTGGGGTAGAACTGATCCTCTGATTAGGATGGTATAATGTTTTATTGATGTGTCCAGCAACACTGCTGACCAAGGATTTATAGAGGGAGGGGAGGAATTATTTCTTATGGATTTGTTAGACCAGGTCACATAGGAACTCATTTGCTATTTGCTCATGACTTTTCCACTTATGCTATATGCAAATATATGCTATTACTATAAATTTTAATTTTTGTCAAGACCTTTTTTTTCAAAATTCAGTATTCAGCAGGCCATGCTTATTTTATGGAGATTAAGCTGAAGGAATGCTCAGGACTCAGTTGTTCTGAAGCAGGCAATTATAGTAAAACTTGCCTTCAGAGCAAATTCTTGCTTCCTTTCCTCTAAATATTGCTGTCTCTGACTTAGTATATTTCACCATATGTAATACTGTGCATGTTCTTCTCTCTTCTTCTTTTTTTTTTTTTTTTTTTTTTTTTTTTTTGGCTTATCGATATTGTGTTAGTGCTTTTGGGCACCCTTGGGGAAAGTGGCAGAGGTCTCTTTTCTCCTAACCAGCAGCCTTGCCAGCTCTGTGCTTTTGCTTTTCTCAATGTGAACACCACCTGGGGTTTTTAAGGTTTATATATCTGTTAAGTGTAGAAAGAGATCTGTTTCTGCCTGTCCGTGGCATTTGCTTTTCCTGTAGGTTGTTTGGAATCAATTGATGTCACTGATCTTTTTGCTTCTGCTGTTCCTGTTTGTTGCAGATGTATTTGATGCCTTTGATTGCTGCTGACAGCAGGATTCTCTGATAATCTGTATCTCTGGATGATTGCTTAATTGCCTCTATGACACCCCAGTAATATGGTCAGGAATTTGTCACTTTGGTCTTGAAAATCATACAATGTGTGGTTTGCTCAAAGGTGTTTTGTGGCACTTAGGGAGAACTCAAAACTGAGGCTCTTTCTTTTCTGGTTTTTGTATAGACTCCCAAAGCTGCCTCTGAACTTGCTCTTGCATGGTGGAAATGGAGCTAGTTTGAAGTTTGGGCGGCACATAGGCAGCAGCGCTGAGGGATGGTGGCATGGCCAAAAGCTCTGATTCCCTCCCACGCAAACACACCATTTGCAGATTCAACAGAGGAGGGAGGGCAGCCTCCCACACCACTCCACTCTTCATCCCAATTCCACCCTGAAACATGCAATGTGTGGGTCATTGAATAACTCTCATTCTTTGTTGCCTTAAAATGAAAACCAGAGACCTACTCAGGTCAAGAATTAAGTTGCAGTAAGGGTAATTCACTGTTATGTACTCTTGTACCTCTGTTGCCTGCACTGGGTGACAGAACAAATGAGAATTTCAGCAGGGCAGCAGGAGCACAGTTGTATGGTCAAAGCCTCTGGCATTTCTTATGTTCCTACAATTTTTTCTTGTGTGCTTTCTCAGAAACAACCTGAAGCAAACAGACATTCTCTCAGCTGAGGTGTGCAGTAGATTCTGTTTTCTGAAGCAAGAAGCAATGCCATTCAAAAAGTCATTCCTGTGATTAAAAAGTTGATTACCGCTTTATGTGTCTGGATCTGTACCTTGCTTTAGAGGATTGATTGATGTGTGAATGCAGCATAAGAATTATTCTTTAATCATTGTTTTTGTGATTATGTTGTTCTTTGATGAAAGCTGTTCTTTCAGCTTGTCAGGAGATTAATGCCACCTAGAGATCACAGCCCTGTGGGCAATTCCCCCCAGGGCTCAAGGGAAGACTGTGTTTCTAGTCATGAAATGCAGAGACTGTTGGCAGAGACTTTGTCCCCCAGTGCCCTTTCTCCACAAGTGAATGAGTTCTTTTGGGAGAATCATGGATCCTTCCCATGCCAGAGATGATGACTTTGTGCTAAGCGATCACAAAGTGGGGCATCAGTGGTGTTGACAGCAGCTGCTCACGAGTAGCACGGTGCAGGGAGAACCTCTCCCTTGCACTGGAGATCCTTGGCTGGGCCCAGTGGCTTCATCAAGGCAGCAGGAGAGTTTGGGCATCCTCATGGAAGGAGGGTTACTGAGACCGAACTGGACAGGAAAGTTGAGTGTGACAGGAATCTGCTGCATTGTGTGTGAAGTTGTAATTTGTCCCTTTTCTCTATGATTTCAAGGTACAAGGTTTTTGCCCTTATGGGATGGCAAGTATTGAATAAAGTAAGGACAGAGCAATTCCTCCTCTGCAAGCCATTTTAATGTGTGCTTCGGATCAATAGAAAGAATGAAATGCTTGTCAATGCAGAAATTCTGGGAAGAATGTGTTGAGAGGACTGATACCATAGATAATAGAGGAATAAATTTGCCTCTTGGCTCTCGGGAAGCCAAAAGACAGTGTGACTCAACTAACCTAATTTAAAAAAAAAAAAAAAAAAAAAAAAACAAACAAAAAACCAACCAAAAAACGAGCAGATTCCATTCAGATTACTGAAGATGCCTTTTGTGTCCTGAATCAGTGTTTAGATCAGTGTTGAGAGCAGGGAGAAGTGCCCTGGATAGCTGTTTGAAACTATTACTGCCAATAACTTTCTTTTTCTGCTCTATTTTCTGCTTAGAGGTTGCTTGATGTGGAAATGGGTGCTATAGATTTATTTTAGCATTAATTCATATGGGAGAGGTTACTTGTGAACAGTAAATAAAGTTCTGTTTCCAAAGAAATACTAGAAAATCGGATGCTTGTGACATTCTTGTGTATTAAAATGCATGGTTACATCAATAGATGCCAAAGAAATGCATTGGATAATCTGTAAAGTTCACATGGAATCATTTTTACTACCATTTAAAAGGTAATGGGGAAGAATGACAGTGTCTATATTAGCAGAGTCTTAATTTTAATGAATTGTTGTGATTTTTTCTGCGCATAAAAGCTTGCATCTGTGTTAGCTCTTTGGTCTGACAAGTACTGCCTCTTAGAGAAATTTTGATTCGAAGAAGATACTGTAAGCACCTTTGAGAGGGAAGAAATATGCATGAAAGCCTGATGAACAACTGGATCATCTTGTACAGTGATTTATTGCTTGATTTTGTTGTTTTGGGATTTTTTTTGGAGGTGAGGGAATTGCTGGTGTGCTACCTGCTATGTGTTGTGTACTAGCAAACTGAATTTAGAGAATGATGAGAGAGCCAAGGCATGTGGCAGTCACAGCTTGGAAGCAGACAGGTTTGGTCACTGTAAAAGTGGGGGGATAGCAAGGATGGAAGGCCACATCATGGCTGAGAGAGATTTCTAGGAAAGTATTTTAGAAAGGAGCCTGGAGAGGTGGTCTGAGGAAGAAGAGGAGGAAATCTTGTGGATGGAGGCAGAAGAGCTCACTGATAAGGATGCAAACCTTGATGTGGAGCGTCAGCCATCTAACTCGGTGATACTCTGTGTCCTCTGGGGCATGGAAGGAAATGGAGGCCGTCCCTTACTTCCGTCACATCCCAAATTAGATTGTGCCCATGAGGGAAATGTAATTTAATTAACTCCGAGAACCTCAGCATTGCTGAGACACCGGAGTGGCTCCGCAAGCATCCCTATGACTTCACTGTGCATTCGTTATCCCAGCCTGCTCTCCTGTCACGCCTCCCGCTTTCCAGTTGATAAGAGCCTCTGCCTTTCCATTTGGTCGATTAAATGCTGTAAATTCTGCAACGAGGGGCAAAGCATTAAATTTCTCAAGCGTGTCTGTGCGTCTTATCGTGGAGCCGCTTCCATGTTGCTAACAGTATTTGATTCATACTGAAGGAAAATTGATGACCTGAATCCTCCTCACATAAGAGCTTCATTGTTAACATCCCTTGTTCTCAGCCACCTTCCCTATTTTTTTTTTTTATGCCTTCCCATTCAATTAATCAAGCATGCTTTCGGCAATCAAAGGCTAGAAAATCGCGTTCATTCTCGTGCAGCATATTCTGTGTCATTTTATCAAGATGTGGAGCTCCTAATTCTCTGAAGAAGAAGCTAAAGAAGTGGGAGCTGTAGCTTATCACTGTCTCCCGTGTCAGGTTAACGGAGGACTGCAGCCAAGGTGACAACAGAGAGTTCCCAGTAAAAGAAAGCTCCCTCACATGCTCAAGCAGCCGTGGGTAAAATAACCTTTCTCGTTGCATCAGTGTTTGCCGAAATGCACAGCCTCAGCTCTGGCGCGTGGTAAACTGCTCGGGGAGGAGGCTTTGAAATACCTGACCTAGGAGATGTAGAAGGACTGTGTGTGGATTTAAAAGAATAAGGAATATCAAGGGAGTTGATAGATGAAAGAAAACAGGCAATTAAAACCGGTCAGGCAGTATCAACACGAGTTCAAATAACCTCCTGCTCTATAGAGGGCAGAATCTCAGGTGGATTTTGTAGCCCGAGTTGTCTGCCTCTGTGTGGTCAGGCTGCTCTCCCCATTAGTACTTACTATATTCGTGCTTTTAAGATTAATTCTAACTCTTTTCTGTTGCATAATACACCTGGTACTAGTCTGCTGTTTAAGGAGACTCAGAAATGGATTAAACAGATTTAGGAAAACACAGGAGTAGTTAAGGATGCAGTTAGCTGTGGAATGGACCCACACATAATTTTACTGTGTGTTCAAGAACTGTCTGTAAGGCTTTTTTGGTGTTGTTCTTTTTTAAATGAGGCTGATCGATAAATAATCCAATTAAACCCAACGTTTTTTGCTGTCTGATTCTAGTGACAGAACACGTGACTCTCTAGTGTTTTGGGGGATTTGGCAATTACAATTTGTGCAACCTCCACTCTAGACAAAGAATGGTAGCATTGATTTCAGTTCTGTTTTGACAACTATAAAGAAGGTGGCAGGTCATTTTCGAAAGTAGGTGTGTTGGGGAAGAGCAGTGAGACTTGACTATTTTGCCAGACCCTTAAAAGATGAGCCGGTTCACCTAACAGCTCTGAACAGGAGCTGAGCCCTTTGGAAAATTTGGCCCAGGAAATGCAACATTCATTATTTATAACCTGGTGCTGGGTAGTTTGGATTTACACGAGCAATATGCATGCAACTGCTGTTTATTGGGAAGAGGACTGAAAAACAAAAATCATATAAACTTAATTGAAAGCATCTGTGTGTGGGCCACCATTTCAGTGCAACTAGCAGGTCTGCCTGCTGTATGGCCACTGTAGTGCACCACGGGAAAAGGTGAGATGGTAACTGATGTCAGCGTAGTTATGGCAATAAAAGAGGGGAAAAGTAAGAAGGATGAAACAAAAAATAAGTGCTTCAATGTCTAATTTAAATACCTTTGGTTATCCCTTGCTTGGTTACTGTAACCTGACAGCTTTCACTCTGAGGAAGCTCTTGTCTTTGTAATCCCAGTAACAGTCAAGATTTGTCTCTCAAGTTATTTCTCTCATCCGTGGTGCTTGACACTGCAGCCCTCCCAGAAGAGCAGGAGAAACTCTTTGTAATAAATTATCCATCACCCTATATGATTGACTCTATTTTTGTCCTGCTCTTATTCTTTTTTCCTCTTAAATGCACTGGGGAGTTCAGCCCCTAAAGAGGAACTCCTCTGGCACTAATCACTTCCCATCCATCCAGACATTTCATCTGATAGGCACTACAGTTGAATAGCTTGAAAGTGTATGGCATGGAAATTATTGAGAAATGGTCAGAAATTGCATTTGGTGGTTAGCACATTTTGGTTTATTAAAAAGTATTTCTGAAATTGTTTTGAGATACTATTTGCAATCAAGCTGAGGGGCAGGGAAGCCTAGATATCTTGAATAGTCTTCTGGATGACTTAATATGACAGCAATCTTAAGCAAGCAACCTTTTCATTTCTGTAATGTTTTAAATTAGAATAAACAGATATTGATGTTTTTTTCAGTTAGAGCTTTCACTCTGTTTTGTTTTTTGATTGTCATACCAGGCAGCATGTTCATTTTCCATTAAGTTGTTTTTTTTGTTTGTGTCAGTGATTTTAGGTGTTTCTTTCAAGTTGTTGTTTAAATTGCAGTGGTGCTCTCTGCAGAATATCCTGGGATTCAGACTCCGATCCAGCCCACGGTGTGCTGGCTTTTAATCCCTTCACACAGCTAATTTCTCTCTCACTGTTTTCAGGATATCAGAGCTAATTGCCCAGAGGCATGGACATAATTGTGCTAGAATGCTGGAGAGAGGGGTGGTTTTGGTGTGCACTAGAGAGCACTTAAGATGGAATTGAAATAAATTCTCTCCTGTATCGTTGTCCATAAGCAATATCACCCCTCTCGTAAGTCTCTTACTTTGAAATATTCTTGCAAACTTCAAGTCAGGACCCAAGTATGCCCCATTTTCTGTGTGTGTTTCCACGTGTTGTATATACATATGTCCTTTCCTCTGACGCAGGTCATCAAGCTGAGCTGTCAGGTATGTTTTGTTATGAGAGAGTCACTTATTGTAGCAATGAATTGTCTTCACTGAATTAATTTTCACTCCAACAGGGTTTCCAGTGAAAGTTTACAGACACTATAGTTTAGGCAGGCAGCCAGTGCAGAAGGGATTTTGTTTGTATTTCTTTATTTCAGTGCCAAAGGAGGATTAGCTTGTGCTGAAAGGGTTAGAGAGGTGAGCTAGAAATGCTTGACCTAGTCTTTACTAGACATTTGCTCATTATTTTCTTTTGAGCATTCTGAAAGGCCTTCTTCACACGTGTGGGCAAGAACAGGTTAAAAACCATATAGACCTGCCAAAGCTTTACAAATCTCTTTACTAGCTTTATTAAACCAAGCTAAAAGAAAACCTCTGTATCTTTTTTCCCCCTTTTATTCCCTTAACACCGCCCTCCATCCCCCAGCCCCCCTCCCCCTTGCCCCAGCGGATTTTGATTTTTCTTTCCAGCCCACACATCTGTAAGTGCCTGCTAGGTACAGGAGACACATTTTCATGGTTCGTTAGCTTGGCTTTCCAGCCCTGGCTTGTCAGTGCCCCCGACTCTGCAAAGTGTTCAGAGCTTTGTTGGGTTGCTTGTGACAGTGTTTGGATAAGTGCTCCAAATTTTCTGTAATATATCTGGTAATTTACTTGAATGTAGCACGAGCTGGAAGATGGGAATGAGCTTTTGATCTCTGACATTGTGATATCAGCAGGGGAGAAAATAAAAAACACCTCAGAGTCAAGATGTATTAAATTAGTTGGAAAGTAAATTGACAGAGAGTTGGCAACAAATACATGCTATAAAATCACTAACCCTTTGAGTAAAGTGTGGGTATGTTCCAGAAGTAGAAAGTAGTTTGCCCTGAAGCTTTTGTCTGAGAAAACTGACTAGTAAGAGCAAAGGGTTAGCACTTCCATATCTAAGAACTTCTTGGAGGACATCACGGCATTGTCTTAAGAAAATGAAATTTGTTAATGCAGTAAAAAAGTCATCACATCTTATTTGGAATTCTTAACTATTTATTTAAGGCTCCATCCTCAACTGATATCCTATCAGGTTGCCATTTGTGCAAAAAACTCTCAGTGTCCCTCTTTTTCTAAGTCACTTTGTTTTCCTATTTCCCTGAGCTACGTAGTAAATGTAATGTGGTTCATTTAAGAACCACAATATTGCAGACTGCCAACACTGTCAAATGGACTAGCACAGGAAGCCTTTGAAATCTCCACAGTATTTTGATGATGATGCACCAACTATAATCAACAAGCTACACTGATCCAAATAAAAATCTACCAGCCCTCAAACCCAAGCAAAAATGCAACGTGTTTCCATTATCACCTGTCAGTGCACTGGGGATCCCCCTGCTTTTGGAGGAATGTGTGCACTCCTAAGATGGTAAATGCATCCTATAGCATAAGTTACTAACTTAATTTCTGTATCCAGTGGCTTTTGTTGAAGTTTCTCAAATAGCTATTCAACAAGTTTGCATTGAAATCCTTTTGAATCACTTCCTAGAAGTTCTTCCTAGAATCCCTTTCCAAAAGGCTGCTCTCAGGGCCATCTGAGACATGGTCTAAATAACTTGTGTGCAGATTTCTTCTGCACAAAATCTGACAGCGTCTTTTTGGGAGCAGTAGCGGGATGGTAAATCCGGAATGCATTGCGACAAGGAAATGTGGAACAAAATGGTGTAACTTAAATCTAGGCCAGGACGCCAGAACACGTCAGGGAGCAGCTCTGAGTTAAGGCAGATGTGCTGGGCACAGAGGGGAGCGAACGGGGATGGGAGGCAGAAGGAAGATCAGCAGTTAAACCACTTCGTCAAGTTGTTGCTCCAGAGAGGAGCATGTAGGATGTGGCCACTCTTTGTAAGCAGTTCATGTGTTTGGTTCCTCCTCAATCTGCATGTATTTATGTTTTCTTCCCCAGGATTCCTCTCTATTTAATAAGATCAAACTCAATTATTGAACTATGGACTTCCTTAAAATTCCATGTGCCTAGATTTCCCAGTAGTCTCCCTGGAAGACAAATACCTGAGTAATTTAAACAGGTGGTCATTTGCAGTGTAATTACTGCAGTTGTTACTGATAAATAACAGCCTCAGCTTGCAAACCCCAAGAATATCTAATTTGTTTGCCTGCTTGCAATGGATTGTCTTCTGTGCAGAATATAGATGATCTTGCAGTCGCAAGCCAGAAAAAAGTAAATTATTTCAGTTCATCCACCCTAGTCCTGGAAGCACTTGCAAGCTATTTGCAGGATCAGGGCCATCATTTGCTTCTGTGAGGGCACCTGGTCTGTACCAGCTTTAATGATATCCTAGTTTTGCAGAGGAGAGAAACCCTGGAGCAGCTTTCTGAAGTTTCCAGTTGGTGATTTTGTTTCTACCTTTATCAAACTGGCCATTTTCTTCTCCTCCATCTCTATCTGATGAAGGCATGTAGTGTTTGACCATTTTGATTTTTACAATAATATTTTTATACTGGCTATTTAAAAAGCTTGGATTTTAATACAGAGTTTGTTATTTTTGTAAAACCGTCCTTTAAGGTATGGCAGGTATTGTGAGAAATTATTACTAATTTTCAGTAATACTTAATCTAAGTTTCTTTATCATGATAGTGATAATCTTTGTAGGTATTATGTATTAGATAAATACTTCAAATACTTTTGCAGTTTGCCTCTCTGTTTATTAAATTCTGTTAGCTTTTAAGCACAGAAATCCTTTTTCTTTTTTCTTTTTTTTGTTTGTTTGGGGGTTTTTGTTTGTTTTTTGTTTCTTTCTTTTTTTTAGATTATCATAGAATCATACAATGGTTTGGGTTGGAAAGGACCTTAAAAATCATCTAGCTCCAACCCTGCTGCTGTGGGCTGGGACACCTTTCACTAGACCAGGTTGCTCAGAGCCCCATCCAATCTGGCCTTGAACATCTCCAGGGATGGGGCAGCCACAGCTTCTCTGGGCAGCCTGTGCCAGGGCCTCATCACCCTCACAGTAAAGAATTTTTTCCTAATATCTAATCTAAATCTAATAATCTTTGTCTTAAATCCATTACCCCTTGTCCTATCCCAACATGCCCTTGTGAAAAGTCCCTCTTCAGGTCTCTTGGAGCTCCCTTTAGGTACTGGCAGGCTGCTAAGTGGTCTCCCTGGAGCCTTTTCTTCTCCAGAACGAACAGCCCCAACTCTCTCAGCCTGTTGAAAAGTTATATCAAACAGTTGCTCAAGAAATGTAGTAAAAGGCTTTGCCTGACTTTATATACATCCCTTACACCATTAAAGTTTATTTTATCATTGATCCTACAAACTTGCATTGTCATTACGGAATTTTGGTTCTGGATGACAAGTTGACAGAGGGAGAGAGGAATTTGGTTACAACTGCACTTTATAAGTATCCCAGCCAAATAAAAAAAAGAGAGAGAGAATTCAGCTGAACATTAATATTTTTGGATTGTGGGATAGGACGTTTCTTATCTTTGAAAACCTGTCTCCCAATAGATATTCTCAGATGCCTTCTGGGGAACTTGGAGTTGTAAACCTTATGTCTGCCTAGACACATCTTAAAAAAATCATAAAGCAAATAACCAGCAAAAATACAACATAGCTTAGCATGCGAAAGACATGTATATATATCACAGGAAATGAGTCCTGGAGGAAATTAAATCTAAAAAATTTTAGACAAGTAAATTGCAAGTGTTTTTGATACTACATTTGATAAATTGCCCTTACCAGTGTTAGAGAATATAGTCTTTATTTTGAAGCCTTCCAACCGTTTGGTGATGATATTAATTCATATCTGTTAGAAAACTGCTTTATCTAGTTAGTTTGAGCTGCTGAACACTGAGGGCTTGTCAGTAGAGGTGATAACCAGACTCTGAGAGATTCCAATTGTCAATACAGTCCAAGACAGCAGTGTGCAGATGCCTTTGTGGAGAGTTATACTTTGTTGAATATTTCAGCTGTATTTTGTGTTTCTTGACTAAGCTCCCATTGGGCAAGAACTGCATATTGAAATTCACCTTGTGATTTGAGCCTGATCTCTTTCTATTTCTTGTTGCTCTGCTCACAGCTTCCAGTTTTCTCTTCACTATCAGTCTGAGTCAAGAATACTAATGATCTGGCACTTGTTGGAGTTGGAAAGCTTTGTAGGTAGTTACACTGTTATTAAATCCAGCTCCTGGGGTTTTTTTCCATCTGAAGAACATGATATTCTGCACTTCCTTTTGTGACAGTGATGCCACTGTCCCATTATAGCTCCACTGTTTACCAGTTTCTGTTTCAGTGTCTTTTATGTATTACTGGCCACACGCTCATTTTTAATATTTCACAGAGTAGATCCATGTTCTGTATCTTTTGGATGAAGCCGCTTTTGGTCGTATCCAAGCAAGCTGCCATTATAAGCTGCCAGAACTTGGACTCCTTTTTTGTTGGACATGTTTTGTAATGGCATAAGAATTTTGGCATGCTGTGTTGTAGAGGCTGATGTCAGTCACTGCTGTCTAAACACACTAGATTTCCTATCAATTACACCACTAAATCTTTGACAGATTCTGCCAATCTCTGTGTAAATGCTTCCCAGTTCTTCATTTTGACAGCCAAAAGAGGAGAGGGAATTGGGAGCTGCTTTGCAAAGAACATCCAGTATGAGGAGTGTGTAGAAGTTTTTTTAGCTGACTTTTTCCACAATTAAGAAATATACGATAGGTTTTGGTTGTGGTATACTCTCTCCAGACACTTAGCATCAGAAATGCCCTAGTACTGTGTTTGATTCTAATTTAACTTAGTATACCTGTTGTTTCTTTTTAATTTTTTTTAAGTGGATGGTATATTGAGTTTTGTTTTCACTTTTTAACCAAAGAGCTATTTTTGTGGTTGAATAAAAAAGAAGACAAATGTTAGTATATGTAGCACTGACAATTTCCTTGCCTTGAATACAAAGGTTTCTCTGTCCAAGACATCTTTGAAGAAGCATTTCAGTGAGAGTGTAGGGAGCTTCCAGCTTCAGGCCCATGACTGTCTACTCAATTCTTTCAGAAAATCAGCTGGATGCTCTGTTGAAGGGCATTACCTCATTGCCTGCACCTTAAGCCCAACGCTTGTGTAAATTACTGGATCCTTTGTGCCTGTACTGTGCAGTTTCACCTGTGTGTTTTGTGTATTATGTGTCATGTGTCTTTTTTAAGTGTATTTTGAAAAAGATGTCTGCATTTATACACATATGCCTGTATGATAAGCAAAATTATTCTTGAAACTAGGAACTTAGTGTTAGCATATCCCTGTACATACTCCTCTGTAAAATTAAATTATGTTATTAGGAATGTGATTTTATACAGATGTGATCAACATTTGTACAACAGTGGTTGAAACCTTTTTCCCATTAAAAATCATTGGCTACCTACCTCTAGGTACTCAGGAATGGTATTTCAATAAGCACAGATAAGCCATCTGAGGAAAGGGGAAAAACAATTAGGGAATATAAACCTGATTTATTTTATCAAGGCTATTCTTTATCAGTCCTTGAAATATACATATTTTAATTGGCTCACTGCAGGGTTGAGTTACCGCTAAAGAGAGGAGGCAAAAGTCATTTAGCATAGCAGTTCATTGTGGCTTTTAGTGCTGCTGTTACTTGCTTTTATGACCACACAACAGTGAAACACAGGCAAATTAATGGAACTGGAGTTGTTCTGGAATGGTTATGCCAAGTAGAAAGACATGGCTTCTTTTTGGACTTGTCTGAACAGAAGTTTTTTTCTCTTTTTTGCATGGAAACCTAGACCTAGGTGTGCCTTAATGTGGGCTCGTGGTTCTGAATGTTCCTTTCCATTTTGCAGCTCCCTGTGATGTACTGGCCCAGCTGCAAAAGGCACTGATAAAGTGCCAGCTTGTGCAAAATGAAAGTTTTAGACAGCCTTCCTGCCTCTCTCCTAGCTATTTGCACCAGCCTTTGAGATGCCACTCACTGTCATTTTGCTGAGTATTCCCTTTCTGGGGTGTTGGGCAGCCCAAAATGGGCAGCCTCAGCCAGCCCTTGCACTGATGCAGGGTAGTCTCTCCAGGCCATCCCATTAGGACTCCCGAGACCCTTTGTAGCTCTTGGAAAAATAGGCTAAAGTTTAAATGCATGCTCTCTCCTGTAAATTAATAAACTGTTATTATTTTGTTTTCAGCAACTTAATGGCTTTAACATTCCTTTTTGACAGAGATTTTCAGCGTCTCTGCCTCCCATCCATCCTTTCTTTCTAAAGAAATGTTTTCTTTGGGTTTACTTCAGGTTGAGGAATTTGCATTGTGTGTGACTGTCGCTTACAGTGAGGGAATTCTGTTTTAATCCCTTAACTATCATTGAACAGGGAAGGAATCTGTTCTTTCAAGTTGATGCAGGAAAGCATTAGTGGTGATAAAAGGATATATTGTTTAAAACAGCTGAGAAAAGCTGCTGTCTGTAGTGCTCTTTCTATCTTTCCTTATCCATGATGGGCTTAGGAGGAGCCTTCACTCACTCTTTGGCGATGGGGGTCTTCACTGTGTGGGGCAAGGGAAAGGAGAGAGAAAAGAGGGATGAGAGCTGCTAGCATCCTTTTTGGAGCCTGGTTAATGGCTCAGTTGAAGGTTAGGAATCCTGTGATGTATAAAGAGATTAATTAATGATCTGCACACATAGAGCTGCAGCACCAAAATGGGATTTTCTGGTTTTGATTGTCCAGTCTTTTTCTTTTTTTTTTTTTTTTTATTATTAGAAGGATGACACTTCTCACTTGCTTCCTGCAAGTTTCAATCATGCTACTAACACAGTTTTCTAAAATATGTGAGAAAGCAGCCAGTCAGTAGTTTATGTTTATGCAGACACACATTCATGACTACACTGCACATCACCAAAAGCATGATTTGTGTTGGTAAATACAGCACAGTACAACAAACAGTGCTTCTTCAAATCTAAGCTTTCAGCTTTTGAACCATACTTAATGTCAGCAGATTCTTCACATCTTTGGTTAAGTTTTGGGAAGAGAAGTTTTCACAAATTGGACTGAAGGCTGGCGCATGACTCGCTGTTCCATTTATGTGTGGATACTAAAGGAAGCTGACTTTGAATGTGGTCTCAAAATGGAGTAAAGCCACTTAAAGGGCTGCTTTAGTTACCCTTGATGATATAGCACCAAGCCAGGGATGCCTAGAAATGAGTTCTCATGCCCTGTGGGTTGCTGGTCGGCAGAGGAATAAAAGATTAAATGGAAATTACAATCCATCCGGAAAGGATTTGTTATCACCCAGGATGGACTGGAGTCAACAAGGGATTTTATTAATTCAATTAATAAAGTCTTTTTTCTCTTCCTGCTAAAAAAGAAATTTAAAAAAATAGATAAAGTGGCTGAAAAATAAGGTGTCAGTGATGGGATTAGAGAGGTTCCTGCAATTTTGCAGTAATTTGCTTTGAATTAAACATAATTTGAGTGTTCCTTGGGGCACTAATGCTTTCCCCCTCCTCCTTAGTTTCAGGCTATATTTGTAGGCTTCCCTCCCCCCCCCCCTTCCTCTAATCAGACGTGGCCTGTGCCCCTAATTGTGCCTATGTAGAGGCTACATTTTGTAGATTCTGTTTCTGGTAGTGTGTTTGGGTGTTTGCCTCCGTGTGCGCTTGCCAGCTGCTTCCCTGGAATTAGAGCTTTACTCTTCCCAGGGTCTGATCTGCCTCTCCTTCCTCCTAAGCACCAATGGCTTGGACGTGGCTGGCTGTAGCCACACGAGTCTTTACCAGCAGGATAAGACCCACAAACTGCTGTTTTTAGGTACTCGGAGATTTGTGCTTTCCTTTTATTTTGAGCGAGCTCCTTATCAGCAGGGCACACACCGAACTATCTAGGAGATGCATTATGTAGTAGATTTTAGGTGAAAGCGTTATTCGTTCCATCTGTAATTAAGTGATTTGTTCCAAGCTCATAAATCTCTCCTTGCTCTTTCTTTTGCCACTAACTAACTCATCCTTCCAGCTTCATGTCAGGCACTCTGCTCCCTTTCTAGATCATGTTTCCTTCATTGCCTCCTTTCTTCTTACACCTTGTGGTGGATTGGATTGTTTTCCTAAAAAAAAAAAGCTTCTTGTGTTGCTCCTAGCAGCCTCCATTTCCACAGAATTTTTTGTGAAGAAACTAGGTTGTCTTTTCTCTTTGCTGAGCATCTTCCTGTCAAGTCAAAGCTCCTAATTTTTGTCTGGCTCCTGACCCTAGTACGATTTTGGCTGTGTTCGTTGCTTGTGGCTAAATTAGCTGGTTCTTCCTTCTCCTCACAGTTCCTTTCCTTTATGCATCCCGCATGTCCCCCATCAATCACCGTGTGCCAGCCTCAGAGTCTGGCAGGAGCAGCTGGCACCTCCTGCTTCCCCCCTCCAGCCAGGGATCCCACTTTTGGCCCATTCCTTTCTCCCTGCCGGAAGGACTCATGGCTCCTCTTTGTGTGCTTTGTGCTCCGCAGAGCTGGCCCCCCACTCCCTCGCACACCTTGTTCTGCCCTTGGGGCAGCGCCGTGCCCGGCAGCTGAGATGTTCCTGCCGTGCAGACTGCATTGAGCTGTGCTTAGGTGGTCTTCAGCTTCTCTGCTGCTCGGTGCCTGTCGCTTTTTATTGCCTGACGCTATTATTTCCTGCTCGAGTTCTCCGTTAAATCTCTGCTATGCTCTCACTTATGAATCTCATTCTGATTCAGGTATGGTTGGAAAAATACATTTCAGCTTCAGGGGACATTCCTGGATTTGGGCCCCCCAAAAGAGGAGACTTCCATTATGAAAAGAAGTATTTGGAGGGGAGAGGGTGATAGTGCTGGTAGGAGCGGTGACGGTAAAATTGCTGTGGAAATCTAATCTAGCTCTCTGGGATCAGACAGCACTGACACTCCTCTGTACACATCTCTGTTGCCCTTTTGATCATCAGAAATATTTTAACTCTCGTACTGCCAGCCCAGGATTGTGGAAGAGCTCCATCCATTGAAGAGTCCTGGCATTGCCACTGCCTTCCCCAATACATCTGCCTTCAGTCTTTAGCCAAGCGTGAGTTATGCTTAGTGATATTATCCAAGCAGGGCTGAGGCTCAGGTGAGCTCTCATGACTCTGTGCTGTTTTTGAACATTGTTGTTTAGAGATGAGCAAAGGAAAGATGGGTAGGCTCATACAGGCAGTGAGACATAAATGTCTTAATTCTTAGGAAGTGCTGTTTGCATCCTTGGAGACATGCTGCAAGTCTGCCATGTCATAAGCCAGTGTTAGTGTGCTCTTTTTGCCCTCTTATCCATTAATCACTGGAGTAAGTAGTGCCCAGGTTTGTTTGCTTTTTACTCAGTCAGGGCCCACACCCCGTGTGCAGCCAGTAGAGTCAGCCTTGACTCAGAAGCAGCCTGCCAGCACTATCAGTAGCTAATTAGAAATCTGCTCTAGTGGTCAGACTTTTCTTCAGCATGTTAATTAATTTTCCAAACCTCTGTTATTTGGAGGAATGGGACCACCGTGGCAAGATAAGGAAGATCTGGCTTCCTTTCCAGGTCTGTTACACTTCTGGATTCCTATCCTCCTGTGTGCCAATCAGCACAGTGATAGCTGGAGTGGAGACGTGAGCCAGGCATAGGAGAACATGCTTCTGCCTTTCTCCTCTCCATTTGATATTCTGTATGTGTCCCCCGCCTTTTTTTTTGCATCCTCTTGCATTAGCTAATTGATTCTTTATGAGACCTCTGTGCTCCGTTTCTTTTCTGTGTAAAAATGTCAGTGCTTTTCAGCATCGTTGTCCTTGGGGTCAGGAGGCAGGTTCTGGGTTCATGTCCTCTCTCTCTCAGTCCCTAAACTCCCCCAGGGCAGTCCGTGACCTCTTTTTCTCACGCAGCTGGGCTGCTCTGTGGGGTTTTGGGGTGTGCACTTAGAGCCGTGAGCTGGAGGAGGAAATGACTGTAGCCTTTAAATTCTGCAGCATGTCATGTTGTTTCTCTCCTTCCACCTGCAAAACAGAGATAACTACTCTTAACCCATCTGTATCGGAGCAGTGTTGAGAGATTTAATTAGCTGCTGTCCACAGGGTTTTGAAAGGTGTAAGATATATCTGGAGTATTATTAAAGGTCTTACTAAGATTAGCCTTGCTGAGTTCTGCTCTTTCCCATACAATTACCATGTGGATGTACAAAGAGTGTGCAGATATGAAATAGTTAAGAGTTTTTGCATGTCTTTAGAAAAGTCATCCCATTAAAACAAAACAACACATCAAAGTGAATCAAGTCCTTTTGAAATAATCTTTCTTACTGTATGTGGTTTAGGACCAGCTGAACCATCTGAAAAGCCAAAGCCGTGAGCGAGAGAGGGAGAGGGGGAGAGAGAAAGACACTTATTTATGTGAAGTCTGTACCTCTGTTCGACTTTGTACAGCCAGAAACTGAAAGAAAGGCATCCCTAGTGTGTCCAAGTTTCTGGTGAATGGCTCCTTTGGGTGCGGAAGTGAGTGCTGCGGATCCTTTCAGCTGAAAGGAACAGTTAATGAGTGTTTCTCTGTTCTGCGCTGCTGGAATGAGACACATCCCTCTTTCTAGGTCACTAAGTTAATCAAGTCAAGGATTTCTGTCCATTGTCCTTCTTATCAGTCACAGCTGCATTTGCATTAGGAAGCTTTCTGTTTCTTTAAGCCTCATTCATGTACTGATTAAATTCCTTCCCAAGTCTGCAAAAGCAAATGTCTAATGTATTATATAGCCATCTCCTGACCCAAGTGAAAACAACATACAGTAGAATATGCTTAAAAGCAGAAGAAAGGGAGGGAAAAAAATCACTGCTTTGATTTATCTGATCTGCAGTGATAAAACACAGGGGTAAAACAGGTGGCAGCTTATGTTTCTAATGTGTGATTTTTAACTTGATGCTGGCTAGCATCAATATCAGTGTGTACCTGAACAAACAATCTAAGGTGGGAAGTGAAATTGCTCTTCTTGAATGTTTGAGTAAACACTCCTGTAGCATCTCATAATGAACAGCAGTAGCTGTTGCTATGTATTAGATAATAAATTGGTCCTGGCAGCACATTTCCATTTCACAAGGATGACTGAAGGATAAACTTCAGACAAAAATGCAAAATTGCTACCTTTGTAACCAAACAGCTGTAACCCTTACTCTTAAAAAGTTTGCAGTCAGTCTATGGTTATGCATTGGTTTCACCACCAATTCATAGTCTTGATGTTTGGAGGCATAAGCTAAAATGTCTGTCCTATTGATTATGAGTACAGTTTTGGACAAAATAATAAAGATTTCCTTGTCTCCTTGACTGCTGCAGCCCTCCAAAATCCCTAAGGGCGCACCTCATTGTTTTGGTTTTTTTTCCCCCTCTGGATCTTCTGAGTTACTGAGAGATGCAGACTTTAATCTTCTGCCAGTACAGTTCTTGCTTTTAACGCTGTAGGAAAAATGGCCTTGGTAATTCTCTCACCTTTCCAGTGGCCACTTCTCTATTTTCCAAACCTTTTTTCATAGTCTTGGGAAATACCTTTTGGGTAGCAACACTTAGACTTTCATTTTGTTTGTAGTAACATCATCTAGGATTCCCTGCTCAGCAACGCTATTTATCCTTCCTTGTAGATTTTCCTGCAGGTTCCTTCACAAAGGGCCTCTCTTGCGCCATAAACCGTGCCTTGAAACTTGAACCTCTCTGTTCTCCTCCTCCTGGTAAGCATGTACTAGTTCAAGTTCTTTGCAGAGTAGGAAGGAGCTCCTTTGGCTTGCTTTCTTTTACCCCCCACTGCTGTCAGACAAGTGCTTAATTCCTCTCAGCCCTGTGGAATTCAAGTGCTGTGTCCTGATCATGGGGCTTCCCTCAAAAAGCAGCCAAGTGTAGGTCAGCAAGCAGCAGCAGGAGCAGGGTACACCTCAGAAATGGTGTGCAAACTGCTAATCTTAGAAGGCATTACAATGCAGCTGGACCAACCTGAAATCTTTTTCCTTTCTCATGAGCCTGCTTCCTGCAAAAGGCTTACATTATCTCTGGCTTCGTTCCTCCTAGGCTGCAGTTCAATCAGTGTCTCATGTGTGTTTGTTTTTGCATTTTAATGCCTACAAATCTACTCAGCCAGTCTTCTGAAATTCTGTGAGTGTCCGGAACTGAGGACCAAGGAAGGGCTCTGGCTGGCCAGTGAGTTGGTGAAGATCAGTGGCTGTGCAGTAACTCTCAAAAACATGCAGAGACATATTCTGAAGAACCGTACAGTAATCTCACATCAATTTGAGATAGCCTGTAAGGTGGTGAAAGAGAGCTACATTGCTTGGCTTTTAATGAGAGCACTCTCAACTGCTACAGGAATTTCTGCCACTGCAGTGACAGTGTAAAACAATTCTGAATCAACACAAGATCAAACATTTGTAAATCATCCAGAAGACTGACTTTCTGGTGAAAGAAATGTTTGTTGAATCAGAATATTTTGCTTTTCAAAGCAACATAATTAATTTTAATAAAAACGCATAAAATGTATTTTAAACTGAGAAGTTTTTTCCTAAATGGCAGTGTGAATCAACATATTCCCACACAGCGTTTTGATTCGACAGTTCATCATTTTCCAAGGGGAAACAGTGCCTCAAAAATATTTAGCTGTGACAACTCTTTGTATAAGAAACAATACAGTGGTTGTTCCTGTGGATGCATGCGTGTCTGAAGAAACATGGAGACTGGAACAGCTCAGCCTTTGGAGGTAATAGCTCTGCATTCATCAGGGATCCGTGATAGTTCCATGGGATCTTTATTTACTGAGTCTTGCTAAGGATCCAGCTCACTAAATATGCAAGATAAAAGGTTCTCAAACCTCCAGTGTACATAGGAGCTGATGACAGACAAGCTACAGATTATTTGAGTGCTTTAATTATTCTTATCGTTTGTCCACATTAACCTGTGGTTTCTGGAACTGCAGTTTGATTAAAATTCTTTGATTAAACAGATGAGTTGACAAGACAAATGTTCCTTGCAGCCCTCTGAATCCTGGTATGAAATTAGGAACCTTTTTCTTCTTCAGTTTTTGTTCATGTTTTCTCTTCCACCCGCAGCCAGGTGGATTTAGGATCACTCAGTAAGGACCTAAACATAAATTGCAGCAGAACCTCTTATGCAAGAAAACGTAGCAGCAATATCTGTAAAAGGGAGAGAATGGAGTTTCTTAGTATCTTGTGCACTGTAATTTTTTTAATTGGTGAAATAGTTATAAACTTCCCAGTTTGTTGTCTAACATCAAAAGAATAATTTTAAAAAGTCAAGCAGCGGCTTTGATGAATACAAATGCTCAGTCTGTTACTGATGATGTTCAGGCTGCATCTGAATAAAGTTGTCCAATTCCCTTTGTGTTGCTGTAATCGGGATTTGCCTGAAATGGAGGGAAATATGGGAAGAGGCAGGCAGTGTGAGAGAGGATTTGGAGTGGATGGTGAGGGATACTCCAGCTTTGTGCCTTTGTAATTATGCTATGAAGTAATGCAGAGGGACAGTCTTAGGAGCAGATGTTTAAGGATATATTGGCACCACAGGAATCTAAGTCTGAATAGGATTTCCCTGACATCAGACAGAATCCTTTGAAAACACCACTGGACACGGATCTGCAGACTGGTGTGCATGAGATGTTTTGGCAATGCAGTTAGTTAACAGCATAGGAAGAAGCTGTGCCACACCACCAGCACAGACCTCTTGGTAAGTAATTTATTTTGCCTGGGTAACTGGCTTTGCAGAGGATGAGGAAAGCTCTGCCAGCAACAAGCCCTCTCTTACCAGCCTCATTTACTTCATGAGGTTGTTGCATAGGTTTAGTTTGGATATGGCTGTGCCAAAAGGAGGTTTTGATGAAGCAAGCATTGTTTTTATTGAAGACAAATACTAAACCAGTTTCATCATCATTTGTGATACTTCTAACAGGGCAGTTAAAGTGATTTGCTGGCCTTGCTCCCTGTGCAGACCTTGGACAGAGGCTGACTACTTCAGAAAAGGTCCTCACTCTCAGATAGTACAAAGGTCCTGGATGCTTCCCTGATTTCAGAGCATCATTTTGAGCATCAAGGCTGTTGCAGAGTCTGCAAGCTAGACTGTGAACTCATCAGGTCAGGAATGGTGTTTTAAAACTAAAGGTTTTAAAGTTTGGTCCTCCAGTGGGGTCATTGTACTGATTTAGTAAAAATAGTCGTCCTTGTTGGAAAAGGTTATGTAATGAGAAATCTGATCAGATTCGATCAGTGTACAGCTATATTTAAGTGACATAGTGATGTCAGACCACCAGTGTTGCTGAGCAAATGTGCTATGTGGCCCATTTTTTGTTTTTTCCTCCTAAAACTTATAGATGAAGGTTCCCCAGCACGAACAAAGAGCGTTCATTTTGCTCTGAGTGTTTGTCTGCTATTTCACTTGATGTAACAAGTTCCAGGTGAACAGGCAAAATGACTTTCACTCCCATGTTTTTCTTAGGTGCAACCATGTTTTAGCACTTACATCATCAGTAGAAAGTGCTGACCATTTATCACATCCAAGAGGAATGGGAATAAAAATCTAAAGCAGCCTATGACCCAGTTTCTTAGCACTGGGCATCCCAATACCCCTTAGCACAAAGGTGATCACAGGGGCAAAACCACAGAGGATTTGATTCACTTCAGTATTCCTGCACTGGAGGACTGCAGTAACTGTTGAAATCAATATTGCTATTCCACTGTACAAACAGAGCCTTACCAGGATGAATTTCTGTCCTTGGAAACAAAGTGGGCATGGATTTACTCACCTAGTTTGTAGTCCTGTTAATTTTACTCATGTGAGTAACTGTTCTTGGCAAGGGTGTAATAGAATCTATGCTTGTGGCCTGGAGAAAGGATTATGCTTTTCCTGCCTTCCCCTGCCCCCAATTTCCGCTGGAAACTGCCTTGTTTGTCACAGGTCATCCCACATCACTGTGGCTCCCCAGAAAAATGACAGTAATTCCAGTGGTTGGGTATGGATGTCGAGCTTTTCTCTCCCTGTTGTTTCGTGGCATGACTGGTGTTTCTTTGCCTTGCTTGAAGGCAGTGGTTAAGAGGGCAGGATGAGGAAAGCTGTGATTGCACGAGATGTAAATATACTTTGGCTATGTCACTGTTAATACCTTTCCACGAGTGGTGTAAGAGTGCTTCAAAGTGGAACAAAGGGAAAGTGGGGATGAAGGAGGAGCAGGGAAGGCAGAAGAGAGCAAGGTCAAAACACCAGTAGCTGCCCCTAGCAGTATTTGGCAGCCTTATCAAAAGCAAAGGACTAAACTGATCTTGAAAATACTATCCCTTGATGGTAGAAGATGCTGAGAGTTGCTGAAGCAACAGCAGGATGTTTGCATCCTTGTTGTCATATCCATTTTATTTTTGCTGATGAAGAGAAGACATTTATTGTCTCCTCTACAAGTAGGAGTTACTCATATGCTGTACTGGAGCCTTGAGAGTCTCTGAACTCTTTCCACAGCCTTTACTGGCACTAAATCATCTTTGCAAATATATACAATCAAGAAGAGAAAAGGATGAGGCTGGATATGGTTTGTTAGAGACACCAAGGAAAGCGGCTCAAGATGTGATCCCCTCTGCATTACAGAGTTGAGAGCAGATATCACGAAGTTAATGCAAGTCAGTAGTATGATGTTCAAAGAGGAGAGAGGCCCAGGGGTTTGCTTTGGTAGACCCAGCAGGTCCTGTAAAAGACAGTGCTGTGGTGGTGTATCCATGCTCCAGCTGAGTTATAAATGGCCTATGTAAGCCTCAAGGGCCAGTCCTCCAAGCTCTCCATTCACAAGCTGCGGCAAATGCTGACTCTAGCTTGAGGGGAAGGAGAGGGAAGAAAAATTGTAGCATCCTATGGTGAAAACCATCCTATGGTTGCCCTGGAGTGTTTTAGCCCACATTCTTTTCTTCTTTTTCTTTTCCATCCCTAGCATCACTTGGAATTAACTAAAGTTGTGGGTTTAAATTTATGTAATTTTCTCTTGCTTGGAGCACATGGTGTTTCAATGTACCTTACTCGGTTTGATCATAAGTCAATTAGGAGCAGGTAGAAACTAAACTGATTCTGTCACTCTTAACCAGGGTTTGTATCAGCTTAACTAAATTAGTTTAATTAAATCAAACACTACTGCGTTCCTCGGTACTCAAAACCAGTGCCTGTGCTTGTGCATGTGTAACGCTGAAGGTGCACGTGTGCTGAATATGGATGACATCACGTGCAAGCAAATTTCTGAATAACGACCTGCATATCTGTCTGGGCATTTATAGGTTGTCAGTTACTCTGATGTTGTGTCTAATGGGGAGATCAAAGTCCCCCTATAAATTCGGCTCGCTGCTTTGGCGGCTTTGCTGACAGACTAGTAAACAATTTCTATGCAGAGTGCGATTTTCTAGTTTAGGAATGGAGCCACTTAGATTAGAACTCAGTGTTTTAGTGAGAAATGTCTAAAACGTTTACATAACCTATTTACATATGAATACAAACATTACAGGCTTTATATTAACAGCCCTTGTTGTTGCTCATTACTATGCATAGAAAAAGACATCAGCATTTCTAGTAGCATCTACAAAATTATAAATATGTGATAGAGTAATTACTGATTTGGAAATCCAAATTATATTAAAATGATTGTAGCATCTGTGTCTCCAAAAACCTCTCCATTTGTCAATTCTAATCTTCTATTGCTTAGGCAATAAACATGAGTCTGATGCCTATTTATGCAGTTTTGTACGAATCCCACCCGCCCCTTGAAATTTAAAAAGAAAGTGGAGGAAGGAGTGGTCTGATATCAAGGTATCTGAAATTGGTCCGTAGCTGTTTCTTTCACCTTTTCTTTACCCCACACCCACAAAAATATGAGAATTGATGATAGATGTTGCAGATTTATCTGACGCAATCGGGAGCTGCTGGGAAGATCATTCTGGAGCTGATGAGATTCTGCTCGCATGGTAAAAACTGCTGAGGAAGTTCCTTCCAGAAAACAAAGGGATCAGTTCAGGGCTGATCCTTTACTCTTTTTACTGCAGCCCTACTTGAACTAAATGGTTATGAAGGGACTCCTGTAAGTCAGGGAAGCATTTGGTGTGCTCCATGGCACGAGTGAGCACAAGTCAAGCCTTACTGAGGTGACTGTAGATGCAAAGTAGAAACCAGGGAGAGATTCTGATGCCCTTCATTGTAACAGAGTTTTACTGCCAGAAGAGACCCTGTAGATCTCAGCAGGTTTGGGCAGCAGATTTCCCAGGCCAGTAAATAGTTATAAAAGTAGTATGTTTTTTTCTTCTGTGGCTCTTAAAAGACTTTGAAGGGAGGTCGGTGTCATGCCTCCAGGGGTGCGGAAGAGCAGAGATGTCCCCCAAAAGGTCACTGTGCCTCACAACTTAGGGGCTCCTTCGCTGCTCCCTGTCTGGGCTTTGGGCCACTAAAAGACACCACCCAAGGGAATTTATTCATGGCTGATAACTGTGGTTATTTGTTGGAATGTCTCCTTCCAGGTTTTTCCGTCCTGGACCAGAATTCTGGCAGGGGGAGTCAACAGGAGATGATTTGCTTGGAAATAATGTGCTGCCTAGGCAGAGCAGTTGCTGATGTTGTGGGTGCTCTGATAAGCTGGGCAGGGATTGACGTTGTCGTGCTGACCTTTAAGAAGGTCTTTGGGAACTGGTCCATGTTTTTCCCCTTGTCTGATGATGGAGAGTTAATGCTTCATCTGAAGTGGTATGTTTTCCCTGGCACGCATGTCCCAGTTTTAGCTGAGCCATCCATGATTCCCCCTGTGGCTTTAATTACGGTGCTGCCTCTAGTTGTCATCTCTCTTTACACCTTCTACTTAAACCACACAGGGACTTAGAGGCTTGTATATGCATAGTAACGGTTCCACAAGATGAAATGCTGCTGTATAAATAAAGCATTCATCACACCTGCAAGGGAGGTTTGAATAAAATCCCACATAGTTTTACCGCATGAGCAATGAAAGATCAGAAATGACAAATGGGTTGACAAATGGTGTGCAGTGCATAAATAGCATTATTTATTTGCTCAGTCGTGTTGGAGTGAGTGAGATGAGGCTTGCTGGTGTTTTGAGAGAGTTGTCAGAGCATTTGTAAAGGCAGAGGCTGCAGGATCAAGCCCCTGGCACTGGCAGGTGGGTAGCCATTAGCTGGGAAACCAAAGCGTCTTTTTTCCCGGGTTGCATGGTTGCAGGGAGTGACACTTAAGATGAGACTGGTTGGGACAGGGGAAATTTCCTAGTTGGTCAATATTTTAGGGTTTGCCTGTCAATCTGTTCACACTGAACTTTCTCAGCCCTGCCCATATGTCCGTACTGGCTAATTCCTTACAATGGCTGTTGGCTATTTATACATGATGCTTCAAAAAGCCTGCAGTAAAATTAAGTCTGTCAAAAGCACTGATGAGGAAAAGCCTCATCTTCTCAACATTTGGATGAGAACTGGCTTTCAGTGGATGCACTGAGAAAAAGAAGGAAGAATTTGGACACCACCTGTATCTTAACAAGCAATTCTTGTTTACTCTAACAAAGAAAATAGAATGCTGTCGCTCACCTATTATTTTACTGCATTCAGGGTTAGGAGTAGTGAATCTGTGGAGAATTCTGTTGACCTCAAAAGTGAGTTGACCTGACTGCTTGCTCTCCAGCACGTGAGATCTGCTCTCCACTGCCTCTTGTTGCAGCCAGGCTGCAATATGGACTACCAATATACTGCAGGATTTTAAGTCACAATTCAAAAAAAAAGTGGAGCCTCTTGCAAAGAAAAGAGGCTTGGACTTCACCATTATAAGGGATGCTCTGCTACAGGCTGGGAACTACGTCTTTGCAGCCATCCAAGGAATCAAATCCAGTTCTTTCAGATCCACAGAACAAAATCTGTGGTAGTGAATTACTGCAGAGAGCAGGGACAAAGTAGCTGCAAGCATCATCAGACCAGTATGCTTGGCACTAGTGGTCCTGACGGCGTGCAGGCTTCAGAGCTTCTTGTGATTTTAAAGTCTGGGAGGTGTCATGGCATTATTAACAGCTGCTTGCTGTGAGTTGCTGAGCTGATGCAGGGGCCCCAGTGTCACGTGGATGGGGGAATTGCTTCTTGGTGCATGGCTGTCACCTCTGCACTCATGCCTTTGTCTCCTGGAAAGAAAAGGGAGCTTTATAAACATAAATGTCAATAGGGCACATGTGGAATTGGATGTGTCAAAACATCCAGTAGCAACTTCAGGGTCACAAGCATCCAGCACAGAGTTCAGTAGGGCCAAAAGCCAGTTGGCAAGTTACCCTTGGCTGGGAAACACAGCGTGAGTCGGTGTGTTCAGAAATCATTTTCTGGTCATGGTGCCAGTGCTGAAAAGCTGCTCGAGCCATGGCCTCTGCTCAGCAAGGGACACTTTCTGGGTTTTCTCCCTCACTAGGGAGAAATTTTCCCATTACCTCACCGAAGTTTGTCTGAGCATCCACAGTCAGTTCAGTGAAAGTCCAGAGAGTCTGGGCAGCTGGTAAGTGTTTTTGTCTGGCTCTTTGCAGTTCAAGTGCTTGCTTTCATTACTTGTACAAAGCTGGGGACAGATTTTTCTCCTCAGAACTGGATCTTTTGGTAAGTCAGAGCAGAGGAGCTGTTTGTGTGAGGGCAGGAGGAGGGCAAGACAAGCATTTTAAGGACAAGGTGGTTAGGATGTAGCATGGGGCTGATAATCCTGTAGAGAAGTTGTCCACAGTTACAGTGGATGAGTGTGGGTCACATTTATGGCGTGGTCCTTTTTACGAATCTTTAGCAATCTTTTAAAATCTTAACATTCCAGGCAGACTCTGGGTGGATGGTTCAGGGAGTCTTTCTGGTGGCATGAACTGGTGAAACTCTTTCCATATTTTCTTAGTACAGGAGAACCCTTGACTGTGCACTCCTCCTGCCCAGCTCAGACCCTGTTAATGGTCTGTGGTGCCTGCAAAGGACTGTTCACCCTCTCAATTTCCTAGGACTTGGACCATGCCTGTGGGCAACTATAAGGCCAGCAGCATGTTTAGGTTTTTTTTCCCAGGAACAGGTTGTTTTTTTGCTTGTTGCAGTAAAGTGAATAGTTGATGCCTTCCTCCTGGCAGTGCTGAAGTACTCATGACCTAGCCCATGATGTAGCTGGGAACAGACCATGTTGTTCAGGGGTACAGTAGGTCTCCTAAGTATCAGGTATCAGAAACTATGGTCCTCTTCACTCTGGTGATAGGTGGCAGAGAGAGCTAAGGGCACCCCGAGGAGCGTTAATGCATGAAAATATCCTTCATCTTCTTATCCTGCAAATGCAGGGAGGAGGAATGTGATAGTGGGAGCTGTGCTCTCTTGGGAAACCCCACTGACAAATCTGAGGGCTTTGCATGGCAGAAACAGTGCAGCTCCCTGTCATAAAATGGAGAATTTTATTTGCTTTTATTAAGTAACAGAAGCTTAATTAAGTTTCTCCTGAATGTAATAAAACAATACAGCTCAATGTAGGTCAGTCCCAAGTAATTGTTCCACTGCTTTAGCAGCTGTTTAACTAATGTTCGAGTGTTAAATAGGAATGCTGATATTTTATTTCTTTTTTTTTTTTTTTTTCTGTTTTAGAAGGGGCTAAGTGGTCTCTTTCTCAGGGGACTGTGAGGTTAGCCTTGGCCCTTTGAACCTAATTAATCAGTGGCGAGGCTCTTCCAGGGCTGGCTGTGGAATGCTCTTTAATTGCTCACTTGTGCGGTCGTTTGTTTTGTTTAACCTGCGACGGATTAAACTCGGCTATAAAGGTCCTTGCTTCTGTTGTCAAACAACTCCAGCCGTGCAACAGCAGGCTCTCCACTTGCTTCCCGACCCCCCGGGATGGAGCAGGGAGAACAGGAGGGATATCTCTCCCTGCTCCCCCTCTCCGCTCCGCCTGGACACACTGGCATTTTTGTGGGTCCCCCCATCAGCGGCAGTGAGCTTTGCAGGGTGTGCTCTTGGCAAAGGGAGGATCATTAGCTGTTAATATAACCCAAGAATTCTCCAGATATCTCCCTTGCTTTCTTTCATTAGATGTGAAACTTTAGAGACAGAAACTTTAATGATTTTCTGTGCGTGTGTGTAATCCTGTATGCTCTGCTGGGACCCCTCTGGCATCCCATGTCTCAGAACAGCTGTCAGGCAGCTCAGATGCTTTTCCAAACTGCCAGTCTCCAAAAATATTTCCTTCTCTTCTCAAGTATGGAATTTCGCCTCTGAGTCAGAGTGTCTGTGCAAAGCAGTGGTGGGGTTTGGTGACAAAGTTAAAGCTGCCCAAAACATTAGGGCCAGAAATAAAATCTTTTCAACCAGTTGGGGTGGTGACCAGGGCTGTGAATTTTCAGGCTACAGTGAGAGTCTGCTTTCTCTTTCAGCCCCAGTGAATTGTTGTGAGACATTGTATTTCTTGTAATGCTTGCCATTAACATTCAAAAGAAAGCTAGATCATTTTAACATGTTTCAAAAAGGGATGTTAAAATTTATCTTCCTTTTTATTAGATCCACTGCAGCAAGGCACCCAGTGGCTTTAGAAATGTAAGTAATGAAAAGCAGAGAACAAATGTTAACTATAGAAATGATTTATGGAGACATCTGATGAATTTATCCTGCATCTTTACCCTTTCATCCATCTCCCTGGACTTCAGCTAGTATGGTCTGAGCAGCATCAGTCACATATTTTAAAGCTGCCTTGCCAGAGACATGCTCCATGCTCTGCAATGTGGATTTCCCAGTTTTTGCCCCACCTAAGGCTCCCATACAATCCTGTGCAGGCTTTTTTTTATATTTTTTTTTTTCCACGGAACTCTCTGCGTTGGATTACCAAAGTGGGCACTCTGTGACACAGCCTGCTGCCTGAAAATGCTTAATAGCTGTCAGCTTCAGCTGCTCCTCAGGAGAATTGAGGAGTCTCAGGCTGTGCTCGAACAGCTGGGCCTTTCTGTAGCTCCTCTATGGGAAAATCCGGCCCTGGTGGGAGGCAGAGGCTTTCTGGAAAACTTTGCCTTTGAGTTTAGCTTCAGCAAAGGAAGCTGTCTTACGTACAGCAAGTTTAATTCTTTAATTCTCAGGTGGGCTCTGTATTATGAAATAATGAATCCTCTACTAACAAAGTATTTTCCACATCGTCACAAAGAAGACTTGAGGTTTTGCAGAAGCCCTGTTCCTCTGTTCCTACCAGCTGTTGTCCTGCAGATGTTCAGAGGCCCTTTTCCTGTCAGACTTTTCCTCAAAGGAGTTTTTTTTGCCAAATCTCTGTTTTTTAAACATATCTTTTAAAGGTGGATAAGGTATGTAATGAGCACTAGTGTCCCTTTCAGGATGGTGACCAGATAGGGTCCGGTGGGAGAAGGGCTGGTGGGCATATATAGCTGGTAAGAGAGACAGAGAGAGATGGATGGATGGATGGATGTGCTGAAAGCTGCCCTGGGATAGGACAAGTGTGGAAGGAATTGGGGGGCAGGTTGAGAGGGTAGAGGTGTGTGAACAGACTTCTCCCAGCCTAGTGCTGAGCACAGTGTAAGAAACCCTCTCTGGAGCTGCTGGACATATGTTTTTAAAATGCTTCCTTCCATCCCTTCCTATGCTGCTGCATGCAGCCCCCAAATGTTCAGTGTTATGTTCAGGCATTTTGAGCAACTTCACAACGGTGGTTTCAATATATTTGATATTTGGCTTTTTTTTTTCCCCTTACCATTTACTTCTGAATATGCTTTGGTTGGGCAGTGCAGAGCTGGGAAGCAGGTTTTGTGACACTGTGATTTCTCTGGAGCTTAGGATCAAAGTGCAGACTGCCTTTATTCAAGCTTTGGGCTGAAGATCAAAGAGGCAGCATTGGTTGTGTTGGAATAAAATAAAAAAAGAAATCACTTTTGAATGTTGAATCATATACTTAGTTCATTTCAGGATTATTTTTTGAGAAAATTTGGTTTCTTTCTGATTATTATTTGTGTTGCTTTAATGCCTGAGGCACAGAGAGGGCCAAGTCTCCTTTGCATGAGGTGCTGGACAAAATCAGGGGCCATGAACAGATGCTGTATTAATAGCACACGATGTGGCAGGCTGTTTGAGGCTGTTTACTGACTAATTTTATCTATTTGTCTGAACTGCTTTAGCTATGATGCTAAAGTCACAACCTGACACAGGTTGATCCTGTGTTTCATTTGGTCAGGAAGCTTACTGTACCCTGCTGCCTCTCTTCACCCCCAGCAAGAGAGCAAATTGCCACCTTAACTAAAATCTATGGACCTTTCCTTAAAAGTCACCTCAGTATCATGCTATTGGCAAGAGCGATGAAGAGAGATGTTGCTCTGGGTTATGGAAGCAGTACTGCCTGGGTGCCTTTGGTTCACTCTTCAGTTCATCAGGGAGTTGCCCAGCCTTGACCTTCTGTGCTGTTTGGACGTATTCATTTTAGTTTCATTCAGTTATTATGTCAAATTTGAGATGGAGTGCAGTGCAAATTATTTTGGCCCCAAACCTTTCTTTAACCCTGTTTGCAGAGGTGAAAGGCTAATTCGTTAAACCTACCAGCCCATGCATACAGATTACTTTGGCCCCTTTAGAGACAATATCCTCTGATTTCAGTTTTATCTTTTGCAGGAACTGTTGAGTGGCTGGGATGGGGGCACTGGGTGGTGACAGTAAATGGCAGCAGTAACATGATAATTAGCAAAGTGGGATGTAGTGAAAGTAATATTGGATTTTCCTTTGCAAACAGGGTGGGATATTTTTTTATAGTTTTTTTTTTTAATATATTTTAAATGTTTCTAAATGTTCATGTTCAAATTTTCTTTCTGCTCAGTCAGTGCTGAGCATCAGGCTTGCACCTCTCAGTGCTTACAGGGCTGCAGCACCTTGGTGCCAGGTAGAGCACTGCTCCCTGTGCTGCAGGCTCAGTGGACAGGCAGGTAATGGTAGACTGAGAGTCTGAAGACACTTCAGAGCTGTTGTAGAGAAAATTATCCATTGCAGCTTGCTCTGGCTATCCCAGCTCTAGGGGGGAAGCTGCACTAAAGAAGAAAAAATGGGCTTTAACTCACATTGACTTGTGTTAAAATGGCAATGAAGACAAAGTAATGTGGAGTGCCAGCTGAAATTCAGCCCAGATCTCCTTTAGCCTTTAATTTGACCTCCTAGCCCAAATTAAAAACCAGATTGTTTTCTGTTCACAGTTATTTTAACTAGTGTTAAGTCTGGCTAAACCGATGAGCCTTTTATTGGTTGGTTTGTTATAGGTGTTTGCTCTCCTCTCCAGATACCCCGACAGTGTTTTGTAAAGTGGGTTTTTATTAGGCTGCTACAGAAGTTTATGGAGTTGGAAAAACTAGAGTACCTGTAAAAGGGCAGATGTAGTTCTTTAAAAGATGAGCTTTACATTCTCAAGGTCTGGCTGATGTGGTGTTTAGCCCTGAGGACCATCCAGTAGTGTCAGCCTCCATTGCAAATCTGGCCTTGCTTGTGTCCTCAGCTCCCTGCAGCTGGAGGAACACCATGACTGCTTGAGATGTGCTCAGTGCAGATCTGTTTTCCGCGCTGACCCAAACTTTTTGTCCAGATATACCCAATGGCTCGGGCAGACTGTAGTTCTGTTGTTGTTGCTCTGAGGATGAGAGTCTCTTTCATCAGGCTTGTGTTCAGGTTTCCTGTAGCTGCAGGGGTGCTTTGCCCTGGCACATCGGCACAGGGCTCTTGGCAGGTACGCTCATTGCCCTACACATTCACTGCCTTTGGGGGTTTCACCTCCTCTCCTCACTGTGCTAATTGCAAAGAGATGGGGGAAAAGAAATCCAAGGAGACTGTAAAATGTAAGAGACATTACATGACGAAGCACAGAGGAAAAAGCTTTTGTTGCTTGGGGGAACTCTCGTTTGGAGGTTGATGATGAATCACATCATCCCTGCTGGCAGGTCTTGCCCCTAGACCTCAGATTACTGGCCTGGGGAGTCCCTCTCAGTTGAGCAGATACACCATGTTCAGGGGTGCCCCAAATTTCTATTAAAACTCTTAAACCTTGTGAATTTGCTGTTAAATGCCTCTTGTTAAATTTTAAGGGCCTTATCAATGAGTCGAAACAGTGCAATTACTTTTTTTTTGTTTTTACTGCGTAAAACTGGTATTTAATTTATTTCCAGGACCTGTTTTCCTTCTTGCTCCCAGGCTCTCCATAACATATCAAGGTAGTCCCTTCGGTGACCTTTGCAGTTCATATTTGGTTTGGCTCTGCAAGATTTTTCTGGTGTTTTGCTGGCTGAGGTTCTGGGGTGGTTTTGGTGGCTTGTTTTTCTTCAATTTTCCTTTGTTCAATATAAAATAATAGCAAGGGGAATGAAGTAGGTTAGAGCTGTAGAAAGAGGACTCTTTTTCCCATCAAACTTTGTAAGATTTTACAATAATCATAGCAGTTTAAATGTATCTCGTTGTGCATATCTGCACAGAAACACTTGGTGAGTCTGCAATTAGAGTGCTCTGCCTCATCCTGTATTAGTTTGATCACATAAGAAGCAGCCTGTCTGACAGCTCTAGCACCTGGATAATTAAAACCCGTCAATAAAGCAACAAAATGCACTGTGTAGTGGGACTCGTCTGTGCTAGCATTAAACACCGCAGATAATTATATCGCAGCAGAGGTTGGAAAGCCAGCCTCTCAGTGCTCTGAGAGATCAATAAAAAGGCCCATTCATAATGAAAAAAATGCTAGAGAAACTGGATTTTCATCTCCCTGTCATTACATCCTTTGCTTTTAAGGTTTTGCAGAGGCAGAAAAAGATTCTGTTGAGGAATTCTTTGTTTCTGGAAGCTAAACAGGTGGAGGATTTAGCTTTGCTTTTGTGCAGCATATTACTAAAAGCAAATGTGCTGAACCAAAGTCTTTTCTCAGGGCTTACAGTTCTATTCTCCCCTGCCTCCCTTCTCTGCTTGCTTTTTTTTTTTTTTCCTTTCCGCCTTATTTGCAACCCATCACGTGAGCTCCACTTTTGGGTGAAATTTCTCTTTGCTTCCTATTTACTTTCTTCAGGGTATTTTTTTTTTCTTTCCTCTTGGCTCTTCCTAAAGGGTTGATTTAGAAATATCATATATTGACAGGGGAGAGCACACTCGTGGCTGACTTATTTGCTGTGACATCCTCTTTCTTAAAGCACTCATCCAGAGAGGAGATTTTTGTGTTCCAGGGAAGGAAAAGAATGTCTTGCAGCATAGCCATGAAGGATAATGAATTAAGTCTGTCTATTACTATAAAACCATTAGAAAAGCATAATAGACCTTGAGAAAGAGGCTTAGATATTGATGTCTTGGCTATATTAGCAGGCCTGGGCACATGATGGCTGCCTTGTCTTTGCAGAAAAAAAACGAAGTCTGTGTAACGTAGATGTTTCAGCTGAGGGCAGAGAGAAAGAGTGCCTTGTTTATTTGGCAGCTGGTGCTCATGGACACAGGCAAGTGGTTTGGTTGGCACACGTGGGCATTGACAATCCCTTGCTGGAAGCTGCTGTAGGTGGAGGGTAGCACCAGCTATGAGCAGGGTGTGTTAGCAGAGCATGGGCTGGATATGGCAGCTCAGTGTGTGCTGTGCAAATCTAAGTCTGTGGTTGTGAAGTTTTCCGATCCTTCAGGGTATTTAAGAGCCTACTTTGGACTCTGACAGTCTGTGGATTCAGAGGAGGCAGGTGGCTTCCCCATTTGTAGTAGTTTGCAGTGTGCCCTGTTCACAGGAGCTTCTGGTGTTGCAGACGTTGTTGCTTCACCTCTGAAGGGCTTGTCTGAGAAGGCGAAGGAAGGTGTGTTGGGATGGAATGGATGTTTGAGTCTCTCGGCTTGTTGTGGAGCTGTGCATGGATTCTGGTTGCTCTTCTCCTGATGTCCCTAGCACGACAGGTGCCTGCCTCCGTGATGTGGGCACCTGTTTTTATTGTCTGGGCCAAATGGTCCCCTCCTAGCTGGGGAGTTGGAGGGCTTGCTGCTATTGCACCTGCGATGAATAATGCGAAAAGGTTTCTGTTTGGGATTGATCTTTTATTTTGTGCCGCCTTTGCATTTTCATTCTGGCAAACATATTGCCCCAGACATGTCTAGGCTGATGTTGTTGACATGTCTACACTATTAAAGTTTCTGGAAAGGCCTAAAATAAACTGCCAAACTATTATTTTTTTTTCTTCCTTTCTGTGTCTCTTGCTAAATATATTAACAATGTCAGCACTGAAAAAAAAAAGAAGATATCACAGCAGGAATAAGCAGCTGTTTATGTCTAAAGTATTTTTGCTTCACTATCACAAGATGACCTTGTCACTTAAAAATCATAAAATATTTCCAGGGAGAAGAAATGGAAGTTTGCTGAAGGGAAATGAAGTTTTGGTATTGTTTTTAGTTAAAGTCTGAACAGAGCGTTGTAAGTAGAGCTGAGCCCTGCAGCTGGTCCTGAACTCAAATGTTTCCTTCAGTCCCACTGCTATAAATGCAAAAAAAAATGCCATATGAAATATTATTCCTGTTTCACATTGAAACTCCTGGAAGTCGTTTTCCACTGGAACTGGGAGAAGTTCTGCAAAAATAATCCATGTTTTCTGTTACAGTGTATTTGTTACACTGGATTGACACCTTGCTTCTAGGTTAAATACTTTTCCATATATCCAGATGGAAAGACAAAATAGGGATCTTAACAAGTAGGAATAAATGCAGCTGGAAAAAAATGCAGAGGGACCATAGCGGTTTTTTTCTTTCTTTCTTTCTTTCTTTTTTTGTGTATTTTTTGATTTTGCGAGTGCAACAATTTACATTTCTCCCAGTAGGGTGATTTTTCCTCTCCAAAACATAGATGTGAATAACATGAACTTATGTTTATGAGATGATGGATGCTTAAAGGCTGCCAAGTACCTTGGACTGACTTTTAGGAGGGTTTGGAGTACTCTCTTTTCTTGAACATACAGGAACATGCAGGAATCGGTGTCTTGAGTTGGGTTGAAAATGCTGATCTTGGGTTATGCTTTGGTTTCTAGTCTCGTGGTTGGTCTTGGTGAGCTGTGTGGGCACTCTTGGTTCAGGGAGAGTGTGCACAAATCCCAGCAGCAATTATGAAGGTGGCCCAAGACTTGAAGAGGGTCTTTGAGAAGCAGTGTCTCTGCTCACATGCCTACCTTGCACTTCAGGGAGTAACAGGGAGAGGGGAATGATGGCAGGTAGAAATAAGGACTGCAAAATAAAACAAACCAATATACACGCACAAAAAAAAGATGGCTATAAACTTCTTGTCAGATTTCATGATAAATGGCCACTAGGTGAACTAAATCCACTTGAGGGGCTACTTTTAATTCTCCTATGTCTCCAGAACATTTGCCTTTAAAGTGCTGGACAAACTAATATAATGGAAGCTGGTTTTTTTAATAGCATAAAATTGTCTGTCTGGTCCCCTAAATTCCCAGATTCCTCCCACAGTTCTCTTGTTTGCTTGGCATCAGAGCATATGGAGAATGAGGAAATAACCCAAGAGGCCAGTGGTTGCCTAGGAAAGTTGCAGCATGAGGGCAGTGCAGGGGAAAGGGATGGTGTTTTCTTTGAAGGAGCTGATGAAGAATCAGAGCTAAAAATAAGAGGTGTTTGTGTAAAGGCAGTAATAAGAGATAGAGACGGGTGTGAAAAAGGTGACTGTAGTTTTCTGGGGTGCAGTTGTGCTAAAGGCAGCAATACAAGCAGTTCCTGCCCTATTGGAGAGGAATCCAGCGTGATGCAGAGCTGCTGTTCCTACTGTGGAGCTAAGGGACCTGGGTGGTGTTTCTGTGATTGCCCAGTAGAGCAGACAGATTCATACTCGAGCTGATGCACTGCTGGTTCTCACAGCAAATTGTACCTCCAGTAGTTAGCAAATATCTTCCTTCAAGAAAAGAGTAAAAAATTCAAGGAAAAAAAAAAAGGGAGGGGGAAGGGAGTAGGGTGGGCAGTGGCGGACAGGACATGACAGAAAAAAACCCAAAAATAAAATAAAGGATCCTTGCTGCATTTACTGGTAAAGTCAGTTCCCAGCACTGGGCCTCACAGCTTGCAGGAGTTTGGAGCAAATATCACCAAGACCCAGGTGCAAAGAAATCCCAAGATTCCGTGTAAAATTCTGTGATTTACCAGGAAGAGCTTATGGCCTGGTTTGCTGGAAATGGAGTATGGTATGAATACATTATGGTTTCTCTCCCTGTCATTGTCAAGGCTACAGATTCATCATCTTTTACACGTCTCCTTTCCTGTGTCACTTTTTGCGTGTCACTTGGTGTCACCTGGGCCTTTAATCTGTCTGGAAAGAAATATGACGAAACTGAAGGGACCAAGAAGCTGTTGTGAAAGGGATAAAATGTATGAGCAAAAGCAGAGCAACTAGAGCTTTAATGATGAGTGTTTTTTACCTCTTTCTCCCCTTGAAATTTCCATAGCCTGATGTCTGACAGTAATAGTTCATTGAACAGGCATTAGGTTTTTTCCTATGGTTTTTAGTGTAAATTGCCCTCATCCCTTAAGTGTGCTGGAATGAGAAAGCTGCATATTTCACCTTGGGATGATAAAAGGAAGCTCAAAATGCCAAGTGCCAGACACAGTTTGCTGCCCATAGGAAAGGAGCATGAAAAAGAGAGGAGATTGAGTTCTTCTGGTTTTCACGTTGGTATTTTTGTTTGTTTTGTTTTTTTTAATATGAACCCTTTTTAAGTCAATTTTGTGAGGTACTGACAGCATATAGTATTTGAGATTTTATTTGGGAGTTTTTCATTAGGTTTTCTGTGTTTCCTCCCTGAGGTGGCACTGATAATTTGATCTCACCTTCTTTGCAAGTTTCTGTGTTTGGTAGGCATTGCCATCCCCTATTCCAGGAATGTGTAGGGGGGCTTCAGGATGTCCTAGAGCTGGGGGAAAAGCTTTTGCATTTCTGTGCATCCTGCATTCCCCATTCCACCTCTTGTATCATGATGCTTTTAGTCTCATTGGTGATATTGCAGAAGGCAGCATGCATTTGGAGAGGTTAAAACTGGTGCTCACAGACAACTTTCTTGGTTGTGTGTTTTCACTTCTGTTTTATGTGTCCAGGTTCTTGCTATAAAAATAAAAAAGGGCCACAAGGAAATGCTTGACCATTTAAAGCAAATGCTTCCTTGCAAACAGAAAGAAAACACATCAGAGATGAACCCTAAATGTGTTTGTTCCTCCCCCCACCTCCAATTCCTCATAATTGTGGATCTTTCCTCATGATTTTGAAAGGTATCTTTGATCCATTGCTGTTATTCTATGTAATGTGGCCAGTGCTGTCCCTTCAGCCAGGCAGACTATTGATTAGACCAGTGAAATTGCTTTTTGAAAGGCACATTGAGCCCAATAAAGGATTTTTGTTGAAAGTGAAATTTTGGATGATGTTCAAAACCTCTCCTGGAATACTGCCCACTTGCATGGTCCAAGCAACCTGTGATATCCCAGCATGGGTGCAGACAGTTCTCCTTTTTTGTTAAGAAAATCATTTTTCTATGTGTATAATAAAACCAGTCACTTGCTGTGGTAACTGTTGTCTTTCAGCTAGAAAACACGAGAATGTCCCAGCCCTCTGGATTATCTGCTATCCAGCAAAACAGCCTGATGAGCAAGCGTATCAGCTCTTATTAATCTTTCCATAAAATTAAAGAAATTATGGAGCTTAAGGCAGTTGCTAATGAATCAATTTTAATTTATAGGCTCAAATAAAATCCGCATTAAGGCTGACAAACTGTAGCCTCAGGTAAACATGAGGCATTTCCACTGCAGACCTAAATGAATTCTGTGCTGGATGTCACAGCTTCTGCCAGAAGAGCAGGAGGGTCAGGGGTCCCATTTCACGTCACAGGAGGCAGAATCCTAAAGAAAGAAAATGCAGTGGTCTAGCCCTTAGGAGGTCTCTTTCTGGCATGCAAAAGCAGAAAAAACAATGACTAATTATATTTCTTTCTCTGTTTCTTTTTTTTGTCTTTAAGCAAACAAAGAAGCAGAGGACTTTTCTCTTTAGAATCACTGTTTGCTAAATGCTTTTGCATCACCAGATTACACTAAAATTGTACGTTAGAGGTGCTTGTCCCATGAAATCAGAGGCAAATGTGGGTTTCTACATATGCACAAGTCAGTCACCCATGGACCTGTATATGTGCCTCGGGAAGAGCATCTTGCAGGACACAACCTCTCTGTGTGTGCTCTTAACCTGAAAGAAGCTTGCTGCAGCAGGCAGGGTCACTTCCTTCTGGGTGTCTTCTTCATGGAGAACAATGCTTGCTTTTTTGGAAAAAGTACCTCATTTCAGGAGATACATCCATGCTGGGCAGAATGATGGAATAAATTTGTGCTTAATGCAAGAGTGTTGTCTTGTGAATGGTCAAACTGGGGAGTTTCCCTAACAGGTCTTGCATGACAAATGTTGTTTTGGTTTTTAGACAGCTTATTTGGTGATTTTTTTTTTCCCCCCAGTCAAATATTGCTGTTCCTAGTCTTTGCTTTGGCTTAAGCAGTATTATACAAGATACCTGGTTTTGTGGGAGCACTTTATAAAAATGTTGTAAAACATATTGTTATGCCTGTTGTAAACTTAAAATGATTATTTTTTGCCACTGTTGTTGGTTTAGTCCTTGCATTATTTTTGATGAGGATGCTGGTATTAAAGAAATATCTCCTGGAGGGGAAGGTTTGTGCCACCATGCCTCTTCTCTTTTGGTTATAAGCTGATGAAGATGTTTGCTGCCAGCCTCTGCGTGCTCACTGCTGAGCTGCCCTAGCTGATGCTGAAGTTCTGGCTCCTGCACCTTTTTCCCACTGGAGGGGCCACTCAGCTTCTTGAGCTGTCTTTCTGTCTGGTCTGTTCTCTGACTCTCATCTTTTTTTTGCTTTCCAGATGCAGTAATCGGACCCAGTGTGCAGTTGTTGCCGGCCCTGACGTGTTTCCAGACCCGTGCCCCGGGACGTACAAGTACCTGGAAGTGCAGTACGAGTGTGTCCCTTACAGTATGTATCTGGATATATTTGCACTTGTTTTTTCAATAGAGATTTATTGTGGAAATTGGGCCAGCCTTGAGCTTGTCTCTTGTTGCCCAAGGGCAAGTAAAGCAGATGACGTGCATCATATGGACTGAGCTGATAAAATATGAAAAATGGTTCTCTGTACCAGATTTATGCTTAGGTTAAAAATATCCTAATAATGCCCCATATTTTCTGTGTTGTACAGCATAACAGTGACATATCACCTTTTGGAAAACACTTGGGAAACCCCATTAGAGAAAGCAGACCAGTGGAGTGAAGCACTGTTGCTAGCTTATAGCTTCTCTTTACAGAGTTGAATGCTTGTAATCACACAGCAGTGTGCTTTGACTCACCTATGTCCATGTAATTGGTGGCATTTGATAAGTGCCTTAAGTACAGTATTGTATCACCAAGGAGGTAGGAAGCTATTGTTTTGGGTAATTTGATGTTTGATGGTAGAAAAATACAAATGTGTAAGCTTCCAAAGTTATGAAGGCAAATTACAGGCAAGCCATTTAGAGTAAATTTTTGAGGGTAGAAAGCCAGTCAGCCGAGATGGCAGCAGTATGTGCCAAATGCAAAATTCGGAGCTAGAAAAAGTTACTTGTACCTCAGAATTTGCTTTCTGTAGAAAACCAAATTTGTTGTGTGCAGCTAAGGCTCTGCTGCCAAAAAGGGAGCACCTGAGAAAGGAAATAATAATGATAATACGAGGAGTGCACTTTTTCTTAGCAGTTGTAGAGAGCTGAGTGGTGAATAACAGCGCCATTTGCAGGTTTTCTGTTTGAGCAGGCCAAACCTTGTAGCACAGCTCTCAAAATAATAAAACAGGTATGGGAATGGATTCTTTCAACCCATGGTGTTGTATCGAGAGCAGCAGGAAGTGTCAATTTGCTGAAACCCAGAGTTTGGCTCGAGGACTAAAGGCCATCCTCCCTGTTGCCTCAAGCATGGGCTGCAGGAGAGCAGAGGTGGCTGAGCAATGACAGGCACCCTGTCCAGAGGAGAAGTGAGAGCTTACAGCCCCTGGGGTGGTCTCCATTGCTCATGCAGGAGGCGGCCACCAGCCTACTGCCACAGCCTGGAAAGACTGTGTGGTGTTTGGCTTTTGTGAAATTCCAGGACTCTGAGCAAAGGGGACCTCTCTGCTGAGGGACTTCGGTACTCTGCTGGCAGCGGGCTCAGTGTGTCCATATTTGATTTTTCTAAACAAAAATGTGAAGCTTCTAAATGCAGTGAATGGAATACTTTTTATGGAGTGAGCTATTAAACCCATGGAAAGACTGACATCAGGGCTTAGGGTCTGCCCTATCAAGCAGAATATTCTCCAAATTATAGTTTGGAGCTACCCTACTCTAAATGAGGCCTTTCATTTCAGAAGCAACGCTGTGCAGGGAAAGGGTTAGGGAAGATTGGTTTCAACTTATCACAGCTGGTTGTATTTCCTTGTGATTTATGATTTGCATGAGGGTATGTTGTTCCCTCCAGAGACTGGGCTGGTAAAGCAATAGTCATTACCTGGTACCCCTCCATAGCCTTTGTTGAACATAAAACAAAGAGGAATAGTGGTGCCTTGTGAGAAAGGCAATATGTCAGTATTACACCCCGACGTGTTAATTGGCCCTGTGTACAAGATGTAGAATAACTCTTGTGAGAGGTTGCTCAGTACCAAACGTACAGTAGGGACTGAGTATTTTTTCAGTATTTTATCTGAATGTTAAAGGGAGGAAAAGGATGACAACTGACACGCCCCCGTTGCAATTAAGTTAGGAGCTTTGATGGCTGTTTCTCTGTTTCTTTATGAATCAAATATAGTGCCTCTGTGAGTAGAGTTAGGGGGGGAAGACAAAGGGCGAGCACATGATGAAATAGGATCCAATCTCCTGAGGCTGTTTTGTGTGTTACCTAGGAAATTTTGGGTCAAATCTTCATGGGTTGTTATTCAGTGTAGCACCAGTGAAAATGGTTGTGTTCAGGCAAACCGTGTCCCTTCATCTGCTGGCATAGAGTGGGAGACCTAGAGCTCTGTTTTATTCTTCTCCTACCTCAGTCTCTGCCTGGCTTTGTTACTGCCTCTATTTCCTCCCACTGAATGGTCAGATTAACTTTGTAGGTGTTCCCCACCTGGGCCCCACGAGTGTCCCGTAAGTGAAAGCCATTCAAGTGATAGGGAAGGTGTCAGCTCTGGGCAAATAGGTCAGCAAAGGTATGGCTGGACCAAAGCTATTCCTGATGGATGAAATCTGCTCCTCCTCTTATGCCCTGTTACTGTCAGAGGTCAGTTCTTGTCGCTGAACCCACATGCCTCAGCCCCTGTGCACCCAGGCTCTGGTGAGTGGTGGTGTCTGCCATATGGTCGTCTCCTAAAGGAACACCTCGGTTGCATAATAAAGGAATTAATATTTCAGCAGGCAGTTGTACTTGTGTGCAATTCCAGCTTGCCTTTGTCTGGTTGGATGGGTTACTCCTTACAGTTTCAAATTATTCTTTATGGACAGAGAGTGGGTTTACCCAAGTGTTGGCTGAGCAGCAGAAGGGAGGGTGTGTGCATCTCAAGAGGAGATAGTTTGGGAGTCATCTTTAACAGATGTTGTTGGGACTGACCTTAGGCACTTGTGCTCGCTATAGTGCTAGTGTACATGCTCCCCCAAAGAAAAAATATGGAAGATTTAAAACTCCATTTGTTAGTATGCTTCTCTTGAGATTTTATTATTTATTAACTCTTCCACCACTAGCTCATATAGCTTTCAAGAGGAAAGCATCCCCCTTTCCTCTCAAGTGGGGGCAATCCAAACCTCCTCTAACTTCAGTAGCTCATATATTGTAAAATGTCCTTTACATTACCCCACATACCACATTCCTGTGTGTTCACTAGAGATACCCCTGACAAGGAGAGTTTTATGAGGTTGCAGTTACTCTCACCATGTAGACGAGAGATGATTATGCAGATAGCCCAGTCCTCTCCTCATGTTCCTGATCCTGTAGTCGCTTTATGTGGTAGCAGCAGCCTTCAACTAGAATGGACAGTTATTCTAAGACATCTGGACTTTTTAGGTTGCCCTCTGACAGTGAAAAGCAGGTGATGTCAGCAGGTAAAAAGATAGAAGGCCTAATTTGTCAGGCTTCAGTGGCATCAGTTGTCCTATTTTTCTGGCATCAGAAAAAATCATCAAAATAATTTCGTCTTTCTCAAAGCAGGCCTTAGCATGTGGCATGTGTTTCTCTAACACCTGCTTTAGATACTGCCCCTTTTCTTCTGAAATACTTAAATTACTACTCCAGTTTTTTTAAACTGATTTTGCTTTTAATAATTACTGACCAAAAGAGCTTTTCCATGGTTTTCAATTGAATACATACTACTGCAAACCTGCAGTCTGCCATTGCCAGAGCTGTGGGCACATCTCATTGTAGAGAGGTGACTGAAGCTGCATTGAAGCTGTTTTGTGCTGTGTTGTGAGTATGAGAAACCTGACATGGTGAGGGTCCCCTTGATCTGGTACTCTGTTGTTTCCTACTGCATTCCTTCCCTCTCCCTGTCTCCCTTTACAGAGCAGAGTTAAATGGGTAATGGAAACAGCAGTGGTGGAGGTGGTTTTGTAAAGCTAGGTCAACACTCATTGCAGAAACACTTCACTATCATCTTCTGGTGCTTGTACAATCCTGTTGTCATGGTGCCAGTACATCTAGGAGTGCAATTTTTCTTATTTCACCTTTGTAATGTGCTAAGGGCCTACCAGTTTTACTCATGAGCCAGCGCAGAAAGCTGACGAGTGGTTTATCCAAACCTGTACATGAGACCAGTGGCCAGCAAGAGAGCCCAGTTTTGCAGGAGCAGTGGTGCTGGGAGAGCTGCTGAGCTCATTGTCATTATAATCAGACAGATTTTCTATCAATAACCTGACAAACCCAAACTAACATTTAGGTTTTGCTAATGCTAATACTGCCTCTGTATGTACGTGACACTTTACAGCTCAGGCCAGCCATGTTTTAGTAGTTCTGCACGTATTTCTGAGAAGGAGGGATAGAGTGAGCAACCCAGCTGAGGCTGACAAGCCTCCTTCCCTTTGCTCTCTTGAGCACATGTTCTCTATGGGACATGGCAGTGGCACTGCCCTTCATGGGTGGCATTCCACACCAGAAAAGCGGGAAATTCCAACATGTGAGCAGCTATTGCCCACTGGCTTTGACTGAAATTCAGGGATTGTCTGCATTTAGTTTTTATTTGGGTTTTGCAAATGGTGTGAGCTGAAACCACCAGAGGTATTTTGGAATGCTTTCCTCTGTTCATTTCCCTGTAGAGACAACCTTAGAGGCTCCCAAGGATCCAGCAGAGTGTTGAAAAGAGGATTTAGGTATCTGAAGTCAGATTTACCTTCAGTTTTTCCTGAGCTCCCAGTTCCCTTAGGTTCTAGGTTTTAGAGGTCACAGAATAACTGGTGCACTGTTGTCCTTCAGAAGCAGTCTGTTTTTTAAATAGGGAATTGGAAAATCTAAGCTATAGGGTCGGGCAAGGTGGGAAAAGGGTGGTGACATGAGGTCAAGCCCATTGCTGCGTTGATGGAAAGGATGGCAGCAGCAGGAGGGTGCCTCAGGCATGGCATATCCTGCTGTGATGATAACTTGCCTCACACCCAGGCCACAAGTCTTCCATCAGCTTTTAATACTGAGGAAATCTGTTAAAGGGGATGTTTCTTGCAAGGGAAGAATGCTCATGGCTTCCAGGGAAGGATGAATGTCCTTTCTTTCCCTTCTGGGTTAACGGCCTGATATTGTGAAGGCACCACATATCTCTGGTGCTGGCAGAGAATTTCCTTCTTTAATACTAACATGAGGAAGGGGAAAAAAAACCCACTTGAGCATGTTTCATTGTTTCTTTTCTTAGGACTTTTTTTTCTTTTTAAGCATGGAACCTGAAATCACATTTCCCAGTTGCTGTAGTGATGGAAAGAAAGGTCACAGCCTTGCTAGAAATATTCCTTTTATTGCTGATAGAAGAGTAGATGGGCTCACATATCAATAAAAGTGAGGGATGGTAAGTGTGATGTGGGAACAGAATTCAATAAAGTTTTATTGTATCACAAGTGGACTGAAGTGCATTTAAAAACATTAAATGAAGGCACACAATATCTGCTCTGCTGGACCTTAGGGCCAGTGAATAGACAGTTAATTGAATAATGACATTTTTAAGAGAATACAAGCACTAGAAAGCAAACTGATATTTTCATTGCTCTGAGATTGCTGGTAGAAAGGGAAAGAGACGGGAGAAGATGGGACAAAATTGCAATCTGAAAACAATTTAATGAGACCGCTTTTCCCAAGAATACAGTTCTTAATTATTTCTGGAGTGCTCTAAGGCCATTATGTGGCCTCTAGGTTTTCCCTCTGCGTTTTCTCGCCGCCTTCTCCATCGGTTGAGAAGCAGTGTTTGCCCACTGAGAGCAGTGCTGTGTTTTGTTAAACAAATGGACTTGCGGCTTCTCTGCTTTTCTTTTGCCCTGGGTTTTTATGTTTGCTTTGTTTTTGTTTTTTCCCAAGAGAATTTGGTCCCCCAAGGCCTAGCAGGGAAAATGGCAAATGTTCCCAAGGGATTAAGCCTGACTGTTGGCATTTTGGCCAGTAATGAGTGAATTCCATCCTGAAGCCAGGCCTCCTTTGTTTTATTTAGTTAAATATATTATTTGTGTGCATGAGCTGGGAAGAATAAGTAAAACCAAAGAAAAAACAAACAAAAAACCCCCCAGACCAAAAACCCAACAGCAGACCTAACTATCCATTATGATTATTTCTGAGCAAAGAATCTTTGTCTCCTGCTGACAAATTGCCTTTCTTCCAATGCATACAATTTCTTGGGCATTGCAGTCAAAAAAGCCTCTTTTTTGTATTCACTCAAATTCCCGGCTTTGCTTGCTAGTTTTTTGTTGTTTTTTTTTTTAACCCACAGAAGCAGAAATAAAGAATATATTGCTTCCCTTATCAGTCTTCTTTTACTGTGTGTTTGTGGGGAGAGTGCACCTACACAACAGCCTGTTGGAAAGCACTCTTAGTTAAAATAACCTGATGTTATGGGCCTTTGCAAACCTGCAGGCTGACCTATCTGCATAGTTGTGTACATCATGTTCAAGAAAGGGGAGGAAAGCTAAGACCTAGGGAAATAAAGGTAAACTTGAAGTAGCCTGATACAAAGGGAAATAAACATTTTTGTAAGGCACAGTGAAATAAATGGCAACATGGTTAATTTTTGAATATGAGATGAGTTTGGCTTAAAATAAGGAAATTAGGTGGTTTCCAGTGTGTCTGTAATGCATACTGGTTTGAAGGTCTGCTGTCAGCAGGAACAGTATGGATTTTCTTGTGGGGAGAAGCTGGATAAGTGTTAGGGAATCTCCATAGTAGGAAGACCATCACTACCTTCTGCATCTCTTAATTTCCAGCATGCTTCTATGAAAAGCCAGCTCCTGCTGGCTCCTGTCATCTCTGTCCTTTCCTCTAGGGTGTGGGACACTTCATCACATCTTTCCCCCATGCCAGCATGAGCCTTTGTGCAAAAAAGTAATTTTTCCTCTTGCTCTCTTCTTAGTATTTAGCTGATTGCCTCCTGGACCAGCTCACCACTCCCTAGTCCCAGGCTTAAAGTATTGAAATGCCTCCATGCACTGATCTCTCTTTACTACATGCATTGGTTCTGGAAATCTCCATGAACAACAGGTTTTGCTCCCGTATGTCCTGGGAGTTGCACAAGCTGTCTTTATCAGAAAAGTCACCAGAGTGCTATGCTCAACTTTGTTAGATCTGAGATGCTGCAGTGGATGAGAGCTGGAGTGTGTTACAGCCTGGGCAACCTGTGAACTTCTCATATGATCATGGGATGTTTGATTGCACATTTGTTGATACTTTTATTTAAGCTAGTACAGCTGGGACAAGTTTGGAATTTTTTTCTAAAGAATATAAAAAGGTTTCTGTGGTAGAGGACAAGAGGCAAAATTCTCATCTCTCTCCACCATCACCTCAGTCAGAAAATTTGCAGTGTGGAGACCCAGACTTTAAATAAGTCAAAGAATTTATTTTTGATTTATTTTATTTATTTATTTTAGGTAGGTCTGTTATGTGTTTCTCACATAGGCTGGTTTTTTTTGATATAGAGCCCTGTCAGTTCTCCTGAGGGCCTCTATAATTGGTTTATTATGGAAGTTGAAGGTGGAAAACTCTGATGCGTAGTGTAAGTTATTTTATGAAGATTATGAATATAAGGGGGTAGCTTAGTCCCTTGTGTGACTTCTATGCACTATTTATTCCTTTCCAATCCTGACCCACAGCAGCTGAATTTTTAGAGAGAAAGTGTATGGTTTTGGTTTGAGTCTACTCATTTAAACTGAAAGGTGCTTAAAGTCTTTCAGTCTGTTGCCTGACTGCCTTTGGCCATTGAGTATGAATTGAAGGTCATTAAATTGCAGAGAAACTTTCCTTCGGTGTCAGCAAACTTTGGGTCAGGTTCCTGGTAACTTGAGGATATCTGAAGTCATTAGCTTTTTTCAAGAAATTCATCTTTGTCACACCCATTTCTAGCACGGTAAATAACTGTTATTGTCTCAGCTAAAAAGGAAATTGTAACCAGTAGTACACAGAAAGAAGAATGAAAATATGGGATATTCTTCAATAAAGTAATAGGTTCCAGTCTTCCCACCTTGGCAGCTGATGGTTCTGCATCTAAATAACGAGATGTCTTTGTAGTGTCTGAAACAGATTTGTGCTACCTGAATAAAGGTGCTGACAAACCTCAGCAGCCTGACCCCTGCAAATGCTTTTCTGCAGCACCAATGGGAAGAAACCACTGGCTTTAGCTCATTTGTACCAAGATGTGTTTTTCAACTCTTTCTGACATGACATTTCTAGATATTTGCCACCAATTTGCTGTCTAAACATGACCCCACACTTCCCAGTTGTCTCTGAACAATTCTGTCATCGTTAAGAGGAATATATTCCTTCCCATCTTTAATAATCTATTGCCTAAATTGTGTTATTATGCCAAGCACCCTCTGGAGACATTGATATGGATTTCATAAATTTTATACTAGACCTTCATGGAAATGGTATTTATATTTCTGGGTTTTATTCCTATTTTCCTTTAATTTCTCTTACAAGAAGTATTGCAAAGGTTTCTTTCATTGGTGCAAGCAGTGTAAGGAGATTAAACCATCCTTGCCAGGTGCTATTATAAATCCACAAAAGAAATGAAATACATTTATTGGGTTTTATTCTGGCCAATGGGGATAACAGAATATGTGTATCCAGTGGCTAAGTTGAGGATTGAAGTTCATTTCTTCTAGCACATGCGGGAGGAGGAGGGAGGGGGGAAATTTGAGTGTATTAAGGCAAATCCCTTTAGTGTGTGAAATACGAAAACGCATCTTTCCAGATCTAAAAATACAACTTTGTTGAGTTTCTTTATATTAAAAGGGCTCCCAGGAAGAGAGCCAAATGCATCTGAATGTATTACTTCTTTCCCTCATTTCCTCCACTTTCCTTCCTAACAACATTTCCAGTCAACTTTTAACAATATAGGCCTGCATGAAACCGCAGTAGTTGTATGTACCTCAAACTCTGGCAAAGGAGACAAATATAGACTGCGTAGTATTTGATTTTTGTTGGCTTCTGTTTCCAAGAGGAGTAAAATGGGAGGAATTGTGGAAGACTAAGGCAAAGGGGACCTCCCCAGGGTATCCTTTTGAAAAACAAACAAAACACCAAACAAAATCCTGCAACTTACTTCTAGAGGTTTCTTATCCAAAAATAGTCATGGCATGTCATTTACCTGGGCTGATTGCCAGACTATGCAGAAATGTTCTTAAAGGGTTTTTTTGAGGTGTGTCTGACTTTTTTTTTTTTGGGGGGGGGGGGGGGGGGGGGGGGGGTTGCTTCTGCCTTTAACTGGATATCCAACTTTGTAAACAAAAAATAAGCACAGCAAACAGCAAGTGCAGCAGCAATTTGTTTAGTTTTTGTTTATCATGCTGAAGNGGGGGGTGAGGGGGCGGGGAGTGGAATGGCGGCCAATTCAGATTAGAAGAGATTTATTCCAATTGATTTCACAGATGAATGTATTGCTGAGGGTCTAAACTAATCTCCTCCTCCAAAGTCCCTTTTCCCTCCATGGGTAACTTAAAAATGTCTAATGTAGTTTTAAAAAATGCCTTAATCTCATTTATCTTTAATTTCTCTGTTCCGCTCTGCAGGCCCACATAAAAAGATTTACAGTGGGTATTTATCCCTTCCAATATCAAAAGCAAATTCCCTTCCAGATCTCAATTTTCACTGATAATCCTCAGAGATGTATAATTTTAATTTACCTTGCAGATGACGTCTACCTGGTTTCTCTCTCTGCTTTTATGAAGGTATTATTCAGCTGCACCTCATTAACTCTGGTTTGTTGGTTTTTTTTTTTCCCCTTCTCTCTTGTGTGTGTTGAACGGTGTCTGTGAGTGAAACTATTGTCTTGTCCTTTGCTGGAGTGCACGTGCGGGTGCAGCAGGGGCTGGGGCTGGCATGTCACCACATAATCCAGCCGAGTCCTTTCTTTTTATCCCAGGAGAGGCAGCATCGGGGGTCTTGTCCTTTTTTTGCTTTAAAAATTAATAATCTCACATTTTTCCATTTCATCTCTTACAACGGCTTGCAGGACCACACAGATGCATACTCACGCACCTGAAAGCTTCCAAAACTTCAGATGTTCAGATCTGCAAAATAATGGTTCTACTAAGCAGAACAGGAACTATTGTGCTCTTGGGATTTTGAAAATGAGTCTATTATATTTAGGTGCCCTAATGAAAGCTGAGCTTCCCTGGAAATCTACCTTTAATGTCTGTATGGGAAACACTCTGGCATCGTTCCACCTATGTTACTATTTAAAGCAGCAAATTGTGCATTTAAGTGCTCTTCTCAGTGCAGCCCTAAAAGATGATTCCATGTTTCTGCAGCAAAACTGAAGGGATGGCAGAAATGTAAAGTCCATGGAGTAAATGCGGACGTGAGTTTGAATATTTGACTTTAAGGAGAAAAAAAATCAGGAAACAATATATAGATGGTGTTGGAGATATTTTTTTATTAGTAAGACGTGGCTCAAAGCATTGAAATCGTAAGATAAATGATCTTTATAGTCTAGGCTTGTGTGGGAGAGCAGAATGGAGTGGCTAGTGACTCTCTTTGGTATGAAATTACACTGTGTCTCTGCTGGTGGTCTTTTCCTTATCACAGGCTGAAATTAGTCCTGCTTCGACATAATCACATTTGTATCCCGCTGCTGCTTTGGGTATTTATACTCAGGTTTGGCAGTGCCTGAAACAGGAAAGACTTTTTCAGTCAGTAATCAGTACAGAGCTGAAGATATGGAGGCACCAGCTACTAAAATGTAGCAGGGAAAAGATGGTCCTACCTCTCAGGCACACCTGAGCCAACTCTGATGCTGACCAGGGCATGAAATGCAGAGGCACCAGCTGTAAAGCAGGGATAAATTTCTCATGTGGATGTTTGTAGAAGGCACAGTTGTACCCCTGGTTTCACTCAGGCTTTTCCCATGGGCACCACAGGGACACTAACAGCCAGGCATGTGCTTAAAGGTTTGATGGATGTCAGCTTGTGTGTTAGCATCTTATATATGGTGTGTGCAACTAGCAGGAGCCTAATTTGGGGGGTCCTTTATGTGCTGAGGCTGGGGTTTCGGAGAAGGAACAAATAGGCCTTTGTCCATTTAAAGACTTACTCAGAAGAGTGAGCATGTGCCATGTACATTTCCAATGAAGTCAATAATTAAATATGTTCCAGATGACTCTGGTGTGGGAGGATATTAGTAATTACCATAAAGTGACAAATCTACATTCTGTGGCTGGTACTTTGAAAACAAAAAGTCAGTGTTTCAAATAGAATCCATTAAAAATATGACCTGATTCAATTGTCATGTTTAAGTTAAAATAATGTCTTAAGTTTTGGACCTTTTTTTCTGATTTTTTTTTTTTAAACAGTCCTAATAGAGGTATAGTAGTTGTCTTTCAGCACATGCCTTTGATGAGAGCCCACTGAAACACTTGGGAGTTTTCTTGTTGAGTTGGAGGGAATTTCAATGCACAGAGTGAAACTGGACAGTATTTAAATCAGTGCAGCCTTGCTTATTAAACAGCGTGAGTCTGAGCCTTCACATTTGGGAGAAATTTGTGGTGCAGTGATGATAATATGGAGAGATTTCCAGTGAAAAGGAAAAGCATTTCTTTCTCAAAGAGGACTGGTCCGTTCTGCCATCTAGTCTCAGAAATGAAATTAAATCGCTTACAAAGTCTCAAACCAGTTCTAGAGTACACAAAAACAATCATTCACATTTTGCCTTGGTAAAAGGAAGGTCACAGAGCTGGGGTTTGGGTATGCAGAGAGAAGACAGGAAAGGCCAAATCTCAATTCAAGTTGAAACTGGACAGTGTTGTGGCAGATAATACGAAGAGCTTTTTTAAAGGTACTTTAATAGCAAGGGGAGGTCTAAAGAAAACACTGAGAGTGATCCTTGTTGAACGCAATCATCCCACTAATGGAGAAGAAGAAAAAGTAGAGGCATTCAGTGTTTTGGGTTTTTTTCCCGAAGTCTTTAATAATCCTGATAGACCTTGAGATGCCTGGTCCTTTCAGCTGGAGAACCATGTTGACAAGTCCATGGTCCCTGGTGGGATTCATCCCAGAGTACTGATGGAACTAGCAGATGTTAATGGCAAGGCCCCTCTTGATCATTTACCAAATATCTTGGGAGTCTGGGGAGTCCCTGCTGACTTGAAGGTAGCCAATGCTACTCCAATTTATAAGAAGGACTGTTAGTCTAACCTCAGTTCCTGGAAAATTATGAAGAAGATCATAGTGGGGTGCTATTAACAGGCATTTAAAGCGTAGTCCGATTTTCAGGCACAGTCAGCCTGGGTTCACAAAGGCAAATCCCTGTTTAAATAATTTGGCATATCTTTCCATGACAAGGTAATTTACCTAGTGGATCAAAGATCTGGATACAGGATGTGAATGCACTATTAGCAAGTTTGCTGATGTCCCAAGCTAGGAGTTGCTGTTAACTGTCTTGAGAGATGAGAGGCATTGCAGAGGGAGCACGGATAGATTGGAGCATCAGGCAATGATTAATGGGACATAATTTAACAAAAACAGCTGCTGGTTTCTTCACCGGATATGAGGGAGTGGCAGCCCTGCAGAAGGGGATCTGGGGATGATGGTTGACAACAGCTCAGTGTGAGCCAGCAGAGAGTGCCCTGGCAGCCCAGAGGACAAACCCCATCCTGAGGTGCATCAAACACAGCATAACCAGCCAAACAAAAAAGGTGATTATCCTGCTGTACTGTGCATTGATGCAGCCTCCACCTTGAGTCCTGTGTGCAGTTCTGGATCCCACCATTTAAAAAGGATGTTCAGGTGCTCTGATGCATACAAAGCCAGTGAAAGGGATGGAAGACACGTCCCATGAGGAGCAGTTGAGAACTTGGGATTTGTCAAGTTTGGAGAAAAAGAGTTCAAGGCTAGTTGGTCTCTACAAATTCCTGAGGGGAGGATGTTCTAGAGGGAGGTGCTGAGCTCTGCTCCCTGGAATCCAGTGATAGGACACATTGGAATGGTTCAAGCTGTGCCTCCGGAAGCTTAGTCTTGACATTAGGATGCATTTCTTTACTGAGAAGGTCCAGCACTGGAGGAGGCTTCCTGCGAAGGTGTTTGATGCCCCAAGCCTGCCAATCTTAAAGAAGAATTTGGACAATGCCCTAAATACTATGCTTTGGGTTTTGGTCAGCCCTGAAGTGGTTGAACAGTTGGACTAGACAGTCATTCCAACTGCAAATAAACCATTTTTGCCACGGGAAGATGCTGATGCTTCCCAGTGAAATGATAAATGGGGTTTCCAGAGCCCCACGTGTGTGCCTGGAGACATAAGTTGGCAATTGTTGGTGTAGTATGTGGTAAGAAAGCTCAAACAAATTGCTTTGCAACACTTCTTCATCTGAGCATCTACACTCATGTTGAAATGGGTTTTTGCAGTCAAACACAGCCCAAATCTTATCAATTATGAATGGCTGCAACAGATGGTATATATTATTGTTCTTAAGAATAAGTGATATGTTTCAAACAAGAAACACATGTTTCTCAGCAGCTTTAGCTGCCACTTCTGAGATGGGAACCAAATCCCTGACCTTGTCTTCCCCTCCGCTTGTTGGATAACATCCTATTTTAATAACCAAAAAATGAAGACCATGAAATATTGCACGATGGAAAACTGTGTGCAAACATCAATTCCGGTGTAAGAGGATCCTGCTCTTTCTCAGCTTGCTGGGAGCTGCACCTGTCTGGGCAAAGGTGAAATTTGTGTTTGCAGCACAGCTATCGATCAGCCTTTCCCAAGGGTCCTTGGGACAGGGAATTTCTGCAAAAATTCTTGCTTGGAGTTTCAAGAAGTTTGTGCAGTGTTGCTGCAAGGAACTGGCTGTAGCCTGAGATCAAGGTATAGCATGATGATGTTGATGAGTGCTTTGTCAGATACCTGGCTTTGCAGAAAATACTTTGTATTCCTTCAGTTTTCCTTTCAATCCCCATTTGTTGCATTGCTTTCTTTTTAAAACTGAAATTGCCTTAAATACAGCAGGTGAAAGGTTTTGGGGGCTAAAAGCCCGGCTTTTGAAGAGAAATCCAGTTGAACTTGTAGCAGTTCTCTGAAACTGGACCAGAAGTCTTGAAGACTATATTCCCTTAAGCCTGTGCCTATTTTTACTATAGATATAAAATTCTATGTACATGCTTTATCTGGAAGCAAATAAAATGTGTAAGCATCTGCAGGATTGGTGCCTAATTTGGTGGAGAAAAGTCCACTTAAAAATCTTCATTGCTCTTACAAAATTTGCTACAAAAATGTTTGCTGTTTATGATGCAGAATACATCTAGATGCATTGCCAGAACAAATGAGCCAAAGGTATTTTGTGATAGTAGCCATTCAAAAATAGAATCACAATAATTTGTTTATTTTCTGATTTATAAAATTGCTACAGCATCTTGGCTGAAACTGCGGTTAGAAAGCGTATATGTTCTTCCTCTGGTGTTTTAGAATTCTCACTTAACATTCATAACACAGCAAAATACTCATTTCTGTGTCTTTAAAAGCAATCATATTAGTTATTCCCCTGGTGAATTTAGTGCTTATTCAAATGCGCTCTCTGCTCTCCTTGAAAAGGAATTTTGGCTCAATTTCTTTAGTGCAAAGCCCTTCCTTAGTGCCTTGATAACACAGTGTTATCTTATTCTGTAATACTTCACCATACAAAGCAATCTCAAACTCAAGGAAGCATGCCAAGAGACACTGGGCAAAAAGCCCTTATGTAAAGTTTGAACTTCTTTCCCTTAACAGTGCAGCATTTGCACAACCCTCTCTTCAGGCAAAGAAAATAAATAAATCAAAACAAAGCTCTAAAGTTAACCAAGAAGTTTTTTAAGCAGTACTCTTGATATTTATTTTAATGGGAAGAAATCAACTTTATGTCACTTTCATCAGGCTAAACTATAGGAATTCTGCAGTGCTCTTTGCTGACAGTGGGACAAACTCCTTGTATTGCGCCCAGATCTGTATGTAAAGTTTCCATTGTTGAATTCTTTTTTTTTTTTTTTTTTTTGAGGTGGAATTTGATGCTTTACGGGTCCTGTGTGGGAGTGTGGTGACAGTTGTGCAAAGCCTAAGGGATTTTTTGCTCTGGAGCTCAGGATAAGAAAATGCAGGCTTAGGTACTGATGGCCACCTTGGCAAGATTTGCACCCTTCTCCTTCTTCACTCCAGCTTGTGATCATCCTTCCTGTGATCCTTTTGGCCCAGCGCTGAGTTACTGAATTTGAGGTGACGTTGGCTCTCTTTGCCATGCAGTTTGTGGGCTGCATAAATCTGAGCAGGATGACAGTCTCATTGGAGCTCGGGATGTGTGGGAAGGAGCCCCAGGTACTCAAGGTTTGCAGTCTTTCTCATGATATCACAGTCCATGGAAATTGGGTGTATGGATACCATTAAGTAGTGTCAAGATGAGAGCTATCTCCAGAGAGATTATTTATCACTTTCCTTTCCCTCTGCCTGAATTCAGGGAGGTTTTATTGAAAATTCACCTCTCATCTCCCCTTTTATTCTTTCCACTTCATTTCTCCCATTCCCCCTTACTCTATCATAAATATACCTGCATAGCTGTGACTGTGGCTTTACAAGCTTCAGCCTCTTAAACCCAAATGCTATTCTTTGCAGCCAACCACACCTTTCAGGACAGGAGCAGAGGCTCTCCTGGAATATACAGGAGGATATTGGCTTGTAGAGCATTGGATTTACTGTTAATAGGTCAACTTGAACTTTTTTTTTTTTTTAAAATACCTTTTTCTCATCATTCCAGTTGAGAGTCCCAGAATGTGATCCCTCTCAGGAATGCAGAATTAGCCTAACTCAGGGCTCACGTGGCTTTTGTGGTACCAGTGGTGTGTTTGTCTTTGGTCAATCAATAGGGTCAAGAGGCGAGAGTTTGTCTGGTTTATATCAGTGTTTGCCTGAAGTCAGATAGGTAGCCAATTAAATTTTCCAATATTGAATGAGAAGAGAGTGGTAGTGTCAGCTCTTCTACAAATGCATATTAAATTACATGATGCAAAAGTGGCTAAAGATGATTCACAGCAATAATTTGACCCAGTTATGTGTTTATTGCATTTAAAAGACAACTGGGGGCTTGATTTCATTGCCAGCTGTGTGGTAGTTAATGATCAGTAAGAAAGCATCAAACTGAGAACAACTTCTGTTTCTAAATACAGCCCACCACACTGAATTTCAGACATTCCCAGAATGAACTGTGTGTGTGTAATGGATCTAAAAATAAGGAGAAATATGCTTTTATTTGAGACCAACAGTATATATTCACTGCAAAACTGTTCTTAGCTAACAAAAGAAAATCATACGCAGAAATGATGGACTTGCTTCTAAATGCACATAATTGCTCTGGCCTACAGCTATATGACTCCTGATTAATGGTGGCCATAAATGATTGTTCTAACAATCATTTTGAAACCTATGTAATTAGCAGTAGAAGATGAAATTGTTACTTCCTTTCAGACTGACATTTTTACTGCAACCATTATTTTTAAAAACATCAGGCAAGCTCTTTGCCTGAGTGGTCTGTCCAGTATCATTGTTTTAAAAATTCATTTCCGGAAACAATTGCACATTTGATAAACATCAGTTTGAAAATTCAATTTACTGGGTAAAGAATTTGGGGACACAGTTTTTCATAAAACAAAATAAGTCAATTAGAGCCTTCTTTTCACAGCCTGCAGGTTTTCTTTCAAGCAAAATAGCACTGATTCGGTTTGGTCTATAAAAGTGTAGGCAGCAAAGCTCCAAAGACAATGTGCTACAATCAAGTTGAATTGAAGGTGCCTAAGAGAAAATGAATGCTACAGGGTTTTTTTCCTTTGATTTTAGGTTTTATTATGTATGTGCCTTGTTAGTTCCATTTAAAGAAATGAAAAATGCAAATATCTCTTGCTCTAAAGCACACGTTATTTGAAAAAAACATAAATTCTTTCATGCATTAATTAAAATGTAGCAGCAGCCTGATGTCTCTCTTCACCCAGTGCTGCAGTGAAGACGGTTCTGTGGTGAAATGTGGCAGCTCTAAAAAAGCATGGCAAATGGGGTGATACTCTGCACATCACACAGAGGAGCCTCTGGCTTCAGTCACTCATCTTTCTAGTTGAGAAAGAATCCATTATATGGGCCTGAATTTCGGATTGGTGGATGCTCCCATTGGGCCATTTGGGCAGGATTTTGGAGTGGGGATGGAGCAGAAAACAATTTCAATACTGCTTGTAGCTTAAATCCAGACAAAATTTGGTTTAGTTTCTCAGGGAGTTGCTCAGTCAGATTGTTCAGAGACAAAGTTTTCTTAGCAGCCCAGTACCTAAGGGAAGAGCTTTTCCAACTTCGTGCTCTGCCAGACCCCAAACCTAATTGACGTGGACTTAAAAATTGATACCAACGAGTTGCTGGAAATATGCATACTCTGTTGTGTGTTCCTGCAGCATGCAATTGATCTAAAAGCAGGGAATGTTTTGGGCTAGGCACACAGAAGGAGTTAAGTGCCTTTAAAAACCCAGTCATGTCTCTGTAAGGCTTAGTCTGCAGGAGTTGATTAATGCAGCCGTGTTTGATGCTTATCCTGCTGGAGGTGCTTTGCAGTGGACATTGCCTACTGCCTGCACTATTCCTGGCTGCTCAGGCAACTGCATAACTGCAAAAAGATGAGTGAGAAAAATAGCAAGCGAGCTTGGCATGTAAGCCTTGCAAGGGAACTAATAATAAAAAAAAAAAAAAATCAGTTTAGGGTTCAGTTATAATTGTTTAGATTTTTTTGAACACACTTTCTCTTTTTATCCAGAAGAGCTAATCCCTGATCCTAATCCTCCCTGCAAAAAGGGAGCTCATTGATACTGGTGAGGAATACTTAGAAGGATGTCCTGACTTGCCGTATAGTGTTCTAGAGAAAGGCAAGCTCTCCATGTTTCTGCAGGTCCTATGGACCAGCTACATTAGATGTTTCATCCTTCGCCTGGGAGTGTTGCAGTATAAGGTGTGGGGAGGGCAAGACCTGCAGGGTTGTTCATCAGTCTTGTTTTCCTCTTGCTGATGACCTGACTCCCTTGTGTTGGATTTTGGAAGGAAACAGAGTCTTGGCTTTACAGTGTGATGTTGGTGCTCCAGATTGCATTTCTATTCCCCGGGTATGAGATCTCACTCTGCATTCCTCTATGTGCTGGATATTACTTTTAGAAAAGCTAATAAATATACTCCACGTTCTTCCTGTTTAGATTAGCTTGGTCATAATGTATCTCTTTACTCTTCCTGGGCTGTCTTAAAATGTCCAGTACAGGACTTTGTCTGAAATGAACTAATTTTTGGTTTACATATTTCCCATCTCCAATTCTAATCGTGGACCAGTTGAAAACTCTTTGCTCCTTCTTTGTTTGCCCTAAAACTGCAGGGCAATAGCATATGATGCTGCTATAGGTAATTTTAATCTTGGCTTATCGTTACTGAGTGTGTGTGGTGCTAGGAGATATTTTTTACTCTTAAAAAAGCTTCATTTGTACATGTGTTTGCTTAAGTGAAAAAAAGAAAAGCCTTGTTTTTAAAGCATTTCCAAGCATTTTAATTTTTATATATATATAAAAATAAGATTTTTTAAATTCTATTTTCCTTTGAAATGTGCACTGAAAACTGCTGAATGGCAGTCCTCACATTTTCTATGTGGATACTGTTCTGTACAAGAGACCTCATGTGTAACAGTGTTGAAAATCTAATCAGGAATGCTTCATGGAGCTGCAAAATCATTGCTGGATAAAACATTTTAACAGCAAAGCAAAGCTGTAATTTCCAGAGAAGGTCATGATTGCAAACGCTGTGTTGACTGGGTGTGACCTGGATGAATCTTGATGTTCCAGGAGGAAGCCCAGGTGTGCCCAAACCTGATGGCCTCTCTTTTCCATCCCAGTTTTCCTTTTGCGAAACATAGCTGTTATGTGGCTAAAGGATGGGAAACAAAGCAGAAATTGCGATTACAGTCAACAAGCTCAGTATTCTCCACACTCAGGTCCCAGGCGTGATGGTATTGTGTGCAGCAGTGCCATTTCCCACTACTGACTGTGTGAGCAGGAGCTTTCCCTGACCTGCTCTATAAAGCCCATGTTGCACACAAAGCCCAGAGTCCCCTTTAGGTTTATTAACAAAGAAAGCAACAAAAACTGGCGTGCTGAGCCACTCCTGGGGCTCCTCCCCAAGGACTGCACTGCTAAGAGCTGGAGTCCTCTCTGCACACCAAGTACAAGCAGGGGAGGCAAGATGCGTTTTGCAGAGCTGCTTAACCCTTTCCTGGAAGGAACTGCATCTCACTGTCTCTTGGGGAAAGGGAGGAGCGGTGAGAGGAGGATGGGGAGGCAGTTTGGTGTTTATTTTTATCTCAGTCCCCACAGCATGCTTACACTACATGACTTTTGTATAATCTAATAGGTAGATTCCTGCAGTTTTAAGTAGGCAGATTCAGAGTCGAAGGTCTTGTGACTCTGAAGCCATTGTGTGCATGTCACACACCTCACCGCATTAGGCTACCCTTGCAGTCCTGGTCAGGGAGAGCTCAGAACATAACAAAGAGCCTAACTGGCTGAGCCCCACTGGTGCCTATCTATCTTGGCATTTATTTTCTCTAGGCACCTGAACATCTCATTTTGCTGTTCCCTGCTGTGAATGCCACCCCAATGTGGTCTCTCAGTGATCCTGAACTCCAGCTCCTGCTGTTGTGTTTTTCACTTTTTTGCAGTTCTGGTCTGTGTGTTTTTAGAGGTGGCATCTTTGAGATCCTTGGTCTCTGCTGGCATTGCTAGGAAAGGAAACAGTAAGGTCTTTATTCAGAGCCACTGCAAACTGGTGCAGCTCTGGTGGTGGATATGAGGCATGTTTCCTTTCCCAGTATGGTATCTGCCAGTCCAGTGTAGCTCTATGGCGGGTGTGTACATGCAAAGCTGCTTCCAGTTTGGTTTTACCTTGCAACTTAAGAGCCTTCTGCTGTGCAGACATCAGGAATGGGGAAGAAAGAGCATCAGCGAGAACACCAAATGCCCTGGTGCTCTGTTGTTGGAGACAGGAAGGATGGTGACAGCCACTGACCATTTGTAGGGGGGCTGTGGCTCTGACTCCCTGCTGTTTCCCTGTATTCAGTGCCCATTGAGCAGCATCCCTGTTCCTATCCCCAGCTGCCTCAGGCCTCATTGACAGTGGTTCACTAGTGGTAACAATGCTGGTGGAGATGAAGCTGTCATGTCCTTGGCCATCCCTGCTCATGGGATGGGCACCACCATCAGGTTCAAGCGAAGACAGCTGCCCTGACCACAGGGTGCTGGGGTCAGCTGCTTCTGAGCCTTTGCCAGCATCATGGGGGGTTGAAGTGTGACCAGAAGGCAATGGGCACTTAGGCCATGGTCTGTGCTCTAGACATTCCTCTTGGGACCTGACTCGTGTAAGAGAGGAGCAGCTGTGTTGTGCACCAGCTTTAAAAAGATGGCTTTCCAAAGTGCAGCCTGTTCTGGGAGTTTAACCTTGTAAAGACTGAGGCCAGGCACAGCTCTCAAAGGAAGAGAAACAGCTTTTGATGTTGCTTCCTCTGAGGCAGACAGGGAAGCATTTCTTACAGACTTTTTCTCCCTCCTGCTGCTTGATGAATTCAGCTGTAGAGTCAGATCCATGGGGAGGCTGTCACCAGGAAGGGCTTGGCCAGTTTGCAAGCCAACACCTGGAAACAATGCTGTAAAGTAACAAACCTTCTCAGTTCCTTGGAGCAGACCTCCCTGTGAGCAAGCATTCTCCAGCAGACCCTTCTGATGGCAGACAGGCACCCAGAGCACGCCTGAGAAGATAGCTCAGAGTTCATTGAAAAGACATCAGTGTTCAAAGCCTGCATCCTCTCTCCTGAGCAAATGTGGTCCACAGAGGTTCATAACATTGAACCCGTGGGACTGGAGGAAAAGAAAAATTCTCTTTTATACCTGTTTACTGTCTGTCCAAAGGGAGGCCACCATGCTGTGTTCTGTCAACCATCCTTAAAAAGACCTGGGCAAGGTGACCTTGCCAGGCTGCACGCAGTGCACTGGAAGGACGCTGACAGCTGCATTTGCAGTGATCATCCCTTGAGGAAAGCATCCCTGCTCACTTCTTATGCTTGCAGGTTTTCACACTTGATTTTGGACTGTAGTTACAGCACAGGAAGCCAGTTTTGCCACCATTTCCCAGCTCTGCCACAGCTTCCTTGGACAAAGCAGGTGATATTTTCCTGCCACTGTTCCCAAAAGGAAATATTAATCAATCTTTAATTAACCTTGACTATGTTGTTTGTTTAGCTTGCAATCTATTGGGAGAAGAGTCTTTTCTCGCTTACTAGTGGACTGCTGCCTATTTCTGCTCTGGCCCTGGGATATTGCTATAGGATAAGTACCATCAAAAATAATTGGACATTTCCTCATCTGCTATCTTTGCCATCATGGCAGTCACAATCACAGTGGAAATACTATCAGTGGCTTGTTGATCCACAATTTTGACTGAATTATGAATCCCAGCATGCAAAACAGGAGCGTTCAGGTAAGCAGTTTGGCAACATCTGTGTCACTTACATTTAAAATAGGATTAAGAGGAACAAAGCACAAGGTACATCCATGAAAAAGCCAGCTTTCTTCATGGCAAACCCCAGTGTTTTAGTAATTTTTTTTACATTGCATCTAATCTTTGCATTAGTTTTCTAACTTTAGGCAAGTATGAACAAAACACTTTTTATTTCTCAAGGCTTTTGCTTAAGGGAATCAGCATGACAAGTTGAGAATATGTGTGGAGTTTTTAAATTAGCAGGTTTTTTCCTGTGAATATAAGTAGTGAAGTGATTGTTTCATGCTTTTCTTTAGGAAAAATGAGGCCTGTTCCTTTTGGCGGTTATTTTCCCTCTATATTTGGTTGTGATGCAGTCAGAGATGACCAGAACTGTAAGCAGTGAGATAGGTTTTCTGAGACAAAATTACAATTCTGATCCAAAGGGGCATGTGGATTTGGATGGAAATCATGGATAATTTTAAAACACCTATTTAGTTAGTGTTTTATGTTTTCTTGGGTTTTTTTTAAACTTACACTTAGTTTTCTTACCACCACCCTTGCCTTCCCCCTAAATGTAGAGAGAATAGAAAGAGATTTTAATAATCTCTTGTTGTTCATACTGTGGATGTTTTCTTCTGGCTCCACTTGTACTTCAGGAAGAAATGAGACATGTTTAGCAAATGGAGGTTTATTGTGGGACATGCAGATCTCTGAAGAGCTCTGATGTACCTGACTTGTCATCTTAGGTTTTCATTGAACATATTTCTCCTGTCCTTGTGTTCCCACACAGCTGTGCATATGTCAAACACAGTTTCATTTTGCTTGATTCACTACAAATTGTGCCATGAGCACCTGGTCCAGTTTCCTCTGGCTGTGTTGCATGACTTGGAGCAAACTACAAAAATCCCTGTTTTTTCCCCTTTTGTTGTCCTGAAAGCTGAACAGCAAATTTCTAGAGAGTTTGTGAACTAAGAATTGCTGTAAGGTAATGGACAGTGAATTAAACTCCTGGCCAGCTGTCCCAGGCCACTGCTCCTTGTTCTGTCAGAGTTTCAAGGTGTTGGCATTTATGTTGGGTTCCTTACCTGTAAAATGGAAATATTACTTGCTCAAGTGTGGTTTGGAGGGAGGAGCTGTGTGACACCTACTCTTTGCGTTGAACTGGGAGTCCAGAAGCCATCAGTCAAAGGTGTATTTTTCAAACTGGCAGGTCCACTAAAAGATCTGGGGGCCAGCAAAGCTTCCAGCTTGCATTTCTTGCCTGTTGGCCATGACAGGACCAATGTCGTAGCCTTGCTTGGAAGGTTTCCCATGGCTTGAAAACACACACAGCACCAGAGCTGTCCCATCCATTTTTTCTCCTTTCTCTGTTTGAGTGTGGTGCCAGAAGAGACAGCACCACCTGGCAAGACCCCCCAGCACCCTGTCCTTTAGCTTTCAGAGAAGGGCAGTCTCTCAGTCAAAGTAATACGTACACTTCCATCCTGGCTCCGTGTCTTGGGTCACACACAGAATCTGCTGTTATCACAAACATTGGTGTTGAACCCATATCTTGGGCCACCATTTTTGTGAAACTGCTATTTGAGTACGTGCTGCTTTAAATCAGAGCCCTTTTGAAAAAATGGATTGGTCTTCCGCTAATTTAGACTAATGTCTGTGGAGCTAAAGATGAGGTCTTCCACCTCAGTCAACCCAGGTAGAGCCATCATGGGGACTTTCTTATTTCTTCTATTTTGTGCATTAGATAAAAGAGAACATAGTAATGCACTGAAAATTGTTTAATTTTTTATAAAAGTATGCATTTACAAAAGATCCCACGCAAGCTCCTGCTCTGGCTACCCAGAGCTCCTCAGCGAAGGCCCTGCTCTTGCCCTCAGGTTGTGAGTGAGATGCAAAACATCCCAGGCTTTCACAAGCCTGCTGAGGCCAAACAGTTGCTTAAACCTTTGTTAGGTTGTGCTTGAGTATGATCTGAATTTATGATGTGCTGTCACTGCCAGGAACATGGGTTGTTTTCCTGCTGGTGTCCCACTTCTGGGAGGTGAACATGGAAAAAGCGGACCAGGTTAGCAATGAACTGCGGTGGCGGATGGTTGAGATGGATGTTGCTAGGTGCTCTCTAGGTTGTGTTTCCATACTGGTCTTAAAGGTGATGTTCCTTAAGCTGTTTCACTTCAAATTTTAGCCTCTCTTCACCAGCCTTTCTTATTGTATGTATATTTGGTCCAACTCTTCTCAAAAGCCCTTCCCTCTCACCCCCAAAGTTATTTAGTAATTTGGTGGGAAGCTGAATCTCCTCTCCCAGGAGATGCTGTAAGCTGTGCTTGTGCTTTTCATGGGTTCAGGCCATGGCACAATCCCATCAGATCTGTCAGATGAGTCCTCTGGAATGCAGAAGAGAACAGGATGCAGTGAAAGGAAAGGGCCAAGTCCTCTATGTCACCATATCAGCATGGCCCCATTGATGCCCCTCTGGGAACTTCTGGCAATGTGATAATTTGATTTTTGAGGGTTTGCATCATCTAAATTATCCAAAAGAGATTTCAAGAGAGAAAGGGCATTTTTATGTGAAGCAGGCATAGCCTTGGCGTCTGGCTCTGTCCCCTAGATCTCTTCAGGGTCCCTTTTAACACTATTTCCTATTTTCAGATTACTAAAAGCTGGACTGAAAACTGAACCTCACCCTTAATTCTTTTTCCATTTTGAATCTAGCAAGATAAGTAAGTGTTGTTTTACATAAAAACTAAGCCTTAGCAAAGTAGACAGATTTATTGAATTACCTCATACCAAAATGAGTATGTTTCATTGTCACTTTTTTTTTTTCATTTAGCAAGATTTTAAAACTTTTTTTATATCTGTTGATTCCTGGGGAAATAGCTGTGTTGGCTACGAAATAGAGAGGGCACCACACTTTGACCGCTCCAATAATGTGCATAGTAAATAATGTGCAAGAGCCTCAAGGATCCTAATTTTTGAATATATAGTACATTAGAAGTTAAGCTGTTGCAAAAGCACACAAAACACTTCCCTCAACCTTCATAAATTCTTATGCTTTAAATTAGAAATAAAGTAGTCTCTTTTTTTTGTGAAATGATACGTCTTAGCTGTGCCTAATATTCAGTTCATTGCAAATAGTATGAAATTTCTACATATTCACTGCACATATTTTATTGCTGTAATTTGTGGTTCTCCCAAGCAGAATAATGTTTTTACTTCACTGAATATACCTGTGCAAGTTAAAGGTCTCAGATGTATTCCTTTAAAGTGACAGTTCATTCCAGCTACGTTCCTGCTTTATATCAGTACTTATTCATTAAAAATAAGCGTAAAATACAATGTCATCCTTCTTAGTCCCATACTCAAGCAGTGGGGAGCCAAATCCTGAAACCCATAAAGGGCTTTCTATTCACACTTGGGCTCAGAGCACTCATTAGCTGCAAGCTACTCCCTTAATGGGTTTACCTGCGTGCTTCGTTAGCTAAATACCCCCCAGCGCCAGCCCGTCCCGGGTCCTCGTGTGTGGCAACCCCAGCTGGTGTCAGGCTGGCTTGTCACAGCCTTCCCCAGAGCACTGCAGGGACTCCTGGCATCCTTCCGGCTCCTCGGTCAGCTCCCCAAATTCCTGAGGGTTTTCTGTGCTGTTGGGTAGGCAGGGATTGCTGAGTGCTTGGTGTGGCGGGGAGATGAGGGAAGCAGGTGAGGAGGATGCTTGTGCACAGCACAGAGGGGTTGGCCCAGCAGGGTGTTGGGGGGGGACACCCTGCATTCAGTGTTACCTTCTGCTCCGTACCTCTCAAGGAGAGGCTGTGCCCCTCTGTCTTGCGCTGCAAAGGCGTGCACACGATCCCTCCCATCCCCCAGCACATCTGGAGCGTGAGCTGGGGAAAAGGCACGGGAGCCTTTCACAATTCATCAGTGCATGATCCCCTCTGAAACATCTGCCTCTCAGCTGAGGTTTTGTTGACTCTGAGTACTGAGGGCTGAAGCAAGAGAGAAGATAAATTGAAGGCTCCCAAGCAGTTTTCTGCAATACTTGCTTTAGCAGTCTGTAGATGGGATATGTCAGAATCATTTCTTCTAGAGTGTTTTAGGAATGTGCCTCCAAGTGCGAGCTGTGCCAGTATCTCTGCATTGCACATGTGAGCGTATGTGCGTGTGACACACACTTGGGTTAATTATTTAAATCTTAAAATGCTGGAAGTCACTCCTCTGCATATGTTCACATATGTGCACACACACACACATACAGCACACTTGCGTTAATTACTTAAGCCTGAAAGTGCTAGAAGGCACGCCTTGGTTCTTTTTTTCATCTTCTCTTTTTAAATAGCAGATGTTGTTAAAATTTACACCAGATTGTAAAATCTGTTCCAAAGGACCAGTCTGAAGGCTTAACGTCTCCTTCCACTGCTCTTCACTTGCTCTCCAAAGTGGTTGCAGTAAAATCCCACCTCTCCAGTTACTTTGTAGGTGTTTCGCCAGTTTGGAGAGGAGAAAACAAATGTGTCCCTTTTGTTTGTCTTTGTGGAAATCCTTTTCTGATTTTGATGGACGTTTTACTACAGCATCAAGTTGGAGACACTTGAAAATAAGTACTATTGACAGAGGCAATTGATACAAAATCCTTCCTGACCGTTCTCTCAATAGCTGAAAAGAAGCGGTGTTTTACCTACCAAAGTGTTATTAAAGGAAACTCAGCCATAGCAGCTGCTGTCAGCAATATGCCTTGCAATCAAACGAGAAATATGGTAGATACTCCAAGACATGAGAGAACTGCCAAGGCTTATTGCAGAGCAAAGAGCTTTTCAATAAATGTTTTCTCTGAAGAGCATCAGATTTCACTCACTTCTCACAGCTCAGACATGCCTTGGCAATCATGATTAGCCTCATTTGGGCCTGTGGAATCTATTATTTTATAGCTAGTCTCATAGCTGGCAGGATGACAAACAGTTTATTCCTCTTTGGAGAGAGATCGGACTGAAAGACACGGAGCTTTAATTCAGTGCTCCCCCACCTAAGATATTTTTCCTTTCCCACCTATTGCTTGAGGCAAGACATCTAATGTTTGCTTCGATGGCTCTGTCAGGCTTTTGACATCCCAGATTTATCTCTTGCCTGGATGAGGACAAATCTTTAAAAAACTTCAGGATTTCTTTCATTTTAAAGTCAGGTAAGTAGGCAAGAAATATATTTTAAAAACCTTTCAAATAATAACTATTCCTAGTTAGCTACATTTGCCTAGATGCCGTGTGATCTTCCTGTGCATTTGAAATCCCAAAAGGAGGAACAAGTGGGATGGTTATCCAGGTCTATTTACCTGACCCAGTTACAATGGCTGAATGAGCAAAGGGAGTAAGACCTAGACTCAGACTTGCTTACAAGAGCTCTCTGGGGTTAGATTTTACCAGACAAGGTTATTTATTTCCCAAACAGCTGTTTTGTTGTGGGTCTTTAACCATTCTGTCAATTTGTCTCTCCATACCCTGTCTCTGAGCACTCCTGGGCTGATCTGGCAGCACTGGGAATTAGGTGTTGTGTTCCTGCCTTCAAAAACCACACTCAGCAGCCCTGGAGGATCAAATCCTGCTGCTATCACCTCTTGGTTCACCTCTGTGCACAGAAGCCTTTCTTGATGGAGGGGAGCAGTATCTTGGTACTCAGTTTTCCCCCAGACCCTTCTCAGAGGGGCACTATTGCATAAATGTTCTGCGAAAAAGCTCAGTTACTTTTTTCTTTCTTTTTTCTTTTCTTATTTAGTCTCGGAACCATAAGTAGTGCACAGTAATGCCTCTCTACCATTTTATGAAGGAGCTTACAGCCTGGATGAGGTTTAATTCATGTCTCTGTTGGGGAGACTGGATCGCCACATCTTGTTTGACCTTAGCTGCGGCGCTGTGTTGCAAAAGGCTGATGGGCGCTCAGCATCAGGCTCTTCATTGGCAGCAGGAGCCAGCCACAGAACGAGTGCTGCAGAGGGTCAGCCCTGCAGTGCTTACCTCTCTTTTTGGAGCTGTGATATCACCTTTCTCTCTTTTTTTTTTT